>OZ005651.1:0-76000 GCA_963930645.1 Salticus scenicus
ACTAATGTTACTTTGTAATTCAAGAAATCAGATGTGCTTATCTACAAAAATATGCTTCCAATTTTTAATTGATACTTTTCTGGATAAATGAATCATTATTTAGAGTTAAACTGTTGTGTAAATCATAAGTGTAGACGAATTTCGTCTCAGAGAAGTATTACACTAAATGTCGAAAAATGTACTTCGCATCTAAAAAATGTTTGTGATCATGCATGTCAACTTTCCTTGCAATCTGTTTATACACACATTATTTTAAATAACATATGGTCAATAATTATCTGCCATTCTTTTTTTTTTTTTTTTTCCCACTATTATCACATCCAGTATAATGTCACTGTCTCTTACGATGTATTAGGGCTGCCAGATTTTAGCCAGGCTGAAAAAAGCAGGCTGATTATTTTTTGTCTAAACTAGTAGTTACTTAAAAAAAAGGAAAATTTTATATTAATATATATATATATATGACTCAATAACATTGCCATAAAAAATATAATTTATCAATCATTGAGTTTGGTTTTAAAATAACAATACACTTTAATAGATTTTCATATTGTTCAACTTGCGATTCATTAAACATAATGAGATCCACATGTAATTTTATATGCACAAAACTAAGTTTCCTGGGGAGTATCGTATAAAAAAAACCTTCTTTAAATGTTTAGAAGTCCACACAAAAAGAAAAAAAAATCTGGTTTAGAGGATATTATTACATAATGATAAAAGATATAATGATAAAGAATCTACTGTTGTGTCTTTGTAAAAGAACTATAAGTGTCAGATTCTTCAAAATTTATGCACTTTGTACATTGGTGACTTATAGCACGTATATAAATTTTCAGCTCAAACGAATAAAGCGTTTAGACATTATTGCAGTTAAAAAAAATTGGTTACATATAGACCATAATGATAAAGAATTTTTCTTTGTGTTCCTGTAAAGAAAACTATAAATGTTACATTCACCAAAATTTATATAGTTTGTGCGACGGGGACATGTGTATAAATTTTCAGCTCATTCGAATATGGAATTTAGACGCTATTGCACTTTTAAAAATTTAGGCCCATAGAGCATACATAATGTTAAAGAATTTTTCTTTGTGTTCCTGTGAAAAAACCATAAACGATACATTCACCAAAATATATACAGTTTGTGCCACGGGGATCCATAACATGAGTATAAATTTTTAGCTCATTCCAATAAGGCATTTAGACGCTTTTGCACTTAAAAATAATTAGGCCCATAGACCATAATGATAAAGAATTTTTCTTTGTGTAAAAAAAAAAAAAAAAAATAATAATAATAATAATAATAATAAGTGCTAGATTTACAAAAATCAATAGGATTCGTTCTATGGTAACTTATAACATGTGTACAACTTTCAGCTCATTCAAACAAAGCGCTTAGGCGCTATTGTGTTTACTCACATACATACACGCATACATCTTCGTAAAAATAGTAAATATGTATTCAGAGGACCTCAAAATATGTGGAAACACCAAAATCTCAAACTCGGATTTTTGACATGATTGCAATACTTTCCTCACTGTGGTGTTTGGAAAGTAAGAAGTATGTTTTTTGGTAAAGTTAAAAAAAATATATTAAACAATATGACATAAACTAATTAAATTGATTTTTTTAAATTAAATTTTCTGTTATATTCAACTGAAAATTTCGTTATTAAAAAAAGGGAGAAAAGAAAAAAAAAAAAAAGAAAGAAACCTTAAAAATGACCAAATCTGAATTCGCAGCAAACAGCATTAAAAAAAAAAAAAGTGGGGGGGGGCAGTTCAGATATTAAGAACTTTGTATTTTTATTATCATAAAAATCATAAGAATGGAATAATTATTTCGTGTTACAATCATCAGAAAATTAAAAAAAGAAAGAAAGAAAAGCAAAAGTAGGTACGAATGTAGCGTGAAAGCGACAAGTCCGAAGCAATATTTTGTGTTCCTTGGATTTTTATGTTGTTTCTGGACAAAGATCTCTGCATCGAACAAATTTAAATGCTTTAGCTAAGTTTCTATTTCTTTTCTTTTTTTCTTGTTTTTTAATGTCCCCATTCAATTGTTTAGTAAGAAGAAATACGGTCGAATATCCCGAATGAGCAATATTAGTTCCCATCATACTATAGGTATGGGGAACTTAGGTAATCGTGAAAATTTTCGACCTCGGTTTTTTGACTTTTTTACACGTTTTCAGGTGTGAGGAATCCGAAAATGACAAAATTTCTATGGTGTCTGTCTGTAGGGTGTCTGTTAGTCTGTTAGGCTGTTAGTGTGTAAGTCCATCAGTTTGTTAGTCTGTGTACACGATATCTCAAAAACAAATTGTCGCAGAGAGGCCAGATCAGTTTTAAAATATTACTTTCGACACTGGCCAGAACCCTATTTATTTGCAAAATTCGAATTTAAAAACTTCGTAAGTAATTAGAAATTTACGATTTTCTTAACATGGGAGAATAGGACAAAAATTCACTTAAACGCGCATTAAATGGAAACTTTTTACTGTAAAAATGTCAAACCAGTTTTAAAATATCAGTTTTGATGCCGGAAGGAACATCAGTAACTATAAATATGCTACTTTGAAAATTTCGCAAGTTATTGGAAATTTACGAATTTCTTAACATGGCAGTATGGGGCAATTTTTCACATAACCGTCAATTTTTAGAGATATTTTCATCGTAAAGATGTCAGACTACTTTTGAAATATTATTTGGGACACTGGTATGAATATTAATGACTATGAATTTTCCAATTTAAAAAAATTCGTAAGTTATTTGGAATTTACGATTTACTTAACATGCCAGAATAAGGTAAAATTGAGCATAAACTTTCATTTTGAGGCTCATAAATACATTAGACAACTTCAAAATTACAGTTATGATATTTGTTTGAACATGATTGAATACAAATATTCTAATAGGAAAATTTCGTAAATTATTCGTAATTTACGATTTTACCAACATAGCAAAATTGTAAATTTTTCA
This sequence comes from Salticus scenicus, assembly GCA_963930645.1. Taxonomy (NCBI): domain Eukaryota; kingdom Metazoa; phylum Arthropoda; class Arachnida; order Araneae; family Salticidae; genus Salticus; species Salticus scenicus. Next base: position 2,986 of record OZ005651.1, read on the forward strand.
TATAAATATGAATTTTGAGGATTATTGCATTGGAAATAGTAGCATGAAAACTAAACAACGGAATTGACCCTGATAAAATAAATTAATAGATTAGAATAAAATAAATATATCGAAGTGAACGGTGGATAGCCTATTAGGCGGGGTTTTCATTCTGTCACTGTATCAAGCTTTTGTCAAATTCATTTCTTTTAACATGAATATATCTCTCAAACTAGAAATTTATGAGAACATAAATATGGTGGGGAACTGAGCAGAGTCCACCTATGCCAACTAGTTTTAAACATTTTTATGCACTTAGTATTAGCTCACTTTGGAAAACGTTCAGAACATTATATGGATTTTTATAATTATCAGTTAAAACTGTGTCCTGGACTGTTAAAACTTTTTGCAATGCGAAAAGAATGCTGAAGATAAAATTATTATCCCACTTCAGTTCCGCCAGAATTTAAATTTATAAAGATTTGGTAAATATACATAGGATAAAAATTTATTAATTAATGGGGAGGAGGGGATCTTAAGATTTATTTTAAATAAATATTTAAAAAAATAATTAAAAAAAAAAAAAAAAGGAGCATATTTGTGATACTGAAAAAAGAAATTATCTAATAAATACATATGAGTAGTTTATGTGCAGTAAAACAAACTCGAGTTCTGATTCCGTATTGCTATTTCAGTTCCTTTTCTACGACATGGGTAACTTCACTTCAGGGCATTTTCACACTTTCAATTGAAAACTAATCACCTGTCATCTTAATGGGTTTTTCACCGCCCATCGCTCTGATAAAAGAAGCAGAGTGAAATGGGGGAAAATTCGGTTATTTCAGCTAAAACTTGCTTTATTCCTCAAAATTATTAATATGTTTTTTAAACCTAAATATTAGGAAATTTAATTGTAATAAGTTGTATAATTTAAAAAATTGCAGTATGTTTCAGATTTTTGATATTACAATTTGTTTATTATTTGAGAACGATAAAGAAAATCAAGTAAAAATTCGTCTTTTGCAGCTTAAAAACAAATTTTTAAATTTTAAAAAATTAATTTTTGAAACATGAGGCGACTTTTAATGGTCGTGAATTTTCCGAATGTGAAAACAGAATTTAAAAACATGTATTACGTAATGAGTAATAATGAGGAATATTTTACAATAGGTTAATACCGGATTTGGATGACCTTGAAGCTCACTGACGTAGGGCCTTAACCCTACTCCAATGCAATTTTTTTGAACATTTGTAATTTGAATTTATAATTAAACCATTTAAAACATTAACAGAAAAGTGCTTACCTTTTTTGTCTAAAAAACCAAATCAAAATCTGTAACTGGCTGAGAAACTTTTAAATTGTTTCATTGATTCTGAACTTCTTGGAGAAGTCTTCTCCCAAACTGACCCTCATCTATAATCCCTTTTTCTTAGAAATTCTAGATGTATGTAAACAAAGAAAAATTTCAGAAATACTTACCAACGGCAACCTGTGTGGGATGTCGTCTGGTCTGAAAAATGAATAATAGCGCACAACACATGTTGCCACAAAGCCGACATAACACTACGTGAGAGATCAAAACCAGGGATTTCAACTCCAATTTTAAGAGATCATTGTTCCCATGTTTCCAGTTTCAAGATAATTTGTCACCTTCCGTGAAAAGGTAATTTAGTGCTTTGACGCTAGAATCAGATGTTTTCTGAAAACTGTTACACCCGAGCTTGCCGAAAAACATTCTTTCAAAAAAAGGATAATGTAATTCGCCCCTTGAATACTTTCTGAAGAAATTTAAGTGAAAATCAAGAATATATGTATTGTGAAACAATTTTGCTAGCATACTCATATATCCGCGATTGTAATGAAATGCTCGCCCTCTGGTGGGCTAAGGTGAAATTATCACACAACTGCATAGCCTCATATTATGCAATCGACTTTCCATGATGAAATGGCGGAGAAAGAATAATAATTACACGTGGCTGTTATATTTACTAACAACTGCAGTGTTCAGAGAGCGCCATCTATCGATCATTACAAACGCGGATAGGGTTAGAGTGGATTTATGAGATATATACTATGCTAATTTAATATGTTTAAAGAGAAGAGAGAATGTGATAAGACAATAAGGCTTTTATAAAAGAAAAAATCTGGAATGACTCCACTCGATTTTCCGAACTTTAATTAATGGCTGTATAAATAAATTAAAGTAAGAAAAGTCGTTAAATAAACAAAAATGAAAATTATAATACAATGTTTGAGTATACTGTTTAATTTTACACTATTTCTCTTCAAATAATTTGAGCCCATAGATCATAATGATAAAGAATTTTTTGTTGTGTCCCTGTAAAAATCAATAAGGGTTTAATTTGCCAAAATCTATACAGTTCGTGCGACTGTGACCTATAATATGTGTACAAATTTTCAGCTCAATCGAATAAGGCGTTTAGGCACCATCACACTTTAAATAATTTGAGCTCATAAGCCATATACTGATAAAGAATTTTTCGTTGTGGTGTCCCTGTAAAAAAACTAAAAGTGCTAGATTCTACAAAATTCCTACCCGTTGTGTGACGGTGATGACAGTAAACTCTCAACTGATGTGATCATAGCTCGAGCTTTCATTTACAGAAGTTCCTGCGCATGTGCTCTCAGACCTCCTCTGTTTAGTGGAAATTGTTATTAGGCAATGAATTTATTTCTCCCATCCATATTTTAATATATTTGAGCATGATTGTTGAAGAATAATAGGAATGATTTTAAAATTCACGAAAAAAATAGTTTGTTTCAATTAATTTGCACAAGGGTGTACTTGCCTCCAGCCGGAATCGAACCAAGGCTGTCTGGGTGACAGTCCAAAGACATACCTCTACGCCACGGCGACTGTTCAGAAAGCTGACTTTGTGGTATTGCCCTCCTTTCAAAGAACAGAATCTCGCTGTTTTAGGACTTCTGGGTTAAAGCTCTAGTCCTCGAACGCGTCATTGGTCCTCTGTAAGTATTGTTTGTTTTAGAAAAAACATCATCATTCCGATTTTGTGTGTCTTCATTCTCAATTTGCTTGTCCGGATCATGGTAGGTTTTCATACATAATACATGGACAACATCTTTTGGTTTTCTTCTTCGTGAGGTTGGATCAAAATCTTGCACTTCATAGGTGATGTCTGATAAACGACGTAAAACCTGATATGGTCCGAATTATTTTCTTAAGTTTTTCAGAGAGGCCGACTTTTCGGACTGGAGTATACACCCATATGAGATCTTCAGGAACATAAGAAACCATTCAGTGTTTGGAGTCGTACCGACGACGGTCTTTATCTTGGGCTTTCAGAGTTTTCACTTGGGCTAGCTGCCTGGATTCTTCAGCTCTGGCAATCATCTTGGCAATATGATCATCATCTACATCATCAGGGCAAAATGGTAACATTGTGTTCAGCGTCGTTTTAGTCTCATGCTTGTGAAGTAAATAAAAAGGCGTAAAACCCGTCGTCTCTTGTTTATGTGGGTGTTTTCTGTTTGTTAATTTAAAAAAAAATGCAGAGTAGCAGTAATAAGCTCCTTCCCATGTAAGAAATTTTCTGACACTGGACACGTGAGTACTAGAAAATTCATATATCTCATTAAAATGACTTTTTGGTTGAAATTATAGACTTAAAAATAAATGAATGAGATTGAAAAGTATGTACTCACATGCCAGGAGTCGGTAGGTCATGCTCTTGTACTGGTGTAACAATTTCATAATTAAGAAAGTCTTGAAAAATACTACTACTTTTATTAAGATTCAGCTTGAATCATGCATTTTAACTAATAAATTTTGCTTAATTTTAAAACATAACTTTCAAAAATAACAAAATTAGAAAAAAGTTGATTTGAAGTAAAGAAATTTCTAGAAACAAATTGTGCGTTATGCAACCGGCAGCATCCAAAACATCGACGAAAAGCAAAGCCAGCTGATGTGCAGTACACACTCCCTGTTAAATGAACTGCGATGCTGTCTGGAAGATTCGCTGGCAGTTAAAGAAACAGTTAGCTGTACTGCCATTAATTTCATATGCAAATTTATGCAACTAAAAGAAATAGGAAAAATAGGTGAATGATTTTGTATTTGTATTCAGGTGCTATTTAATTGATTAATAGTTAAAAAAATTTTAATAGAAACAATATTAGAGAATTGCAATCGCAAGAAACTAAGTTGAATTAAAAATACTGCGAAAGCAGTGCCGCTTGCTTGCCGGTAGCGGTTAGAGTTAACTAGAAGAATGTAAACAAAGTGGCATTTGTACCTATTTTAGTTATTTTACATAAGAAGGAAGTAAATTAATTTAGCACTTGAATACAGTTTGCTAGAAATAAAGTTACTTAAACATAAAACCTCCGGAGGTAAGAAAAATAAGTGTTTGTAATGCTGATGGAAAAAATGAGAGAATGGCGAATTTAGCCAACAAAATGCCTCAATTTCCCAACAACGTTTACAAAAAAAAAAAAAAAAAAAAAGTAAGTAAAAAAAACATGCAATAAGTTCACAAATGACCTAGACATTTTCTAGGGTTCCAAGCAAAGAATTACAAATTTCAAAAATATGTAGTTTTTTTTCTTCAAGTCCATTTGAAAATATAAGTCCAAAAGACAGTCTATAAAATTTATAGTTCATTAATTGTCCCTGATTTTTTCAATTACATTTGATGCTAGAAAAGACTGTTTTAATTGAAGAAAAGCGTCCTTGGGCAGAGCTTTTGTCATAATGTCCACAATATTTTCTTTCGATTGGATGTTTTTAACATCTATCTCACCATTTTCATACATGTCTCGTACAAACATATATCTTAAATCAATACATCTATTTTTAATGTTTTCAGCTCTGCATTTTGTAAATTGAACACTTGCAGTATTATCACAAAGTATTGGTCTTCGGATTTTTATACAAGTAAACAGCTGAAGATCTGCAATTATGTTTTTAATAGTAGAGGTAAGATATTTAATGTCCTTTGCCAATTCGGAAGAGGCAATAAATTCCTACTCAATCGGCGAAAGAGCAACACAGGTTTGCTTAATTACCTGCCATGTCAGTGGCATATTGTTGATGAATATTATATAGCCAGACCAGGAACGACGATCATGGGGATCACTGGCCCAGCTGGCATCTGTGTATATAGTAAGCTGAAGAGGTATCTGGTTTGATGTTAGACTGAGTCCTAGATCTTCTGTGGAGGCTAGGTACTTTAGGATTTGCAGGAGCCTTTTCTAATGGATAGATCCAGGATTTTCTACAACTTGTGAAAGTGAGACAACAGCGTAGCTAACGTCAGGACGGCATCTTCCGGCGATGTAGAGGAGGCATCCAAGAAGACTTCTATATGGCACCTTCTGCATTTGAAGACGCTTTAGCATCAGTCTGAGGCATTTCCTGTAGAGAAGTTACTGTGCCTGCGTTAAGAGGAAGAAAAGTATTAATATGATGGAAAATTTTAAACTTTCGAAGACAGGGATTTATATATTCTGGGTAATTAATTATAACCTTTTCATCTGTGATATTGAAGTTTATTCCTAATAGTTTTGCTATAGGACCAAGATTTTCTAGTTCATAAATTGATTCTAGTAGCTTTATTACTTCTTTTAGATCTGTTTCAGATTTAGCAAACACAGGAAGGTCATCAACGTAAACTAAATCTATAGCTCTATTTTTATAATTATAGACACAAGTCAGACCTTTAATTTGATGGAATCCGTTTGTTATTAATTTATTGTGGAATTCCTCATACTAGCACTTTTCTGCTTGATGGAGACCGTATAGAACTCTCTTTAATTTCAAAACGTGATTTTCTTTTCCCTCTACTACATAATCTGTAGGTTGGGCTATATAGATATCTTTATCAACATTGCCATAGAATTGCCATTGCACATTTAATATCAATTAAACTAAGTTTCCACTTTAATATACAGATAAAAAGGATCATAAATAAACGGATTAGGACAAAATTGACAACTGGCGAGAATGTTTCCTCATAATCTTGACCTTCAGTCTGATTATTGCCCAAGGCAACGAGTCTAGCTTTAAACCTTTTGGATTTATCTTTATTTTTCAGGGTGTATACCCACTTCGTCCCCAGAATTTTAGAGGTTGGACTTGGTTTTGGTACTGGTTCCCACACTTGCCTCTTGATCATCATGTCAATTTCCATTTTCTGCCATTCCTTTGCTTTTGGTAGTTTCTTTGCCTCCCTAGGTGTACAGGGAATTATTATTTCAGCACAATTTGCCTCTTCTTCACTACTTATATCTTCAGTGTCTTTTCTTTTAAGTGAAAAATCATTAGCTATTTGACAATATTTGGTAAAAACGTCTAGTGAAGGATCATATATTATATTATGTTCTTTACAGTAGTTTTCAAGTTCTACATTACTTCTCAAGGTTTTTCCATCTGGAGCAAATACATAAATATCTTCCTGTCCTTTAGTCTTTCCCTTTCTTCTAGTATTTGTGTATCTTCTAAAGGTTACGAACTGGTCAGATTCTTGTTCTGTTTCATGACTTGTACTCTGCTGTGGTTCTTGTTCTGAACTTTGACTGTCTGAACTTTCAGTGGCGGATTTAGCCCCCCCCCCCCCAAAAAAAAAAAAAAAAAAGACATTCACAATTGAATATTGCAATTGTAAATTTTTTATTGGTCTAGAATAGCACTTTGAAAAATCTTAGCCCCCCCCCCCCCCCCACCACCAAAAGTCAAGTTCTGGATCCGCCACTGTGAACTTTGACTGTCTGAACTTTGATTACCTTTGATCTTCTGAGTTTGTATCAGTTAATTCATCATCATCATCAAATTCTGAAGCAACAACATGTCCGTCTTTTTCTATTCCTAGTTTTTCTTCATTAAAAGTTACATGTTTGCTTTCTATGATGGTGTCCTCCTCGGGTATCCAAATTCGGTAGCCCCTTGTTCGCATACCATATCCTATCATTATTTCTTTCTTGGCTCTAGGTTGAAATTTATTCCTTTTCTGTTGTGGGATGTGGACATAAGCAATGCAACCATATCTTTTAAGATGTTTTAGAGTTGGTTTTCTTCCATACCAATGTTTAAATGGAATGTCATTTATAGACCGATGGAAAATTTGATTTCTAATATAGTTGATAGTTTGAACTGCTTCTAACCAGAGATTTTCAGGAATGTTGGAGAACTGTAGAAGAGGAGTTACATATAATTATAAATTAATAACTGCAATTTGCAAACTGCAAAAGATTTTTCAAATAAAATAGTGCTAACTATATGTATAACTCAAGCATATCTGGCATAAACATTTGTTTGTCGCCCATGAAGTCATGGCATTTTACTTCATCAGGACTTTTAAACTGGCTGTGTTTAATTTGGTGATAATAGTAACTAACTCATATTAAAACAATAATATAATTTATTAACATTAACGAAACATATAACTAAAATTATGTTGCATCTTGCAACTTAAATAAATTAAATTATAAGAAAATATATAATCCATTTGAAGCCGCTGCTCAGGCTTTCATCTTCGTATTTATAGCTCAGCGTTTCTGACGAGTAAAAGGAAGGTTGATGCCACTCAGTGAAACTCAGGAAATTGAAGCTGTTGCCAAATGCCACATGTTAATTATGTGATAAAGAACATTTTTATGGAGTAAAATTAAATATTTTCAACCTCAAATCACTCCGGTATATTATAGAGGCTTATGTATAAAGTAATCAACTATTTCATTTGAGAATTTTACAGTTATTTAATATTATGTTAAAACATTTGTTTAGTTTGCAAATTTTAAATTATTAAGATTACTTGCATTTGATGAGGAGGTATGTTACTCACCAACTGCAAGTATAGCGTTTTTTGCTCTTTCGATACTACTTTTCAGTTCATATTTCAATAAAAGCATGTTCTTTAATTATTATATAAACAAAAAACCTTACTTCAGCTTTATTGATGTGACTCTCTCATCAGCGAAGTACTTTGAAATTAGGGCCCCCCCCCCTCATTGTCAACGCTGGTCACTCCATTCTGCGTATCTGTGAAGATTCTCTCCCGGTTTTTAACTTCTTCTCTATCTTTCAGGAGATGACGCCAAGTGGCATCTATACCTGTTGTTGATTGGTCTAGGTTGCATACATTGGGTTGGCTAATGATTTCTTTTGTTTCTCGAAAATGTGCATAATTGTAATTATTGTAGTTAGCTATTTTTTCGGTGTTTTCAAAATCTATTTCAATATTTTCATTTTTGTATGTTTGCGCTAACGCGGTGCTGTATTTACCAAATTTAATGTCATTAATATGCTCTTTGATTCTTGTATTTATTTTTCTTTTAGTCATACCTATATAACAACCATCACTATTGTTTTGATATTTAAATGGGATTCTGTAAATACCAGTGGATTCGAGGGGGAGAATTTGATCTTTGTTCTTTTAGTCATACCTATATAACAACCATCACTACAAAGATCAAATTCCCCCCCTCGAATTCGCCAGTATTTACAGAATCCCATTTAAATATCAAAACAATAGCTATGGTGGTTATATAGGTATGACTAAAAGAAAAATAAATACAAGAATCAAAGAGCATATTAATGACATTAAATTTGGTAAATACAGCACCGCGTTAGCGTAAACATACAAAAATGAAAATATTGAAATAGATTTTGAAAACACCGAAAAAATAGCTAACTACAATAATTACAAATATGCACTTTTTCGAGAAACAATAGCAATCATTAGCCAACCCAATGCATGCAACCTAGACCAATCAACAACAGGTATAGATGCCACCTGGCGTCATCTCCTGAAAGAGAGAGAAGAAGTTAAACACCGGGAGAGAATCTTCACAGATACGCAGAATGGAGTGACCAGCGTTGACAATGAGGGGAAGCCCCCTAATTTGAAAATACTTCGCCGATGAAAGAGTCACATCAATAAAGCTGAAGTAAGGTTTTTTGTTTATATAATAATTAAATTGGTAGCTTTATATTTTTAAAATTTCTAAAGCATGTTCTTTAGTTTTTTAAAAGTACAATTTTATTGTGTTTAACTTTTCATGCCTGATGAAAAGCTATTTATTTCAACTTAAAACAATTGTTGCATATTTTTTGCTTCTATAGTATTTATAAAATTCTTATTCTTTATCTATCCACTAAATTTTGTATTTTTTACTGCAACATGATTTTTAGTAATGGGAAATGTCACTTTTCTGTAAACTTGTAATAGCTAAGAGTTTCTCAAATATCAGTGTTTTTAAAGTTCTGATTGTAAGATACTTTTGTAAATAAAAGTATGTTTTTCAGAAATTTGATGGGAATGAATTTTTAAAGTGTCTGAAGAAACTCATAAGTATTGATAAACAGTGGGTACCACAAGATGAAAATTGCTCCTTGTATATTCGACCAACATTTATCGGAACTGAAGTAAGATCTGTTAATTTATTTTCATAAGTTTAATGTGTTTATTCTTAGCTATTTATTAAAGAGAAAGTATTATAAGAATCAATCCTAAAATTTTTTTTAATTAAGTTAAATATGAAAGAAAATGTTGTTTATTTTTTCTTTCACCTATAAAAATCTTAAACATTCTATTTGTTGAAATTTATTTTTCTGACTGAGTGAAAATAATGCCTGGACCGGGAGTCGAACCCCAGATCTTTGACTTACAAGGTCAAGGCTCTACCAATTGAGCTATCCAGGCCGACAACTGGTGGACATTACTCGCTCAGACAACCTTTAGGCAGAAACATCTGGTCATTATTTTCACTCAGTCAGAAAAATAAATTTCAACAAATATGATTTTCTTCCCAATCTGTTGATTGTGTGATTTTAATATATATTGTATTTCTTAAACATTCTATTTGAAAAATCATTTTTCATTTAAAAGGTAGCACATTATATCCTAATCAGAAACTTGGTAAACATAGTTATATTAAAATATAGACTAATGAATCTGTTCAAATGTACGAAATCTCATTAATACTTCTCCTTCAGAGTGTATTTCAGGAAAATATGTCAAAAATGGAGAGAGATTGTCTTTTTATCTGGTGGATTATAAGAATGAAAAGTTGCCATAAGGGTTCAGAAAAGATTTAAAGCATCCATGCCATTTTTGAGTAAAACGAACATTTCTACAGCATGTTTCTAAACATTACCTGCGAAATATGAAGTTCTAGAAATATTTTATTTTGTTGTCTTTTGTTGATACCAATTTTTCTAATAATCTTTTTGTGTTAAAATATTCTGTTGAATAGATTATTGTTAAAGTTCATTTAAATCAATGCAATTTCATCTGAATTTTTCATATAATATTCACATTCTTCAATAAAATTTTTGGCTGAAGAACTTAAAAAAATATTATCCCCTCCTGACACAGACATAAAAAAAAAAAAAATATTTTATCTATTATATTAAAACACAAAAGTATTTATTTAAGACCAAAATCACATGATCTGGGCATGCACGAAGGCTTTTCATTTCTTTAGAGGAAACCAGTGACCAATCGCTGAGAGGGTTTTTCGGATACCTAGATGCAAGCGACCTCTGAAATTTGAACCCACAGACCAATCAGAATACGAATTTGACTCATGCGTTCTGTGGCCATGAGATTGTGGCGTGGCTTACAGTGATCAGTGAGGGTAATTTGTAAATATTGGATTAGATTTTTGCAATTTTCTATTTTTTTTAAACAGCTAGGTGTATATGCATTATTATTTCTTTTGTTATCTTATTTCTTTTACTTAGTTAAAGTTTATATTTTGAATTCTAGAATATTGTAATAGTATTGAAAGATAGTGTTCCTTTCCTGTTAACATTTGTATACATTTATATGAAATGTTACTGATAAAATAATTCTTATTATAACAGTATGAATAAATTTAGTCTAAAGCGATTTTATTTTCTACTGCATCTATATCTTATTTAGTATATTCAAAAATTATATATGCTTACAATATTCGCAAGATTGTACCTGATGGAAATTGGTTTGTGCATTATCATTATTTCAAAAAATAATCTACATTAAGCAGGGGTGTTGAGAGCATCCAAGAATGCAAAAAGAAATTCATACGCTAAAAGTAATCCATCACGTATAGAAACATAAAATAGACTAAATTTTTGTTAATGTTACTTTGTATCATAGTATCCAACTAAGTCAAAATTTGTGCAAAGAGATAGTGTGATGCAAAGAAAACATTTGCACAAATTTTACTTACAGTTTTGGATAGCGTGACGCAAAAGACAAATCGATTTATTGAAATAAATAATTTCAATTTATAATGCAAACTCAGTGAAAGTGTGATTATTTGACAGTATATTTGAAAACTAAAAGCACTGTTTCAATGTGTAAATATACTTTATTAGACAAAACAAAGGTAATTTTAGTGGAATCTAAAACAAATCTTTTAAAGTCAAATTGAGGTTTCGCTGGAATTTTGATATCATTCCTTTTAAAACTGTTATTTTGAAATGGAAATCCAAATGAAAAAGCATCAGTGAGTATATTTTACATATTTGTCTTATCTTGAAGTTAAAAATATTATGTTTGCATTGTAAATATAAATAAAAGAAAAAAGCAAATGATCAAATAAGAAAATCTATGTATATTTTAACTAATAGCAAAGCGTCACTTAAAATTTGATATCATTATTTTTAAGACCCATATTTCAATTTCTTTTAGCCATAAAGTAGCTGCGTCACAAACTTTTAACCTGTTAAGGGTTTTTTGTATTGATATCATTACTTTTTAAGGGTTATTGATTAATAAATCAAAAGATTAAAACAAGTCTTTCTGGCTTGGGTACATGACACACTGGTCCCACTAATTTTTTGCTATCTTTTAAATATATGAGTTTTTTTTAGTATAATAGCATATTTATTGATTGATATTACCTCATATTCAACTTTTGTTGAAAATAATGTAACAATAGGACACATGGAACAGAAAATTTATTATTTCGGATCGAATTTTGAATGATAAAGTGTATCAGTTATCACCGAAGATCTAAGCATTGCTAATTTATCAAAGTCCCCAAAATTTCAGTTTAAATAAAATACAAGGTTTTTAATATAAAACACTGTAATGTGACTCTTAATTATCACATTCAAATTCAGATAGCTCTAATACAAAATTTGTAGGAAATTGATGCTTTATCCAAGCATCTCCTAAATGTTAGTTTAATCATAAAAGAAGATACGAAAAACTTAAATAATGATCTCTGGATTTAATTTGTACAGATCTGCTAAACTTGAGTCATTTTCTTCTCGGTCAATCTGGATACATTTGTTAAACACAGAAAATAGTTATATATCACACAGAATTGGAAAAGCATTTTTCTTCCATCATAATCCCTTACAATATTGTTTAAAAATATTTTGATTAAAAGTGCCCCCCCCCCCCCCATTTTTTTTTTCAAATGCACTCAAACAAAACAGTGAAATTCTTTTTTACTGTCTGTGGAAGAAAATGTGTGAAACAAATCGCAAAGTGCTACTGAGATTTCAATGCAGGCAAGGGCATTGTTTTTAGTCATAGGGGCATAACAGACATATTTTTTGAAAAACATAAGTTAAACGTGAACTAAAAAAAGAAAAATTGCGCATCAACATTTTCTAAACCTTGACACATGCAATGCGCATGTTTGATTAAATATTGGACTACTTACATTTTTTTCATTTTTAAAATAAAATCATTATAATTGAAAGAAAATTAATTTATGTACATGGTTAGCAATTTACGTACATGATTAACATAATTAAATATCCCGGACAAACAAACATACATTTTATTATTATAAATATAACACAGATTTTGAAATAATTTCTCTTAGATTAATGATAAAAATTAAATCACAATCAAATTGAATGAAACATCTCTCTTTCTCTCACCCACACACATACATATATATAAATTAATTAATACAGTAGAGTCAAAAATCCACACAGCTCGGGACCAGAGGTTGTGCGGATTTTAGGATTTTGTGGATTTCGGGGCCCATAAAAAATGATTTTCACTTTGAATAATAAAAACAGAATATTATTTAAACTAAACACATACTAGCAGGGCCGAAACTAGGATTTTTTTCACCCGGGGCAAGGAGAGATTTTGGCGCCCCCCCCCCCTTCCACCTCAGACCAGAAATTAAAATTTCAAAGGAAATTTTACAAAGTTTTTATGGCCATTTTATTTTCAACTGCATTCATAAGAAGTAAATATTGAATTTAATTCAAATTTTTGATACATTTACAGATTTTGAAATGTATTATGATTATATTTAACGGATGTGTGTGTCTGTATGGGACACAAATACTGTAGCTAATTTATGAACTGCATGTTCGGAATTCCACGAAACCTACTGTGCAGTTGAATTCTGACATAAACTGGTGGTGTCTAGTTTTTGATATATATCGCTCGACTTGCAGCACTTTTATACGACGTTTTCTTATAGCTATATCTCAGCATCTCCAGGACGGAATTTAACAAACTTTATACATTATATGCTTGTTATGAAAAACAGAGTTTACAAAACAAAACAGAATCGCAACATGTGTTTCGTGTTGAAAAACTTAGCATGACACTTCGCCAGGCGTAAAAATGTACAAGCACAAGTAGAGCAACAACCAGCCGATTTTTATTACGATTTTTATTTTAACGTATATGTTTATATCTTTATAACATTTATTGAAAAAATAAAAATAAAAATAAAGAAGTTGTGAATCAAAGCATTATTTTAGGGGGGGGGGGGGAAAGAAGAAAAGCGTATTATAGAGAAAGATTTAAATTAAGCTACAGTTATTATTTTTATTTATTTATTTATTTTTACTGGTTTAATGATAGTTTCTTTTTTTTTTCCCTCTCTCTTAAATTAATGGTATCTAAATGACAATTCTAAAACAAGTGAATGTAAATTCCATATTCAATTACTTTTAAAATTGAAAATATCATCATTTTGAGAGAATTTAAAATGATATTTTGAATATTATAGTCGTTACATCAACTATACTGCAGAGCAATAAACAGACACATATTTAAGTTTTTAATATAATTAAGATGCATAAATTAATAGATATGAACAAGTATCTAAAAACTACTCATATCCATCAAGTGCGAACTAACCGTTAGCTCTCTAAATACACTGCGCTTCAAAAAAAATTTTTTTTTTCGAGCCCTGATACCACTCCTGCTGATTCTCATGTAAAATGATCTCCTGAATCCGAATATGACCCCCATTTTGCCCAATCACCCACCGTTTTCTCGGGACGCCAAATTTGTAATTTCAGTGGCAAATCCCCCTCCTCCCTCTAAATTTTCCCCTTGCTGCAAATGTTCATGTTTTAGAATTTTTCATTTATGTAGCCCCTCAAGACATTTAACAGTTAAAACAATCCCTTCAACCCTTTCAAATAAAATTTATAGCCATAAAAATACCGGAAAATGATAAAAATAGGGGAGCGTTCCCAAATAATGGTGGTGATAGGGCAAAATGAGCGTCATAATCGTATTCAGGAGGTTATTTTACATAAGAATTTGCAAAAATGGTGTTAGGGCCAATTTTCATGCAGAGAAGTGCCATTTGTAAATAATCATTTTTTAAATCAATTTCAGGAAATAAAATAGAAAGGCAGGTTCTAGTCTATGAATATTCTCGGAACCAATCCAAGAAGACTATTATTAGAACCACTAATTTCATCGTAATAGGATTATATACACCACAAAATAAGAATATCGTTTGTTCAGAAATAATATTCTACAGCTTTTTACAGAATCTCTCACAGGCAAATGCATAGCTTAGAGTTCAACAGAATTCGCTTCTGTGCAGATAGCCTACTTTTGCACTCTTTGACAAACAATTAGCTGCGAGAAACAATGCATAATATATAGAAAAAATTAACTCCGATAAAACTGAGAAAGGACTTGCTGATTTTGGCAATCCTGAACTATTTTCTGCCAAATTTGATCGCTAATCTCGTGATGTCACTAATTTCATCACCAATGTAGATGACAACTTGTCGCAGAGTGAATGCTTTGGCGACAAAGTTGGCAACCTGGCAATTTTGGTGAAAAATAGTGGCTTAATATTGCCGAAATTTGTAAGCTGGCATGATCTACTGTTTTCTTGCGCAGAACTAACTTCATCAAAAGTTCTACAAATCACTAATGAGAATATAAAAAAGAAAGAGTCATTACTATAATTATTGTTGACAAGAGCCTGTCTATTTCTTTATGTATTACTTTATACACGGTATTACAGTTAAAAGGGAAATAGATGGCAGATTTCTTCACTTCCACGGAAATGGACATTAGCGGCACATTTTGCGACTTGTCGAAAGATTTGGTAATTTGGCACCCAATTTTGGCGAAAAGTTGTAATTTAGGATAGCCAAAGTTCAGAGGATCTAACTTCAATAGAAACCGACTTGTAAAATTTTCCAGGTTAATTTATTAGTTTCTAGAGTAGAACTATCTCGAAAATTCTATAAATCACTAGCAAGACTGGATGAGTTCAGTTTCTGTTTGGACTGCAAGCTGAGCGTACATCTCTAAGAACTTTAAGCATTTGGTCATTGTTCTGAATTAGTAAAATTCCTGTTCTGTGGTACGTTCATGAGTACGAAAAACTGGTTTATTCGATTGCTTCAAGAATAATCATTGATTATTGACTTTTAGTCGGCTGTTTCCAGAAAATTCATTAAATAAAATGTATTCATCTAGAACCTACAAGCCTTTACGAATTACTTTCTACGTGCAAGAATGTCAACAAATTTTGTAGCTTTCAATATTCATGCTAATATTAATTTCTGTTAAAATCTGTATGACGTAAAGTTATATGTAATTGCAAAAAAACAAAAATCTGATGTGGGCACCACATGACTTCCTTATACACTTTTAGAAATATACATAATGTTAGAAAACATTGACATTGCATTGGACCCGAAACAGTTGGCTAAAAATATTTAAAAAAATGAATTATCATCGTGTTGTGAGCTTTTCTGAAAGTTAGTTAAAAGCCGATTGCAAGATTTGTACTGGTAATGCTGACGAAGGCAGCAGGGACCCAAAATAATTGGCTAAAAGTATTAAAAAAAAAGGCATTTTCACCGTGTTCTGAACTATTCTGAAAGTTTCAAATGTCTACCTAGTCGGGAAGTTAGTTAAATAATTTTTTTGTTGAACCATATAAACGCTGCCGAAGGCAGCAGGGACTGAAACAGTTGGCTAAAAGTATTAAAAAGATGCACATTCTCCATATTCTGAACTATTCTGAAAGTTTCAAATGTCTAGCTAGTCGGGAAGTTAGTTAAATAATTTTTTGTTGAACCATGTAAACGCTGCCGAAGGCAGCAGTGACCCGAAACAATTGGCCAAAAATATTTAAAAAATGCATTGTCACCATGTTCTGAGCTTTTCCGGAAGTTTTAAATGTCTAGCTAGTCGGGAAGTTAGTTAAAAATCGATTCCAAGATTTGAACTGGTGACGCTGCCGAAGGCAGCAGGGACCCTACACAGTTGGTGAAAAGTATTAAAAAAATGCATTTTCACCATGTTCTGAACTAGTCTGAAAGTTTCAAATGTCTAGCTAGTCGGGAAGTTAGTTAAATAAATTTTCTGTTGAATCGCATAAACGCTGCTGAAGGCAGCAGGTATCGGAAACAGTTGGCTAAAAATATTAAAAAAATGCATTGTCAACGTGTTCTGAGCTTTTCTGAAAGTTTCAAATGTCTAGCTAGTCGGAAAGTCAGTTAAATTGCAAGATTTGTCTAAACCGTTTTTGAGTTATTACCATTTTTTGATACATTATGGCCAAAACCTATGTATTTTTGTCATTATGAACCTAATTTTCCTAAATATCTCCAAAACGGAAAATCATAGAAAGTCCAAAAAGGGAGGTGCACAACTAGATGTTATAACAAACCTATGTACCAATTCGCAACTTTCTACATCCAACCGTTTTTGAGTTATGCGACATACACACACACAGACACACACACACACATACAGACGTCACGAAAAATCGTGTAAAATCCCTTATATCTCTAAAACGAGAGCTCGTGTTAAGACGACACTTGCAGGTGTGCAACTAGACATCATGACAGTCAAACGTATAAGTTGGCAACATTCAGCGATCATTCGTTTTCGAGCAATGTGAAATACAAAATCCATTTCTCAAATCGGGATTACTATACTTCCTTATACTTTGTATAAGGAAGTAAAAATTATATTTTCGGTCATCATGGATATAATATTCGTGGATATTCCAAAAGGGAAAGGCGCACAGAAACACCAAAATGAGAGAGATGGACAACAACTGTTGTAACAAACTTAGATGTGTAATTGCATCGTTCTACGTCTACTTGTTTTTGAGTTATACGAGATACACACACACACACATACGCACACACAGACGTCACAAAAAAAATAGCATAAATTCGTAGATATCACAAAAGCGGGAGTTCATGTCAAGACAAAAATTGGTAAATAACAATTTCAAATATAAATTTGCAACTCTCTATGACTATTCGTTTATGGGCTATGCGATACACAAAATCCATTTCGCAAATCGGTTTCATAATACTTCCTTATGAATAAAGAAGTTTTGAATAAAGAAGTAAAAAGTATACTAAAAGTACTTTGAAGAAAGTACTTTGTAGAAGCTTTGAATAAAGAAGTAAAAAGTATACTAAAAGTACAGACATTTTATTTCATTGTAATATTTATAATTATACATGTTAGGAGGTAGTGGTGGCTTTAGTTGTCATAGTACTTTGATAGGGACTTGCTGAGCCTTGTGAAGGATAGCTCCTAACTCAATTATTAACAAGTTATTTTGCATTCTTTTTGCTCTTTTATTTTTAGTGCACTGGATTGTTTTATAACATTATGGGCTTATTTTGACATACTTATTTTAATAGTCACGACGGCGTCCTGAGAATTTTTTTTTTTTTTTTTTTTTTTTACTTCCTTATGAATCATAATTTCTAAAGAGCCCTCTGAAGTTTAATCAAATATACTAAGTATTTTCCAACCATTTACTTTTTAAAAACCTTGGCTGAAAGTCAGGCACCACTTGTAAATTACTCTTCTTCGATTGCGAGAATATTTTACCACACTTACTAACCTTAAAAGAATATTGTTAGTCTTGGAGAATACTTTATCCACCACGCTTTTCCTTGTAAATGAATTCTTTTACCTGTTAATCTTCTTCTTGCATTTTTTTTTCTTTGTTCAAATTGCCCTGAGTAAAAGAATTTAACTTTTTTTTTTTTTTTTTTAATGTGTAAATAAGGCAACAAACCAGCTTGTTTCGGCGCCCTTCTCCATCTGGCGCCCGGGGCAAATGCCCCGCTCGCCCCCCTCTAGTTTCGGCCCTGCATACTAGTAAATAATAACACTGAATATTAAATTACTAGATACATAAGAATCATAATGAACATTAACAAAAATATATAATGAAAACAATGAAAAAAAATGAAAAAAAAAAAAAAATTGTCAAACTTAGATAAAATCTGTTCACACGTAGCTAATTTTAAACTGAACTTGACCTGCACGATTTATTTATTTATTGTAAATAGTAGTAACACAAATTTATTTTTCTACGAATTTTATTGAGTTCTTCCTTACAAATTATGCCTTCATCAAAAAGCATTTTAAAAAATTAGTTTGTTATTATTTACCTGATTGATATCATCATATCACAATAATCATTATTTTCTTTTGATGAATTTAATATACTGTCAATAATTTCATTAGCAGCAACTTGGATCTTGCAGTCTTTCATATTATTATTTTGTTTTTCCTTTTTGTAATCATAAAATGCAAACATAAAATTATTATTTAAGATCTTTTTCAAAAATTCTGATTAGCAGTTTTGTAATTTATTAATAGTGAATTTTGTTGTTTGTATCTCACAAGTTGTGCGGATTTTGGACTTCGGCGGATTTCTGGCTCTGTACTGTATATAAATTCAAAAACTTCATAAATGATCACACGCTTATGCTTATGAAAAAGAGTCTATGATAGTTGCAAGTTAATAATTAGTTCATTGAAAGAAATAGCATTCTGTCACTAAAAACAAATTATATTTAATATCCTAAGGTTTTCTTTCTTTCTTTTTCCTTTTTTTTAAACAAATCTATCTGTATTTTATTATTTTTAAATTAATTCAGACTTTATTAATAAATATATTCAAATGGCGATTCCTTTTCAATAATAAGGTATTGTTGTTATTGTTAACAATACTTTTCAAATCACAAAATGTAGTAACTAATTGTAAATTAAAAATCAAATTACATCAATTAAAGTAAGTTAAATCTAAATAAAATGAGAAAAAAAAGTGCAATAGCAATAAAAAAAATAATAATAATTAAATATATTAAATTTTCATTTAAGAAATCAGAACAAAATTCCCTGAATCTCAATGGCTAGGGAGCAATCATAATGTCGAAAATTTGTATATTTACCTATAAGATATTCCTTATCAGGGTTGGTCAATTTTTGCCGAAGTGGAAAAAAACATGGTAAAAACCGCCCCGGCAAAAATAGTTTTTGCCACAATTTTTGCCTGTGGCAAAAATTACCAGTATTTCAAACAGAGTTTTAAGGATTTTAATTACATGATTTTAATGTTTAAATCATAATTTTAACAAATCAAAACAAGAGATTTAATTACACTCTTGATCAACTGATTCTTATGTAAATCATTAAAATAACGCACTCTAAAATTTTTTTAAAATGAAATTTTTAACATCAACAATTAACAATTTTTTTCATTTTTAAAAATATTTAAAATACCTATCTAAAAAAATATTCTTCAATAATTAATTACTATAATATTTGTGTTTTTCAGTGTATTACATATTTTTGTTTACAGTGGGGAAAAGTCAACTATTGAATCAATTATTGACTCAGCTGTTCTAAAATTTGCCAGTCATTCACTGATCATGCATTTTTTGGAATTGAAATGTAAATTGCAAGTAAACTCTCTCTCTCTCTCTGAATATGTCTTACTTAAGATTTTTTTACTTCAATAAAATAAAAATGTAATTTTGTAGTTTTATTTTTATGGTTATGTTCAGGGACTGACAAAGTTTCAATATCTTAGGAGCCAGAAATAGCGAATTATTTCTATGACAATACTCACAGCAAAACTTAATAATATTTCATAATTGTATAATTAATGCAGGTTGTTCACATATTATTTTACATTGAATAAATGAACTATTCAGTTAAAAATGTGAACTAAGGAAATTTTTAAGAAAATAACTCTTTTTTTATTTATAAAGATAAAAACATAGCATTGGGGGGGAAAATTCCACATAAATAAATATTATTTTTACCTTTAATATAATCATCAAATATATTGAGAGTGTTTAAGTTTTGTCTTTAAAATACTATTTGTCTATTAATTTTTCAGGACAGAATTTCTTTAAAGAGAATCCATTTGATAAATATCATACTATTTAAACTTTCTCATTGTAAATTCGAACATAGTTTGCTCTAGATAGTGTTTATGATGCTTGAATCTTGTTTAACACAAAGATGTTGACATGGAAAGTACCAGTATAGTAGTAAGAAGATTTATCAAATATGGGAATTTATCTTTCATGGAAAAACATCTTTCAAAAACAGAAATGATTGTTGAATTTTTCAGAAAACATTAAACTCATACTATTCATTCAATACATCAGCAATGTCATCTTTTATACCAAGACAAGAAGGTGGGAGTAAAAACAAAAATATACATAAAAAATATTGTAAATGCATGAAATTTTTTTTGTCAGTCTGCCGTAACTGGTCACCAATGGATATTTATAGTCACCCTGGCACTTGGAATTTGACGGACACTGGTTATATATTATTATTAATTAATTATAATTACTTTTTAAATTAAAAAATCTTCAAACATTTTTTTCGTTGAGGTGCCAAAGTGTAAAGGGTGAAAATTGAAAGGGATTGTGTTGTTCTAATTTTATTTTTCCACTTTTCCTAATTTTTTCCCTTTTTGCCTGGTTTTTTCCACTTTTTGCCCCTGTTCTGGCAAAAATGCATTTTTGCCGACAAAAACCCAACCCTGTTCCTTATTAAAGATATTCTAAGAGCATTTCAATTTGTCCGTATCAACAAATATGCTATCATACTAAAAAACTCATATACAGTAATCCCTTAACATTCGCGAGGGTTACGTTCCAGGAAAATCTCGCGAATGTTAAGTCTATCTTCTTATAGTAAAAAGGAGGTTAGGTTCCATAAAATCTGAATTAATCTGAAAACAGCAAAGTATATAATATAAAAAAGATATTTATTTTTATCGTGTGCAAAAAATAATTTATCTACACTTACTGCACATAAATATATACATACATTATTTTATGATTTATGTGAACAGAAATAGTTAGTAATTTTTTATTGTTTGGCTGAACTTATCTGTTTCTTATAAATTTCAATATACGGCAGAATTGCATCCTCGATTTCCTGTTTAAACTTGAGAGCTCTCTCAATTGAAGGGTCATTCTCTATTTTATCAATTATTTACTGCTTCAGTTTTATTATCTCGCCAACAGTTTCGGAATAAAACTTTTTAACTAGAATGAAAATTTTAAAATTTTTAGAAACAAACAGTAAAAGTAGAAAGGGGGGGGGGGGAGTAAGTGTTCATACATATTGACTATAAAAATAAAGGAGGGAAACAAACTTACCTTCGTTTTTCTGGGGTTTTTTCTCATCTTCACTATCAGTTTCAACATTTTTATTTTCTATGATCTCTATTAATTCTTCTTCCGTTAGCCCAATATCATGTGATTTTATTAATTCGCTTAAATCGTCTTCTTTCATGTCACTGATGCCTTCACCTCCGATCTGATGTGATCAAGAATTGCTGTAATTTCTTCGGAAAGCGGTGAATTTTTTTTTTCTCTTTTCGAACAACTTCAGGCCAAAGATTTCTCCACGATGCATTTATACAATCTTTAGATAACTCCAAATATGAAGCATTGATTTCTTGAATGCAATCTGCTATGGAAAAATTTTTCCAACCTTGTATAACTGTTGCTTCTGCTTTTAGTTCTAAAATTCTTTTCATGCATCTTCTAGTGTAATAAACTTTTAATGCTGCTATAACGCCTTGATCTAAGGGCTGTATCAGCGATGTTGTATTTGGCGGTAGAAAAACAACTTGAACATTTGGATGGACTTCCGATATGCAAACTGGGTGTCCAGGAGCATTATCAATAATCAAAAGCACTTTAAAATCAAGATTTCTACTTGAAAGATATTTTTTTACGCCAGGAATAGAACATAAATGAAACTATTCCAAAAATAAAGCACTAGTTACCCATGCTTTACTATTTGCTCTCCAGAACACAGGCAACTCATTTTTATTTTTGAGACAGCGAGGATTCAGAGATCTGTAAATAAACATCGGCTTTACTTTAAAATCTCCGGAAGCATTGGCACATAATAAAAGAGAAATGCGATACTTTGCTACTTTAAAACCAGGAGCAGAGCATTCTTTTTTAGACAAAAAAGTTCTATTCGGCATTTTTTTCCAAAACAATCCAGTTTCGTCTGCGTTAAAAACTTGTTCTGGAACATAGCCTCCAGCTTCAATAATTTCACTGAATTCTCTCTGAAACTTTTTCGCACTATCATAATCAGCAGAAGCCATTTCACCAGTAAGTTTAACATTGTGCAAACTAAATCTGTGTTTGAAATTTTCGAACCATCCTTTACTTGCTTGGAAATTAAATGATGATTCAGGATCTTTAATAACATCAAATATTCTTTTCGCTTTCGCTTGAATTAAGCCTGAACTTAAAGGAACTTGCTTCTGATTCATATCCTTTATCCATATATTTAGGGCGCTTTCAGTTTCTTCTAATGATTTATTTCGAACCTGACATACAGTTTTTGCAGAGGCTGGAGCACTTGCAGTAACACTGCCTCTAATGGCAGCTTCATTCTTTTTAATTGATCTAACTGTAGATTCATTTATATTAAATGAACGACAAATAGAAGATGCACTCTCCCCTGTTTTTAGTCTATCCAAAATTTTAATTTTCTCGGAAAGTTGCAAAACCTTTTTAGCTCTTTTTGCTGAAGGAGGCATAGCAAAATATTTCAGAAAGAATTTTTTCTAATTAGATAAGCAAAATCGTATGAAAATAAATCCTGATTTGCCCAATGGTCAATTGCTTTTGACAAACTATTCATACGAACTGACCGCACGGCATAACGTTAAAAGATCGTCGAGCACTGATACTAATAGAGTGGACATTGCAATCCTTATAGTGAAGTAAACATAAACTCTGATAAACCGTTTTTTTTCATGTGACCGTGGAATCCACAGAGCACTAATCTGCTAAACAAGCCAAGCTGTGGATTCCATGAACAATGGATGTGGAAGGGTGACTGATAACTGAAGGAATGTGGGATTATTACTAATGCTCTTGAAATATTCACTCCCTTTTTACAACTGACACTTGAAATTGATGGATAAGTGTTTCACAGACCAAAGAAAATCCATCAAATTTTACACAGTTCAAAACCAAGAGAGAGAGAGAAAGAAAAAAAAAACGCAATTCGCGAATAATCGAGGCACTTATTCGCGAATGTTAAATCTTGTCGCATTTCTATGTTCGCGAATAATCAAAACTTGTGAATGTTAGAACCGCAAATGTTAAGGGATTACTGTATTTTAAAGATAGCAAAAAATTAGCAGGACTAAAACGACAAAACCAAAGTGTCTTGCTTCGTTCTGGCTAGTCGGAAGGGTGGGTTGATTTTTTTTAACTTCCTTATACAAAGTATAAGGAAGTATTGTAGTAATCCCGATTTGTGAAATGGATTTCGTATCTTGCACAGCTCAAAAACGAATGAATGTAGAATGTTGCAAATTTATATTTGTGGCGGTCCTGATGTCTAGTTGTACATATGCAACAATGGTCTTAAAATGAGCTTCTATTTCAGAAATATCTATGACTTAACATGACTTTTCATAACATCTGTATGTACGTATGTGTGTATCTTGCATAACTCAAAAACAGTTGGTCGTAGAATATTGCAAATTGGTATATGAGTTTGTTATAACAAGGGTTTGTTCACCTCCCTTTTTCATCTTTAAAAGACCCCGTAATGATATTATTATGAAAGTTGTCACCATGTTTCCATGTAGAAAGTAAATCTTAAATACAAACTGCAACAATTAGCTTGTTCCCCTAACTTACTGTGCATCTTAAATTACTTAAAGTGATTTTACGTATTTCAAAGATATTGTAGCATTTTATAGAAATAGATTACATATTTTATAGAATTATTAAATACAGGCTTATGGACTATTATATTTCTGGTAAGAATTATTATTTTAATAGTTTTATTATATTTTTTGTCTGTAAACAAGCATTGTCAAGCACGTAGAAACGATCCATTTTTAAGTTTTGCTTACAATATTTGTATCTTATTTGTGTCAAGTTTACAGATTGAGAGTCGCTGTACTCCTTAAAAAATTTATTTTATACATCTGGAATATTTTACGAAATGAAAAAAAAAAAAAATCTTAGTTATGCATTTAAACATCCAAGAAAGAAAGGGGCGAATAACGTTTCATGAGCTTGGCCATTGAGTTTTCTATTGTCTGATATGTATAAAATCCTGTTAAACAATTTAAACTTTCTATAATACAGTTTCATTCAAATTATTTAAAATGAATAAAAAAAGTCTCAAAAGCAAGGATAATACTTGTCCTGATTTTCCTGATTTCTTAAAAAATTTCCTGAAATATCTTTAAATATCATTAGTTATCCTAAAATTCTTGAATTTTTCGGCTATTATACTACATATTGACATTTAAACTACCCAGATTATACAATCAAAAGCCATAGTGTCACACTTTTCTGTGATCACACTTTTCTCTGTGATCATTAGGTAAATAACAAATTTAAAACTTTGTAAGCAACTTTGATGCTGCATCACTGCAGTCATGCATTTTTTTTTTTTTTTTTTTCTTTTTTCCAGGGTTGGGTTTCTTCCAGGACAGTGGAAGAAACTGGAAAAAAACAGAAGAAACTGGAAGAAATTGAAGAAACCAACCAGAAGACAAAACAGATGTTCCAAATTAAAATTTATGAACTATATAAACTCAAAGCATAAATAACATGTCAAATCTAAACTATAATCCAATTAATATTAAAAATATTTTTAGAAAAATAAGTTATTTGAAAACAAACACTAAATATATACAGGTATAGTCTTAATTTATGAAAAATTTGCATCTACAAATTAAATATTTTATGAATTGATATTATTTCTAGAGATACGAGACTTGGTTCAGCCTTCATGGTTTGAAAATAAATTTTATTTTGCTGCAGATAGGTTCAGAAAATTGTTGTTGGAATTTTTAAGTTGATTATTATTTTTATCACAAATTATTTTATGATTCATGGTATACAAGTATACATATTTTAATGAAAGATGGTTTAGGCATTTTAATTTCATGAGAGAAGGCTTATTTTATAAGCAAAAGGAGTCGGTAATAGTTGAAATTACCGACTGTCGTTATTTGCGGTTGGTGGATATCTCCATCGATTCAGAGAATAGATACCCTAGAATCAGGATTCTACTGTACTTGGGCAAAAGGAGTTAGTTTATTTAAAGAGAGAAATAGTTTA
The DNA here is from genome assembly GCA_963930645.1 of Salticus scenicus. Taxonomy (NCBI): domain Eukaryota; kingdom Metazoa; phylum Arthropoda; class Arachnida; order Araneae; family Salticidae; genus Salticus; species Salticus scenicus. Next base: position 28,605 of record OZ005651.1, read on the forward strand.
CTTAAAGAGAGAAATACATCAAATTTTTTTTAATTTGTTTATATCACCCTCCATCAATGACATGGCAGTATATTGCACCAAAAGCTAAAAAATAATAAATTTTGTAAGCAAGCATCATAAACTGAAAAAAAAAAAAAAAACATATGCATGACTGCAGCATCAAAATTACTTACAAAGTTTTAAATTTATTATTTATCTAATGATCACAGAAAAGTATGACAGTATGGAGCCAGTTTGGCTTTTGATTGTGTAATTTGGGTGGTTTAAATGTCAATACGTAGCATAATAGCAGGAAAAATTCAAGAATTTTAGGATAACTAATGATATTTAAAGATATTTCAGGAATTTTTTTAAGAATTCAGAAAAGTCAGGACACGTATTATCTCCGATTGTGACTTTTTTTATTCATTTAAAATAATCTGAATGAAACTGTAATAGAAAGTTTAAATTGTTTAACAGGATTTTCTACATATCATACAATATAAAACTCAATGACCTAGTTCATGAAACATAATTCGCCCCTTTCTTTCATGGACGTTTAAATGCATGCTAAACTAAGTTTTTTTTTTTTTTTTTTTTTTTTTTTTACATTTCTTAAAATATTTCAGATGTATAAAATAAATAATATTTTTAAAGATTACGGCAACTTTTAATCTACAACGGGACACAAAAATGGATCGTACGTTTATCTACAGAGTCTCTTGATTACACAGAAAAAAATATAATAAAACTATTAAAATAATATTCCTTACCTGAAATATAACAGTCTGTAAGGCTGTATTTACCGAAATAAACTGTTTAATCCTGTATACTTAATAAGCTTGCTAAAGTTTTTTTTTTTTTTTAACGATTTATTTTTGTTGTTTGGCGGATTAATACATGACAGATGAAAAGTGAAAAATTAGCCAATACCGAGAATGGATGGATTGATTGATGGATGCGTTTTACGTCACACTAAAAGCCAAGAAAAATGTGAAATATTTTCTCTTTAAAAAACAGTAAATTTATCATCAATAACTATGAAGTAAAATACTTATAATTACAAAATACTCTCTGATTTAAAATATTATCGAAATAGTTTTTTGACGAAATGCGAAATTTTAAAATCTTAAATATTTCCTTTATAACAAAAAAATAAAATATATTTAAGTGAAATTTTATTTCGTATATATACAATAAATATTTAAAACAAACAATAAAGTTTCTTTCTTGCATTAAAAAACAAAATCTAAATTTTTTATTGACTGCATTCAGATTGAACCAACCAACCAACTACAAGACCAAACCGAATAACACCTACTGGGAATTCTAAGAATTGGCAGAAGAAATATGTGCTTCGCATAGTAAAAATAGTTCGATTTTCAAACTGAGTTAGAAAAAAAAACAAGAGTTTTCCTAGGGAAAAGGGAGATGTCAGGCACATCAGATAAAAGTGATTAATATCATATATCAATTAAACGACATTCGTTCGAGCCATATTCGAGAAAAATTTGTTCCTCACATACGCCGCCCATTTACAACTTAAATGAGCCAATTCCTATCTCGAAATATATTGCACGCAGAAATATAGCGATTTCAGGGTAGGATCAGACAGAAGGTGAAAGACTATTTTGAAAATATCAGAACATAACCTCCCATATTTCCTGAGATATTAAGTGTCGGCTTTCAGCGGTTTCTTTGATCTTAAAATTCCTGTATATATAAGTGTCGCAGTTTCGTTCGTTTTTCCGTTTCCGCTGAGGGTCGTGGCGTTCATTTGTTTTTGCGCTTGCGTCACTTGAGACTCTGCCGAGTCTCTTGATTTACCTTGAATTGCTGTCATTTTCGGTTGACCACCCTCTGCCCCTCTGAAAATAAGTAAATCCTTTTTACATTCATTATAAACAGAACTTTTTTTAGTATGACAGTACTTATTTTAATCTATTCTTCGATATAAAGACATGCAGTCACTGTATCTCATTCCCTAGCATAGGTTACTATATTCATTTCTTAAAATTACTGTGGTATAGCTTTAGTTTAGGGACCCTTCAGCGGCTTTCTATTGTCATTTCAGTAATGAAAAAAATGGCTATCGCAATTGCGTAAATGAAAAACCTTGTCAAGAAACTTCAAAATAATTCAGTGCCAAATTGAAAATTTTGCAAAGGGATTTTATACTGTAGCTGTTCTATTTCTTTAGCACAATTTTTCTCAATTATATGTGTGTGTATGTGTGTATATATATATATATATATATATATATATATATATATATATATATATATATATATATATATATATATATATCATTAGACAAGCATAAAATTTGTGGTACACTTTTAACATATTAATTATGGAAGTAGAGGGTTGAAAATGGTATCATTCGAAAGGTATGGTTAGCCAGATATGCATTTTTCCCTTTCATACATGTATTCTTTTACATTAAAAAATACCTAAAAGTAGAAAGTTGTTAAATCTGGCAGTTTCTTAAAACTCAAATAAAACTATAGACCAAACAGCATACAATATTAAGCAGCTCAACATAACACAAAATAATGTCTGCATACAGCAGCGCCAATTGCTATTAGCAATCGGGCGGCATTTAAAAACAATCGTTGGAAAGTATTAAGAGTAGTGAAAATATTCAGCAAAAACGACTACCACATTTTGTTATTGCCAATATGGCTTAGTTTAAAATATAGCAAAGCATAATATTAAGCAGTGAAAACATCTCCATTAGTTAGCTCAAAGATTTTAAGTTAATGTGTGTAAAGCAGTTCCAAAAGATGACAGTCATTGTAAAACAAACTAACAATTTTATTGATTAAACTTAACAATTGAAATATTAATAAAAATTGTAACAATCATTTAAATTCATCTCAGGCAAGTGATAAAATTAGCGTCCAGCACTAACTCAATTTTAGACATTATACTCAAAAATAATAAATCTTAAACTTTATTTATTTCATTATATAAACATAAAAAAAAAAAGACTATGTCAACTCTTAAAGTTAACAAACAACATTTCGAAACATGGCAGGCATACAACATTAACCCTAAAGGTCAACAAACAACAGACTCCAAATACCTGACACCATGGTTCAAACTTTTATAATGAGCGGCAACACTACATGGAAGGAAAATGGGAGAAAAGGTAAACAAACTTGTAAAACTAAAGCCACATCATATTTCAATTACTTATATCTTAAAAGTTAATTTTTAAATGAAGGAAAAACAATTTAAATGAATCAACTTTCATGTTTATAAAGTATAACACCTTCATTATGGCTAGCAAGCAGAGCTATAACTAATTCAACGAACTAAAAACTGACTGCCGATTACAATGAAGCTAGCTCATATATACTATCCAGAGGATTCTAGCATGCATCCAGTAAGTAGTGATATTAAGTAACGTCACACTTAATTGGCATTTTTCCTTTCAGAAATAATTACGACGCCGTCTATCGAACTTTAACTAAACATATAATGTACGGAGAATGCATCACTGTTTTAAGAGTACAATTTTCATTAAGTTGGTCACATACACATTTTCATTGTTCTAACTTTTTCAACAGCTCAAAATAAATTAAACTTGACTCATCAGAGATAACCAGTTCAACCCAATAATTAACTGATAATTTTTTTTTAATATTTGGTCCAACCCGAAGTCTTTTTTTTTTTTTTATTATTATTATTTTCCTTAATAATGACTTTTATTGCAGATCTTCTATTTTTTAACCTGCTTTGTTCAATTGTTCCTGCACTGTTTTTGAAGAAAGTATTTTGCTATACACATTTTTTTTTAAATCTTTTCTAAATTCTGAACATCATACAAATCAATTTTTAAACATTTGCTTTTAACTTGCAATCATCTCACTTGGATGAGCAATATAGCTGCCTAAAGCCAAATTTCCAGTTTAAATAGCCAAAAAGATTTATATCTTGTTAAAAACCATCTCATCAATATTTGGTCAACATTTAATTATTTAGCAATCTTATGTATTAAAATACTTTTTGATTTTCATTCTAAAATTAATGTAGTTTTGGGGCATCAATAATTGCCTTATCCTTGCTATTTTCAAAATACTTTCTAAAATTATAATTTTCCTGACAACTGCAATTTTTTTTTTAACATTGGGCTTAATCCTAAAGTGTACGTGGAGGATGACGTAATAAAAACTGTTTGAAAATTTGCTTTTTACAATACAATTGGCGATTGTAGAAAGAGAAAAATAGAATATCCAAGTGCGACTTTTTTTTTTGGTCCCTTAGTGTATGTGTGCCATACAGGGGTGGCGCCAGCTAGGGGGCTGGGATCCCCCCCCCCCCCCCCCCATCGGGGCATATTCCTAAAATCTGTCAGGGGAAAAAACAAAAATAATTGCAGTTTTTCTCCTTTTAGCAGCATTTTTCTTTTCTTTTACAAATTTGGAGCATTCCAGTTTTTGCATTCTATACTACTGGCCATTAAAATTGCTACACCAAGAAGTAATAATAATAACGGAATGAAATTTGTTGGACACATACATTATAGTAGGAAGAACAATTGATTAAAATTTCAGGAAATTTGGAGTAATATGTACTGAGAAAACAGTACATAAAGCAGCGACCTCTGTGAGCAATAACAGCACTTATTTGCCTAGGCATTGAATCGAACAGCGATTGGATGACATGTACGGTTGGAGCGCTTCATGAAGTTTTAACACGATGCCACAATTCCTCGATCGAAGTTACTGGTGAGTGGTGAAGGGCCAGTCGCTTTTCAACGATTAAACAGTCATTTTCATTGGTGCGATATCAGGAGAACGCGCTGACCAGATCAACAGTCGAACACATTCGGTATCAATGAAGGTCCAGACAATATGGACAACTTGCAGTCGAGCATTGTCCTGCTTAAATGTTGCGCTTCAGAGGCCTTGAACATAGGGCAGAGCGATGGGCCTTAACTCGTCAGAAATGTAATGGCTGGTATTCACAGTGGCGGGAATGAAAGCAAGAGGTGACCGGGACGTGTATCCAATGGTACCACATACCATCAATCCAGGTGGTGACTCAGTATGCGACTACCAAAATTCTGATTACCCTCAAAACTGCATCACTGATATGGGTGCCATTAATATGTGATCAACGATGAACTTGGACGCAGGAATGGCGTGAAGTCACTTTTCAGACAAATCACAATCCTGTTTACAGCATGAAGATTGCCTTATCCATATTTAACGGCATTAGGAATAATGCACATTGCCAGCTGGGATTCGACATCATCATACTGTTCATTATTCACAGTGATGTTATGGGTTCCCATTGGATACACATCTCGATTACTTCATGTTCGTAGTCCTGGCACTAGAGGTCTGCACGGGCCGGAATTTCAGGGCCCGGGCCCGGCCCGGCCAGTACAAAAACTTTACTTACCCGGCCCGGCCCGTTATGAAGCCGAAAAATGCGGTCCGGGCCCGGCCCGGCCCGTTTATTTTGTAACGGTTTATGGCCCGGCCCGGACAAAAAACGATAAAATCAGGCCCGACCCGGCCCGGCCCGATTAAAAAAAATGTAAAATAACAAAACAAAAAAAAAAATGCCTTTTTATAAAACAGATTTTTAGTATGTGTTTTGCAGAGGTTTTATATAACCAAACAGTAGTACGTTCTTTAACAAAACTGCTGGAATTTTACAAGACAATTATATATAAACAGAAATTCATTATTATAGACAAGGCGCAAAGACAAACAGAAAGTCAAATCGAAAATATTAGCATTCATCAAACAGTATAGAAAGGCATTTAAAATGGTTAATACTACTGAAAATGCACTTTCAACCATCTTCTCTTATATACAATAATGTATCCGAATCTTTCATGTGCTCCGGTAAACAAAACTTTAATATTAATCCAACCATATTCAATAGAAAAGTTGCTTTTGCCCATGATAAAAATGATGCTACTTTCGTGCACTGGAGAAAAGGAAAAAGAGCCTTAGAGAAAAAGTTACAGCGGAAAGATTTTTATAGCCTTTATACCACCTAAAATCAACAGATCATAAGAAACAAAACACAGTAATGTATCTGATTTCTTTTGTTATGTACATGTACGCAAACTGGTGACATGCATACTATTTTGAATAGGAAACCATCTAATATTACTTTAAATAAAATATATTAATTTCGAGGCATGCTAAAAATATTTGCGAAAACTCAGATTTCGGACAGACAGACTGATAGACAATTAAATTGACGTTACAGACACTTTTTTAGAAAAATAGATCCTTATATGACACATAAGCCTGTAAAATTACGTAAAATAAATGACTGAAGATATATTTTATCATTTTCCTTTTTCGTTGATTAACGAGGAAACCAGAAAAAGATTCGGGCCGACACGGCCCGGAGAAAATTAATAAAGACTAAAGGTCTATCTTTCAATTAATTTTATTAAGCAGTTTCACATACAGTGGAAACGTTTAATCTTTAAGTTTTAAGGGTTTCAATAAAAATAACTCGACCAGTGTTCAACTGTTATAACACATCAAATACACAAGTTTTAACAACAAAAACAAATTTTATTCAATGAAACACAAAAAAATATATATTAATAAATAAAGTATATTCAACAGATTTTCAAAGTATAACATATTTAAAGTTACCTCATTTCACAAGTGATTTCTCATTGCACAATATGTAGCAGGCTAAATTTCACTATGACAAAATCATGACACATCATCTTCAAAAGAACACATGTATTTCACAGATGAAGAAAAAATACGCCGCGGTCGCCTCGTTGACCAGCGGGAGACGAAGCATGATTATATCATTTAAAACTGAAGATCACTACCACACTGATTATTTTACTGAAGGTTGAAGATCACAATTTACATATCATTAATTCCATAATCTGATAAAAATCACTTATAATTTAATTTAATTCACTATTGGATGCTAGCAACTTTATAACTTGATTAAGTAGAAAAATTTCACAAACGTAACAAGCGCGATTTAAAAAACCGCTAAACAATGTCAACATCGATCAAACTATCAAATTTAACGACCTCATTTCAAAAAAAACATCGATTATCAATTTTATTTTTTAGTTTTCGCGAATAACGAAAAACTTCAAACTTTATCCCTTTTCACAGGGTACAAACTTAACAACAAACTTAAACAGTTAACATTTGTAAAAAATTAACAATAACAATGGCAGCCATCATTTCTTTAAAAGCAATAGCCAAAAAAAACATAACTAGCTCAGCTGTACCAGCATCCAGTGGCGGATTTAAGGGGGGGGCTAGGGGGCTGAAGCCCCCCCCAAAACACTGACATTTATCATTGAATATTGCAATTGTAAATTTTTTATCTGTCTAAAATAACATTTTGAAAAACCTCAGCCCCCCCCAAAAGTCAAGTTCTGGATCCGCCACTGCCAGCATCAGTACTTAGCCATCAACAGCTTAGAGCTGCTCAATTATTTACAAACAGCCACTTCATTTTTAATTGAAGACTAGCTGCCCATTACTGACAACTGCCGATAACTGCCCGTTAACACTCGCATCGCGATCTATTTATACTGACTGCCAAGTCAAAAATCTACATATAAATAATGCATCACTATTGCCACTCAACGGTCATAGCCAAAAATACAATTTACTATAAACATTTCAATAACAGTGGCAACAGTAAAAATTAAGAAAATTAAGCAGAGCAAGTTTGGCAACGACAACAATGTAAACAAGACAACGTTAGTAATGGCGCGATGCAAGTAAAAGATGGCTGACCGAGTTTAAATAGAGAAAACTTTTTAATTCAACTTAAAGGTAAGTTAACAACTATATATATAAAATATAAGCATTTATATTCATAGAATTAATAATTTTTTTATGTGCGAGGACAATTGATAGATATCAAAAATTTTATTCAGGCCCGGCCCGACTATACACAAAAAAACTGAGCCCGGCCCGGCCCGAGCCAGAAAATTTTTTTTAAGCCCGAGAGCAAATTCACAAATTTGGCCCGAACCCGGCCCGAGGACCGGGCCGGGCTCGGGCTCGGGCCGTAAGCCCGGCCCATGCAGACCTCTACCTGGCACTCTGAACAGCGGCCATTAAATTTCTGATGATTTAAGGCCCGCCCCTCTGCCCTGTATTCGAGGCCTCTGTAGCGCAAAATTTAAGCAAGATAAGGCACGACCGCAAGTTGCTTGTGTTGTCCGGACCTTCTTTGATACAGAATGTGTTCGACTGTTGCTCTGGCCAGGGCGTTCTCTTGATATCGCACCAATGAAAATGACTGTTTAATCATTGAAAAGCGACTGGCCCCCTACCACTCACCAGTAACTTCGATCGATGAATTGTGGCATCGTGTTAAAACTTCATGAAGTGCTCTACCCGTACATGTCATCCAATCGCTGTTCAATTCAATGCCTAGGCAGATAAGTGCTGTTATTGCTCACAGAGGTCGCTGCTTTATGTACTGTTTTCTCAGCACATATTACTCCAAATTTCCTGAAATTTTAATCAATTGTTCTTCCTACTATAGTGTATGTGTCCTACAAATTTCATTCCGTTATTATTATTCCTTCTTGGTGTAGCAATTTTAATGGCCAGTAGTGTATATTCAATAGAAGAATGTATTCGATTCGTAAAAATATTCAGCTTCCGGTTTTCCGTGAATGTACATGTTTTGAGTGGTCCAGAACACATTTTGTCATTGATATTTTTAGAAAATGTCTGCTTGTGTGTGACAAAAATTTTGTTCTTACCATATCTCAAGAACTACTGCACAGAATTACATATAAATTTGTATGTAGTTGCACCATGACATAAATTAGTGTCTGTTAACTTTTTGTCCCATCGCCTTATAGGTGGTGCTGCTGTACTGCAATTTCTTCCATTTAACAGAAAGCTATATCTCAGGTTCTATTTGGTATAATCGAACAAAACTTGATATGTGAGAAAGCCATTATGAAATATCACGTTGATTTAATTTAGGAGCATATTGGCCGATAAGTTGCTCTTCTCTGCTACTATTTTCCCCGAAAATTCTATTGTATATTATTGCATATAACTTTGTATAGGACAGGGCCAGTATGAAACATTATGTGGAATGTTTCAGCACATACAGCCAGATAGGCGACACTCCTGTGCTTCAATTTTTCCCGTGAATGAGAAGGCTATATATCAGATTCTATCGTATATAATTACATAAATCTTGGTATATGAGAGGGCCAGTTTAAAACGATATACTGATTCAATTTAGGTGGATATGAGCTGATAGGTGGCACTGATGTTCTGTAATTTACTCCGGGAATAGAAAGACAACTTCTATTGAAAGGCCACCTCTCTGGAGAGCCGAATTTCTAAGGCATGATGGGTAGCCTCCCTTAGGGAAATTCCACTGTATATATACCTGTGACCAACAGATACGAAGTTTAATTTTTTTCTCAAGAATATTCTCCTTCAGGCACCCTGAACATATTTTTTTCTGTGGAAAGAAAATAGTATATGCTCAGAGAATGACACAATAATCTCCTAAACCACGAGAAGTACTAACAAATGGAATGGTACAAATACTAACAGTAATATTATTAACAAGATTGCAGATTTTGATAAATATTCATATAATATACTCTCTATATAGTGCCCCCGTATCGGGGAGGAGGTGTCCCCCCATCGGGGAATTTCTGGTGCCACTACTGGTGCCATAATAGCTAAATTAAAATTTTAGTATAATTTTGAAGTTCCTTTTTATTTCATTCATCTCGGATAGTGTTCTAATCTTATAATCTGTATTTTTCTTTACCCTTTAGCCTACCTTAGGGCTAGCATCATCCAAAAAGGCTCTTTTGTATGTTATTACTGGACCAGTTGGTGCGTATTTTTCTACTGGGGCTGTGAAACCTGTCTCTCTCTTTGCTGATCCAAAATATGTTAGATCTTTTCCTGGAGGTGTTGGTGATAAAAAGATGGGATGGTAAAATATAACTTTGAATATTTCATATACATATACTTATCTCAAATTTAATATTTCTTTTTAAAAATGAAAAAGTTTATTAGAAACTTATGTGAACTGTGCATGTCCTTCAAGTTTCATTATGGATCTATACCTGTTGAGGATTGTTTATATTGTTACATATTAGCTTTGTGTGTTAAATCCTGTAGATCCTCAAAACTTATTCCAGGATATTAAATTTAGCATTACATTTTTTTCCAAAAAAAAAAATCTTTTGAAACAGAAACTTGTGAATAGTACCATTCAAATGCAGCTTATTTTCTTTAACATTTGTTTTCAACATTTTCTCAAATTGTCATTATATAAAATATAAACACTTATAAACTACCATATTAAACACCAAATTCAATGTGCTAACATTCTTTTATATAAGTATATATTTTAGCGATTGTGATTTTGAAATTCTTAGAATTTTTTCTGTATTTTAAATGAGTAAAAAATTTTATAATCCTGTACAATTTAGTTTGTTTATGGGAGAGCAAATTTTGCTGTGGTCGTATGTTGCATAAAATTAAGACCCAGACATATTTCTATGAATCTGTAATCAATGGCGCTGGAACCAGTATGGCCATCGCCATACCAATTAAAATTTTCATATGGCGAATATGAATATATCTTGAAGAAAAGAAAAAAAAAATTTAATTTTTAAATTTCATTAACATGTTTAATAATATTAATAATCTATAATTCGATTTTTTTCTGAAACCTTTGTAATGGATTTTAATATTTTCTTCTTCCTTTTATTGCAAACTATATTAGTTTTTCTTCATAGCTTCTCTTGCTCCTTGTTTGTTACGCGAAAATAACAGCAATTTTGCAAGAAAGTCATCAGTCACTCTGGAGTTGTCATAACAAGTTCTTATCTTACTCAGATTCAGGGTTGGGGTGAAGAATGTAGAGGTTGGAGGTCACGTGTCCATCATAAAACTGTCCCCTTCTGTGTTCTCAGAAACTGAGGTTCAAGGAAGTGAAGGAAATGTACTAACCATTCACTAACACTACACTTATTCTATTTTTACTCGTTCCTATGAATGTGAATCAAATTGTTCATTTTACCTGTTTTCCATTTTTTTTTTTTTTTTTGTACTGTTTATTAATTAAAAAGTTTTTCAAGAACTCCAGACAAGAAATACAGAAGGTAATTATATGGTTTATATACATATTTCTATATCAGTGTAGATTGGAGCAAAATTTTAGACAAACTTTTGCCTTAAATTTTCATTTTCCTTTTTAAAATCAGACCCATTCAGTAAAACAAGAATGAAAAACCATGCAGTGTGCATTGATTATTAACACTTTCCAATTGTACATACTTGTTGTATTGTATAACTTTTAACTTTTTTGCCTATATTATCACACTGCAGACAGCAGCACTGAAAAGTATACAGATTGACTGATTAAATTGCAGTATTCATGCCTACTTTGTTCGCCTAGCAAAGGGTCGTGTTTTATTTCGACTCGAAACAATTGTTGCGAGTTTATTGCACTTTATTTTGTTTATTCAAAGTTTTGTACTTATTACTTTAAAATGCTAGTACCATGGCTTATTACTTTTCAATCTGATTGGAAAGTGTTAACAATGTATGCATATACAAATTTTATATACAACTATTTATGAATAGAGAAGACACCATCGACCATGACCAATATTTATATATATATATATATATATTATGTTTTAAATACAAAATTTATATTTCAAATTACCTTTTCATGTTTTTATTATGTACATTTTTTAAGATTATTATTAAAATGAATACTAGAAATCTCTCTCTGACAGCAAGCAAATATATAAACACATTTATAAACACTGTTTAAAATATATTACACAAATAAAAATTTAGATATTATATAATTTAATTCGACTTGTGATTTCAAGCAATATTTATTCAGAATGGTGGTTTTAATATAGATGAGAGAAGGGTATTATGGAATACCATTTACATTTCTTAAAATGACTTTACTTGTTTTTAATAAAAATCCCCAAAATCATTATGAATACATAGTGTAATTATTTGTAATGAATTGTCAATGAAAAAAAAAATCCAAAAATTTTTTTTTTTTTTTTTTGTAAAAAAAAGTTTACTTTAAAAAAAATTACAGATGGAGGCTAATATGAAATAGTCGGGTAATATAGAATAGGTGGTTTAAACCATAGAAAAACTAATTAGACTTCATAAAATCATCTTCAGAGAATTTTCTGTGACAGAAGATACATTCGGCATCTTTATTTTCTGTTTCTTTAGTTGAATACATGAAGTCAGTTTCAGATGATACTATGAAATACCTAGTATTCCATAATACCTGACACACCATCTTTAAAAATGAATTTTTAAATTGATGGATGAAATATTTTCAGCTAAAAAACGACCAATATATAACAAAATACAATTCTTTGAGAATACATTATGCTTAACATCAATGTTCAAATCACATGTGTACTAGTAAGTTTAAATGTTCGAAAACTTTTAAAAATCACAAAATATACTTTGTTCTATAGAGAATGGCATGACAGCAACAAGCGGTTGCTTCTTACTGTATTGCTTCATGGGAATCCTTGAGTAATTTATAGTATTTTGAAGCAATAGCAGCACTAATCAGTGCCGAAACCTCGGTTTTCCATATTTCCCGACTATTCCATAATACCCTCCTCTCCTCTCTCTCTCTCTCTCTCTATATATATATATATGTGTGTGTGTGTTTATACTAAAATATAGTCTTATTATTTTTTAAAAATAATTCTTGAAATTTTAAATAAAATTTAATTTATAATTTACTTAAAAATATATTTAGGAATATAAGTGTATTTTTTTTTTTTTTTTAATTTCTCCCTATTGTATACAGATTAAAAATATCATGTTGGCTTTAAATAATGCACTTAATTAGCACAAGTGATGTTCCCTTTATTTTTGTATTATTTGTAAACATTCATGACATTTATTTCTAAAAGCTTTATTTACTATATATGTAACATTCCTAATCTTTATTTTTTCTGAAGTAATATACATATATATTTTAAGACATTATAAGGTATATTGTTCTATTTTATAATATTATGAATTTTGTAATAACTATTATTCAGAATTATCTTTCGAGGGGAAAAAGAAATTGTACATAAGCAAAAGGTATCCTTAAAATTCAACAAAATTGGCACATCCTTGGCAATGGTCCTGTGTTTAGCACAGGTCTTAAAGATGAGATTTATATATCATAATTGATATAAAAAATTATTCTATGTAATTTCCTGTGTTCTTAATTTCATGACAGTCGAGTAAAATCCGCTGAATATTTTAAAAGGATTTTAATGTATTTTTGCATTTAAAAAATTTAAACTTAAAAGCAAAAAATAAAATAATACTATTTTAATAGTAAAAAGTAAATGATAATCATTATTATTAATTTTACATGAAAATAATAAGTTTTTACATTTTTTTAACCCATATATGAACAGAGAAAGCATTGTTATAGGGTAAAATTCCCAACAATGTGTTATTACTATAATTATACATTTTGAAATTCCCTGAATCCAAAAATCAACTTTTTAGTTATTGGTTGGTGTCTCTTTGAGTCTGTTATCAGTATAACTCAAAAATTGTTATTAACATGTGTTGATGTTGAGAGTAAGACCGATTGACCCCCCCCTCACTAGGACCCCAAGGGTCCTAGTGAGAATCTTTCTAAGGGTTCCTAGCCCATATTGACGCGAGTTTCTGAGAAAGCCATGAAAAAATGCGAAAGGCTGGGCTGACGAGCGCGACCTAGAATCCAACCTGACACTTCCCATCTACTAGCTTTGAGCGCAGAACCGCTCAGTCACTGTTGGTGCCAGATATTAACAGAAAATCTAAATAAATTATTCCAAATTTGCATCATAAAGGAATGTTATTCGAAACTTTCTATTAATATTGTCCAAATGGTTCATGTACAAGAATGTAGAAAAGAAGTTAAATATACTTCATCTATGGGCGAAATTTCTTGTTTGTACATTTCAGTATATTTAGACTGCACAAATGAAATTAATCTATAGTTGTTAGATATACTAAAACATGATTCATATAGAATACGTATGAAAATCATTGCATTTATCCTCAATTTGGCATTTCTGATTCTGATATAAAGATTTTGGATACATGAGTAAGACTTTGCTTGGATTCTGTTTGAAGTTCAAGTTGAATTATGATTTTTTTTTTTTTTTTTTTTCATGCTAAATTTTGGACTATATACAGGACTACTCAAAATTAGTCGAATAAATTTCAATAGCTGGTGTGAGTGAAATTTTCAGAATAATTTGACAGATATATATATATTTTTTTAATTTAATAAGTTTTACATGTTTATGAATGAAGTTACAATATTTAAACAAAGAGTTGGATGGAGTAACAATCTCGGTCATGCAGAAAGTATGCACACAGCATTTCCTCTTATCTTAAGCCTTAAAATATAATAGCATGATTATAATAATGTTTAAAGGGAGACGAAGGTACCAGAAACCAGAGTGCCCCTTTAATCTAAAACAGTTGGAAAAAATAATATTTGGACATTTTTAAAGGTATTATTAGGTTAAAAAATAAATGAACAGACAAACAAAAAAGAAGTAATGTTTGGATACTGGGGATCTTATAAAAGGTTGATTGAGATAGGGGTTCGAAGAAGCAACTGTTAATAACCGATAGCGGTAGCGAAAAATGATTCTGCTGTCAGCAAAAATTACTGTTAGCTTCCAAAAATGAAAAATACCAGAATAGAAAAGAAAGTTTTTGTTTTTGAAGAATTTCGATTAAGGTAATTTAGTTTTTGGCAGTATTTTAATTTATACATTTTTTAATACTTATTATTCGATATTTCGAAATCAGTTTATTAAAAAATATGCATAGATCTTTATCTTGAGGGGAGGAGGGCATTTACATAAATAATATCATATGAGAAAAAAAGCAAAGTAATTCCCAAATTATTCTGGCAAATATGATTTTTACACTCAATTTTTAATAGTTAATTTTTAATAATATTTCTTTAAAAGTATAGTGGATGATGAATATCAGTCTTTGAAATTACTGTCTATTATTTCAAAACCTATTTTTGAAAATTTGCATACATGTGCATTGCACATCAATAGTAAATGTATTAAAATTTCTCAAAAACTGTTAAAATTTAAAAAAAAATCAAAATTTAAATTTTTTTGAAAATTTTTAAAATGCTCCATGCAATTGGGTTTTAAATTTCCCCTCGATTTTACATTATTTTAGTGTATAAAAATGTCTTAAACATATTTATATATTAATTTATAGATTGATTGGTAAAATTTTTGAAGTTATACTTTTATGTTTGAGTGCTTAAGTTTCATGCATATTTTTAGCATTCAAACATAAAAATATTCTTAAAAAATTCACTTATCAATCAATTCATAAATAATGTACAATACACTTAGAATATATTGAGTAAGTAGATTAATGTAAAATTGAAGGAAACATTTAAAAATTCAATTGTATAGACATGAAGCATTTAAAAAATTTTCTTAAAAAATATATATATATATTTATTTTAAATTTTAATAGTATTTGAGAATTTTTAATATTGATACACTTCATTGTACGTGTATACAAATTTTCATAACACTAAGACATTAATTTCAAAGATCAGTTTTGAACAGCCACCCTTCCCTTCAAGTAAAGTGTTATATTTTGAAATATGCATGTTGAAATGTTAGTTGCGATTGCGATATATAAATTTAAAATGGAGGAATACAATTATTATGGAACTTCTGAAAGTTTGATTAATATGTATGTAAACCTTTTTGCCCCCCCCCCAAAAAAAAAATAATAATAAAAATTAAAAAAAAAAAAAACATGAATTTAAATTGGAAAGTGAACACATCTTTAGGCACACTACATTACTTTCATTCTTTTCAGTGTGAATTAAATACATTATTGAAATGGATAATTTTTATAATAGCTATTGACATTCTCTCTCTCTTTCTTTTTTGCTTCCACTCTCCCTGTCTATATATAGCGGCACTTCATTTCATACCTAAAGCTCTATGAATGGCCCATGCATTTCAAGTCTTGCATCTTTACTATATATCTATCTAAAATATGTTATACCCAATGCTAATCTGGAACATCGCTATTTATCTGAAACATTCATATAAAAATAAAATATATTTAAAATAATTTATGCGATTATAAATTATTTTAAATCACACATATTTAAAATAATTTAAATATGTACTACATTTTTATATAAATTTTTAATCGTAAAAAAACAAAATTTTAGTATTGTTAACGCTTATTAAAATGGTTAATACAAGATTTCATTATAATAAGAAAGCATGAAGATATTGTCACTAACTTGTAGATGCCACTTACAGTGATTGTGTAAGTTAAAAGCGTTAACAATTATTACAATTCCCTAACTAGGAATATAATTATATATTTTTTGTAAATGGGGACCAAAATATTAATAATTATAATGAATAATCTTCCTTTAAAATTTTTTTAAACTTGGAAAAACGGCTTACAAAAATGTACTGTCCTCAGAAAATGAGGCTATCTGTTCAGCATATTTTACTGTCTGTTTTTTCACCTTCCACTAAGGATTTAACCCTTTACTACTGCATTATGAAACTAACAAAAAATATGTTTGAAATACATTTTTTAAGTTATTTAAGAGTTCCCCCCCCCCCCGGATATATACAATAAAAATTATGCATCATTGTAATTAATGAAGATTTTGCGAGGTGGCACTTTAGTGTACGACTGATTTATAAAGGTCGAAAAGGATATTTAAATTTCTAAAAACAGTAAAAATTTATCTACTTTTTGTGCTCTTATATTTATTCTGAGATTGGTGGGAGAATTTTTGAAGTAATATCGGAAGTCAGTGGCGGCTCGTGCACTGAAAATTGGTGAAGAGGCACGCTGTATTTTACACTGTATTCATTTATAGAATATAAATTTATATTTAAATAAGTATTTTTAGTTAATTTTAGTTAAAACCATGCTTAATAAAAATTATGATTAAAAATACTTAAATATTATTTTTGAGCTCTTCACCTATTTTCGGTTCATGAGCCGCCACTGTCGGAAGTAATTATAATGCATGTAAAGATTGTGAAAAATGCCAAGCAAAAACAGCAAGAGCAGTAGAGCATTCTATAAAATCCTTTCTGAAACAAAAATGGCTGCATGTAACATCTAGTGCTCTGCAGTGAGATTAAAGTGAGGTTTATAAAAACCTTTGACACTTCTTCCATAAATTTGATTTTATACGCTTTTTAAACTAATGGTTCTTTAAAGTATCGTCGGTAGATAAAGGGTTAAATTTTCGTGAAAATGAGATAATTGTTGTCATATTTTGGTATGGTTAAAGCAATCATAACATTTTAACCATGGAGCACCAAAAATTTTAATTCACCTCCAGTCTTCAAAATACATATTATTTCTTATCCAGTGAAAGAATGAGTAATGAAACAGTTATATCAGTGTGATGTCCAAACTTCGGTTCATACTTTGGTGCACTTTGCATTGTAGGAGATATTTATTTATTTATTTTATTTTATTTTTATTTAAAGAAATAAATGTCATCTTAAATTAATTTTTAAAGTACCGTAAAATTCCGATAGTAGCCCCCCTCCCGATTATAACCCCTCCCCTGAAATTCGACATACTTTACTTTTTTGGAAAATTCCGTTTATAACCCCTCCACCCTTACCTTTGGCGGCTAAGTTCGCCATTCTTTTTTTTTTTTCCATGAGCGTTGCAAACATACTTTTTTAAACTTCTGAAGTCTTGTATGTTTATTTAGAAACTTTAATTTGCATGTAAACGTATCCAAGTGTTATTTTTTCTCATTTTTTAAAAAGTAAAATAACTCCAAATAAAAAAATGCAGCGTTGTTTACATTCTTTAAACTCCAAAACGTTAACTGCTATCCGCAAGCGGCCATGACTTTCGCAATCTTCCTTATGCAACTCTGTTTTTGCGATCACAACTCTTTCCTAAATTTTAAAATCATTAAATAGCGTAATAAATCCATAATAGTACTTGCGTACGTAACTTTAATAGTTATCGTTCCCCCTGTTTTGTTGTTGTATATCAGTTAATAGCAGTGCAATTAACTGTGTTTTTAACTGCTAGCGAATCTTCTAGACGCTTCGCTTCGCGATTTGTTTATCACATGTTCGTATCTGTTATTCCGAATACGTTCTCTTTGTGTGAGAATTGTGTTATCGCACTTTTTTTTTTCGTTATTTAAATTATGCCTAAAACTAGAAACAGTTACACAATTGCTAAAAAGCTTGAAATTATACAATGGCATAAAGATAATGGTGCTAATCTACACAAAACTTCAGCAGCATATTCGATTGATCGAAAAACTTTGCGAGAATGGCTGAATAAAGAGCATTTCTTAAAACAAAATGATTTCAGTGCTTTGAAGGTTAAAAGAAAACTTGGTTGTGGACGTAAGCCTCTTTCAGAAGAACTAGATGAAGAATTATTTGAGTTTTTCAAAAATGAAAGGAAAAATGGAAGAGCAGTATGTAATAAATTACTTTCAGAACAGGCTTGCAAAATAGCAGCTCGCTTAGGGTTTGAAACATTTAAAGCATCAGACAGATACATTTTTAATTGGAAGCACCGATATGAAATATCCATGAGGAAAGGCACGAATGAAAGCCAAAAATCTCTGGAAGAACTACAGGAATTGGTTACTTCTTTTTTCAACATAATGAAAAAGTTGCGTATGGAAAACAATTACACAATGTATAACATTGCCAACATGGATCGAACTATGTGTAGATTTGATAATCCGTCAAATAGAACTAACGAAAAAATAGGGGAAGCTACAGTTCGTATTGCGAATACAAGTCATACGAAGTTGGCTTTTACGGTCGCATTATCAGCTAGAGCAAACGGCATGAAATTTCCCGCATTTTGCATATTTAAGGAAGTGTCTGGTCGTATTCCACCGAAAGTCTGGGCTAAGTTGAGAATTCCTGAAAATATCAGAGTTACTGCAACTAAAAGTGGATGGATGACAACGGAAAAAATGCAGGAGTGGATTTCGAGGATATGGGGGCCTAATACAGATGATGTTCGGCGGCTGCTGATCCTTGATCGGGCTCCAATTCATAAAACTTCTGAAACTAGGAATGCATTATCGAATGTGGATACCGATTTGCTTTTGATTCCGCCAGGTTGTACAATGATTTTACAATCAGCAGATGTTTGCTGGAATAGGCCGTTTAACTCTTTCCTTACCATAGCTCCAATTCAGCTATGACTCTAAAATACCAAAACGCCCGAAAAATTTTTTCCCCTTTTTCCTCGACTCAGATGTCAAAGCGAAAGTAATCAATCTTTGAATGGGAGGGAAGGAATCCATATAGTATTAGTATTTTCCCTGGAGTGGATCTAGAGGGAAATTTTTCCATAGAATTGCACCTAGCAGGGAAAAAAAAAGAAAAAATCTTGAAAGAGATTAAAAATCCATTGCAATTGTAAATAGTTAACTTCTTGTTCGTATTGTGAAGCAGATTCTAAGAGAATGTTCAGTTTTGTTTGCAATAATCGTCTACATAGAAAATACTATATGAAAATACAAAAGAGTGACTAGGATTTATAATGATAAAAGCATATTTCAGTGAAACATGAAAATGTTTGAAACTGAGATTATTAAAAATTTTAGTTTGAGTATTGAGGGTACAATTCTAAACATACTTTTGAATAGGAAAATAAGCATACAAAACTTAATAATAATAATAATAATAAAAGAATTTTTTCGGGTGATTCAAAATAAATCATTCTGAGGGTATTAAAAGCAACACTTTATAGAAGAAAGATATATATATATATATAGAAAACTACTGAATTGAATTAATATATATAAAAGTTTAAAGACTAGAAAACCAACGGAAGAATTACAAACCAATGCGCAAAAATGAAGCCAAAAGGAGATGCAAAACTTTAATATAGGAATAAATAAACAAATTCCTATATTAAAGTATATATTTATTATTTATTCAGTAAAGTTTATACTTTCAGTTCCTAAAAGTATATTATTTATTCCTATATATATATATATATATATATATATATTTAAAATAATTAATTTTAAGTAAGAGTATTTTATGAAAATAATAGTAAATAAACAAATACTTTCAAATCTCTGAAATCTCTCTCTCTCTCTTTTATTTTATTTATTTATTTTTCTTAATTTTCACGTAATAAATTGCTTCAAAAATAGCTGATCTCTTACTTGTTAATGAAAAAATCAGATATATTTTTTAAATATTCTATGAAAACTATTGCTATATTGGAGAAAAATTATCATCAGAAACTCATACAATCACTATATATATATATATATATATATATATATATATATATATATATATAATAAAGATGATCTATTAAGCATAGTAGAAGTCAAGCAACAGATAGAAGATCTCTGAAACACCAATGACCAATAAGATAAAATAAAAAAAATATATATATCGTTTCACTTTATTTGTGTGAAATTATATTATTTTCACAGGAATTTTCTTGTGCTTTCGAAAATTATTTACTATGTAACGAGATCTAGGTGGTGTGGTGGTATTAGTGTTAAGACCAGTTGACTGTGCAAGGGTCCTAGGGCTGAAAGAGGAGCGCCCTCCATGGGGGAGGTACCTTTCTAAGGGATTCTAGTCAGCGTATACGCAAGTTTTGGGGAATACCACGGAAAACTCCGAATAGCTAGGCCAACGAGCATGAGCTAGAATTGAGCCCTGCACATCACGTCTACCAGCTATAAGAGAAGCTACCTCTAGTCCACTGAGTGGAAAATTAAATCTAAGAAACAACAAAATGCAGCACTAATGCAATTTAAACAATCGATTACAGAAATATATTTTTCCATTTCATATTATACCAGATTCCTTGCATTTCACATTAATTGTTATTATTTTTTTTATTATGATTATTATTTTTTATTATTATTATTATTATTATTATTTTCAAAATATACTATTTTTGTAAGCAGTTAAATTATAATTTAAAAGTAATTAAATTTGGAGTTGTTATAATATATACATACATACATATATATATATATATTACTCTCTATAGCTAAAAATATTTATATATTTATATATTTATTTTTATTTTTATTATTTTTTTTTTTTCTAAGTAACTTTTTCTTTTCTTTTAAAAAATTTTTTAGAAGGGAAAATTTATGGAAATATGCAAATTCTACATAAAATAATATTTTATGTACAATATTTTATGTCAGTCATTAACAATCATAAATAACTAAGCGCAGATGAACCCGGCATTAAATTATGTACAGGCCCCGATTATGAAGAAAAGTTTTCTAATATAATAATATTATTATTTACATTAGAAATCCATTTATAATTAATCAAATTCTCTTCAGGCTCATTATCAATTTCTTCAACGTTTATTTCCTCTTGACTAACAACTGCATCATTCTCATATGCAATACTTTCATTTAAATCTGGCTCATCTTCATTATCAAATTCTGAACCTTCAGAAAATTCGGATTCATCCGTTTCCTCATCAAAAGCTATTTGAAGAGCTTCTTCTATAGTCAATCCTCTTTTTCTACTATACATAATTAAGATAATTACATAAAAAAATGTATTTTAAATAAAAATTATTCGAAATGATTATATCGCACTAGATAAGTAGTAAAATAAGTAAAGATTAAAAACGACAGTAGCTCAGAAAACAGGAAAAGAAAGCGCGATAGAAACAAGTTTTTCATTTTTCCCTTTTAAAGTTCTATAAAAATCCCTCTTCTGAGAAGAGGCTAACAAAGAGAGGATTATCTTTCAGACACACCCTTTGACAACCGTCTTGACAGGTACACTGAAGAAGCAAGTGGGGACGAAAACATCCAGGCGCTCTCGGGCGCTTTCGGTCGTCTGAATGTACGGGCGTTTGGGTACGCTCTGGTAAGGAAAGAGTTAAAGCAAAACTTAATAAATTATGGTGCGATGCTTTTCGCAATATTGAAAAAACGAAGAAGGGGAATTTTAAAGCACCAACACGACAGGATGTCTTACTTTGGGTGTCGGAACCGTGGGAAAGTGTTTCAGAGGATATTATTATGACATCATTTAAGCGTTGTGGTTTTTCAACTGCCTTGGATGGTTCTGAGAATGGCGAGCTTCACGATAACTTATGCCGCGCAATGAAACCTTCCGCTGACGAACTTAACGATGAACTTTTAGAACTTATTTTCGATAATGATAATGAAGATTTTGATGGATTTTCCGATTGTGATGATTAATTTTTGTAAGTTTTTTAAAAAGATTTTTTTTAAATAAAATTTTAAGTTGATTAATAAAAATTGTTTATTATTAATAAAATTTAATAAATAATAATCAGTATTATTAATACAATTTAGTAACCATTAATATATATTATAAAATTAATAAAATATATACTTTTAGAAAAAGATTGTGAAACTTCCGATTACCCCCCTCACCCCCCCGATTATAACCCCCCCCCCCTTCAGAAGTCGTTGTACTTTTCTGGAAACTTCAGATTATAACCCCTCCCCCATTTTGGACAAATTTCCCCTTGAAAAAAGGGGGGGTTACTATCGGAATTTTACGGTATGTAATTTTCATTGCTTTTTACATAAAAATTATATGTTTATAATCAGGTATTTATTTTTAAAACTTTATATACATACATATATAATTTGTATGCATTTACAGGTATATACAAAAATATTTACAAATATATATGTATATATATATATATATATATTTAATTATAAAATAATAATTTTTAACCTAATAATATAAAAATCTTTATTTTAAGTTTTCTCTTTCTTGTCACATGATCTTGCTTTCCAGAGTATATGAGAAAAGTTGAGCATCTAACAAACCAGTTCAACCCGCTCCACACATTTTAAGCCGTGGTGGCCTCTGCTCTTTTTATTGTTATTTCAATTTCATTTATCAGGATTTTTCCTTTGTTTCACATAGTTTTCAGTTCTTATATTGAATATATGTATTCATTTCTTATATCAAATGTATATATATATATATACACAGTTATACATTTTTATCTTTATAAAATATACAGTAAAGCATCCATAATGTGGGACCCTATAATCCGACAGCACCCATAAACAATGACTTTTTCTGTTTTTTTTTTTTTTTTTTTTTTAAATACCTCTGCGTTGTAAATTGTAGTAGTACTCAATTTGTTATTCGCAGCATGCTTGCCATTTTGTATGGATAGTTAGTAAAGTTTATAGATTTTCATTTAATTTTATTAATTTACAGACTAGCGTGAAATTTTTACAGATTAATCAGGATGATGGCAAAAATTCCGAAAAAGAACAACTAAATTTTTGTCTCTCAATCGCAATGGCAAATTCAAAAGTTATTAATAAAATATACATTGTTCCTATTCCTGATACCGAAATTCAAAATAAACACGACAACCCAAAATCTCAGCCAACAATTTTTAGAAGCATGTATATGTTAATCAGTCAATGACAAACTGAAAAACAAAAAAGAATGAAGCAAATGAAATTTACTGAAATACTTAGTAGAATGTAGCATTATCAAATTCCTGATCTTATTTGTTATTAAGTCAGATTTAATAGCGCTTTTTTTCTATTATTAATATTTGTACAAAAATAAGCGATCTGTATTACTGTTTTATAATTGTTATTTAAAAAATTTTAATTTATTTCAAACGTTATTTTAATTATTTTCATTTTTGATAAGTGTTTACATATTACATACACTTTATAAAACTATTCTTTTTTAAATATTTCTTTATGCTGGCTGGGATTGATATATGATTTTGGTATACATTTTCGGAACACCTATAATCCGGAAAAATCTGTAATCCGGCAAGTCTATTTCCTGCCGATGCTGGTTTATTGATGCTTCTCTGTACATATTTTCTTTATAAGTAATGATGGTCAAAATTAGTTCTAGCAAAAAAGTCTCATTGTTCTAGCATTGTTCGTAACTGATGCCTTTTATTGGGCCTAGGCTGTATAAATTAGATAATGCTTAATTTTTTCACACTGTGATGGTTACAATTAGTGATGTGAGGTGGAAAATTTTCCAGAAAATTTTCTATTATGTTTTTCCGGAAAATTTTAAAACCAAAAAAACAATTTTTTTAGTAAATCTTTTGCATGATATATTTAAATTTTCTTTTATTAGTCACAGTACAGTTATTAGTTACAGTAATGCTATATACAGTGTGAAAAACAAGTTTTTGATTAAAGGCATCATTTAGAAAGCTACCAAATATATGATTTGAGCAACTTGCTCGAGAAAGTGGTTATTTATTATAATACAAGAGATGTATGGTTGCTAATCAGAATTTTGAATGTCCATTCAATAAGTTTGTGTGAACATAATTATAAAGCATTTGGCAACATAACAAAGAAAAAAAGAAGAAGAAATTGATAAATTAATGCACTATTATACTGCTGAGCATGTATATCTGTTTTTCAAAATATTCATTTGGTAAATGATGATATGTCGATGCTTTTCAAACTCAGGCAGCAATTTTTACTTAGGTTACTTTATGGTTTCTAGTTCTGAGAGTGACTCAAAAAGGTAGGACATTGTCATAATCTTCATTAAATATTCAATTTAAAAAAAAAAAAAAAGGGGGGGGGGCAAAACTGAAAAAAAAATTGCTTTAATTACAAAATTGGCATTGTTGAAAATTTTAGAGAAAAATCTTATATAAAAATGTAATTATATATATTTTTTTTTATCCTTTTTTAAAACTAATTTCTCAAGTGGAAAAAAAAATGTTTTTTTATGCAAGCAACAGGAAATACGATTTTACTTACAAACTTTGAATAAACACCATAAAATGCAATAAACTCGCAAATTATTCTCGTTTATTCAAAGTTTGTAAGTAATATTTTTTACAACGCCAGTTTTGTTGTGCTTTTTTATTAAAGGAGATACAATTAATTGCCTAAATAAACAGCACGATTTTGATTAAAAATTTAAGGAAATCAAATAGATAAAATGAATTGCATCATAACTTGTAACTGAAGGTTTAGTTGAAAGAACTCAATATTTTTTTATTTGCTTAAAATATCCGAAATTGAATTGAACAATCTCATAGTGGGTGTTACATTTTTAAAGTTAAATAATAATAATTAAAAAAGAGAAAAAAAAATCTTTTCAAATTTCCAGATTAAGATTTTGTGTTTGCAAATTATGCTTAAAAATAGAACAAATCAAAAAAAGTAAAAATCAAAAGAATTTTAATGAAATAAACCCTTTCATGGTCTGAGCCATACCTTACTAATTACCTTGTACAGTCAAACAGCAAATTATTGAAGTGCTAGTAATAATTTCCATTTAAAAGATGTACACCTAATACTATTTTGTTAAGTAAATATTTGTTGAGTCATGATCTTAGTCTTATACTATTTATAAAAAAAGTAAGTTGATGATAAAATTAGCGATCAAACTAAAAAAAAAAAAAAAAAAAAAAAAAAAAAGAAAGAAAGAAAGAAAACTATGGATGTGTGCTACAATAACTTTGCTGACGACTGTACGATTTCTCTGCCACTAGCAGCCAAACCCATATTATTCTATACAGAAATTCATTGTAATTACCTCCTTTTTTTTTTATACCATGTTTACTTTCAGAAAATTCACAATTGTTAAATTTGTTTTTTAAAAACAGATTTTTCTTTATTAATGTTTTCTTTTGAAGTTATAAAGAACTTTGATCATTTTTTTTCCACTTTATAACTTCAATACAAAATATTAAAAATTAAATAAATAAATTTTGGGGAAAACAAAGGCAAATTTAATTTTTCTAGATCTTTTTGATAATGAAAACAGAATTAAAAAAAAAAAAAGAAAAAAAATCCTTAATTCTCATAACAATTTTCCCTGTATAATAAAATGGGATTCAGCTGTTTCCAATGATATGTGAGGGTCTCTGAGAGCTACAGAACTTTCACAAACACCTTATTTATATAGATTATTCAGCCCTCTGCGCATAGAATTTTGCCAATGGTTCTTGCAACAATGTGCATTGCAGCAGGATTTTCTAACTTTTGCTCTGTTCTCAGATGAGGCTGTTTTTACGCAGGAAGACGTTTTCAATGTGCACAATACTCATCTGTGGGTAACAAAAAATCTGTACGCTATACGCCCACATTCATTCCAAAAACATTTCTCTGTTAATGTTTGGGCAGGTATTGTGAGTGATTACCTCATAGGCCCATATCTTTTACCAACACCGCTCAATGGCTCACAATATGCTATTTTTCTAAAAGAGGTTTTGCCAGAACTGCTGCAAGATGCTCCTGTTGTCGTGCACAACCAAATGTGGTTTCTGCATGATGGTGCGCCAGCACATTTCAACATGGAAATGCTCAGTTACCTGGATGCCATTTTTGCAAGGCGATGGATTGGATGGGGCGAGCTAGTCTGGTGGCTACCCCGATCCCCAGATTTATCGAGCATCAATTTCTTCTTATGGGGGGGCATCTGAAGGCCATCATTTACGAGACTCCTGTTGATTCACCGGAGGATCTCGTTGCTCGACTGTCCATTGCAGCTGCACAAGTGCGCAAAACACCTGGCATTTTTTGAGCTGTTCGCCAATCCACACTTTGACGCTATCAAGCATGCATTATGGCTGGTGGTCAGAATTTTGAGTACTTAGTGTAAATATTGATGCAAAGAAGCTCTTTGTTTTTACTATTTGTTTTTATACCTTGTTACTTTCATTTTTTGCAAAATGTTTTTTATTTCATATTTAATTTTTTGTGTTATGCCTATACAAAAGATGTATGTTTAAGTAAACTGTTCTACCCCTTAATGTTTGTTCCATGACTGTAGAAATATTTGTATTTGAAACTCCATCTGCAATGTAACTTTTGAATTCTGTGTGTTTGTTAAACTTAGCACGTACTGTTTACCAAGTAAATGACAGCAGATAGCAGAGTTAAAGAGCAATAAGCGTAACTGGGTAGATATTTCTTTGCATTAAATAAGTCTATCAATAAGTAAGAAAAATATGTTCAGAATAAAAAAAAGGAAATAACGACGAGAGTTTAAGATAAAAACAATAAACTTTTATTTAATATATTCTAAACAGTTTGAAAATTATTAACATGGAAATATATATATGTAAATGGATAAAAATATTAATGGCCGGCATTTAATTAATTTAGAGGACTATTTTAAATTTCTTTACATCTAATCAATTTATTTTCCCAAGTGGCAAAGTGAAAAAAAAAGTAATTATCCAAAAACGTCATTAGTTATAGAAGGGAAACAATTTATACTTAACAAGTCATGAAACATGTGGCAGAGAAAAAACAACAGACGCCGGCACAAAAGGAAAAATTCAATCACTGACATAGAACATCTGCTATTTATATTAGCAAGCCGACGGACGCCACCGCCCACTTCCTCCTTTTTTGGAAGTTGTGTGGTGAGGTGTTACATAACAACAGCGGCAGCACCGCGAAACCGGAAGTAAAGAAAAAGGAGATTGTCACTTGTGCAAAACGAAGTGTAGTGTGAAGTTTGATTTTAATGATGAAAGTAATGAACTTTAAAAGATAAAGTAAAAGGGGAGATTTGAAATTGACTGTAAATAATGACAATATTAAACAGAGTAAGTTAAGCTTTTGAAAGATTAATTTATTTTTTTTTAAATATAAACTTTAATTTTTATAGTATGTATTATATTTAATGTTTTCAGTTGAAACTTTAAGGGACAGAAAGATTGATACTTAATAACTTCTTATTGCTAAAACTCAAGATGTTGAGCAGGCCCGGACTGGCTCCTTTGGGGGCCCTCGGCTAGAAATCGAAAAGGGGCCCCTTACTCAGGAATTTAGAAGGAACTATCAGACTTTAGCTACTTCGTTGGCTATTATATTTAAATGAAGTCTCAAAATTGCATACAATTTATTAATACTAAAAATCTCATAAAATGAAAAAAAAATATAATAAAAATTTATTGAAATCGGCCAAAACTTCAGTTTTTTAACCTCCTCCACTAAAGGGAGGATATTTCGCAAAATTTTATTATAGTGTGTATTGGGTACACATAACCAATACACACACACCAAAAGTCGCCTTTTTAAGGTGATTTAGAACAGAGTTACAATTAGAAACATGTTTTTTTTTATCCACCAGACCTGAAGGGTATGACTGGAGATCTTCCATAAAATCCCCCTATAATGAATATTGCGAACATACGGCATGGCACAGCTCCATAATAAACAACAACAACAAAAAAAGAAAAGATTTCCTGAGATAATTGTAAATAAAGTTACGCTTGGAAACATATCATTCCCCCCGGAAAATGGGAGGGGATTTTCCCAAAATCTTTTTATAATGTGAATTACACTCACATAATCAACCCACGCATCAAAATATAGAATTTCCTAAGATAATTCCTTTATAGTATGCGTTAGGTACACACACACACAAAACAATAACCTTTCTGAGATAATTTGGAATAGAATTACGCTTGGATATGTTTTGTGCCACCAATCCCCGCCAAAAGCAGAAGGGGGATATTTCACAAAATGTATTTTTAGAGTTCGTAGGCACATATAAGCAATCTATGTACTCAGAAAGGGCAGAAATTGCCTTTCTGAGATAATTTAGATCATGGTTACAACTTGAAACATGTTTTTGCTTTCCCGACTCCAAAGGGAAGGAAGGGAAACTGTTTGCAGAATCCCTTTATAATGAGTGTTGCGTACTCAAAGCAAACCCACAAACCAAAAAATTGTCGCCCTGAGATAATTTAAAACAGAATTACACTTGCAATTTTCCTTTTTTTTTTTTTTTTTTTTTGCCACTCTCATGGATAAATTTAGTAAATTCCCGTCACATACTTGGGAATAATTGTTCATCAATAGTTATATTTTCTCCAGCTTTATAGCAAAGTAAGGAATTTTCAATAAATGGGTTCCAAATTTCTGACACTAGAGCAAACTGATCAGTTCGGAGTCTTTCAGATCTTGTTGCCTTCAGATCAAATCGCAAATATCTCATTATTTCTTTGAATCTGTCACGAGCCATTGTTTGATGAAAAAAGTTTAGACCCCCAAGTCTTAAACCACAAATTGTTTACTGAAATGCCTTTAGAAATAAAAGCTCCGCGTGCATACAGTAAGGAAATAAATGCATCTAATTTGTCTAGAGATATATTCCAATGTGGATCCTGCAATCTTCAATGAGCTTCTGATTCTGTACACAGTTTTACAAAACGAAGAATTCCTTCGTTTATGAAGAGGCGCCATGCATTTGCGAAACTTCCTTGAGTTACATATCTAATTGCATATGAGGACGGTCCTGGAACTTCTTTCAAGACATTATGTTGCTGCCGTCTTCCCGATGATAAAGTATCAGAAGGAACTTTCCATAGTGTTCGATCTTTTGCTTCTTCTTCATTTTGCTCTTTTTCTTCATTTTGGGAGAATACCCTGGCTTTGCTTTTACTTAGTAATGTATTTTTCCTTTGATCTTTTCGTTTTTTATTTCTTCCTCGTGAACTACCATGATTTGAGTCAATGTTCATCAAAAAATGTTCTTCATTTTCAGATTCAGAAGAAAAATCATTTTGTATACTTTTCGGGAAAAATTGACTTTCTTCAGCTGAAGAATATTCACTTTCATTATCAGGAATATATTCATCTTCAGATAATTCGGAATTTCCATCTGAGCCAGAATTGGTTTCAGATAAACTCTGCAATAATTTTAAAAATTCTTCCTCCGACAGATTTTTTTTACCAACAGTTCTTCGCGACATTGTAAGAGAAAATGTATGTACGAACAGGTTCAAAACTTGGAAACAAGTAAATACCAGTAAAGCAGATACGTTTGAGTACAAAAGAAATATCACGTGACCGGCAGGTGTTTTTACAATCCCCCTTCAACTTTTCGCACCATTACTATTCGAATCTCTGTGAAAGGAATCACGTGACTACAGATGTTTTTAACTTCCCCCTCTTCCCTTCACATACATTTCTTTCCAATAACTGCTATTTCAACTATGTGAAAAGAAAAAAAGATGTGTAGACAATAAAAATTGAAAGATAAAAGTAATATGAAGTTTTATTTGTCCAGCGGTCAAATTGACTGCATTCCATCTTTCTAGGTATATATAGTTATAGCACTAATAATTATGCGAGAAAAATTATAATTTTTGCGTTATATATTCCTTATGAATAATTAGGAAAAGTCAAATAATATTGTAGGAATAGAGAAATATTTAAGTGAAATACAGGTGTTCAAAATTCGTTTGCAGTCAAAATGACCTCTTCCATCTTTCTAGTCTTAATAGCCTATTTCAATGCATTTTTTATATAAATTGTTTCGAATTTGTTATAACTTCTAGATGAATTCTTCCGATTTTTCATCCTTTGTGAAAATTTCTTACGTGATAGAAAAAAAAAAAAAAAATTAAGATTATCAAAACACATTAAAGACACCCAATGCAGTACATAAAAAATTTGAAAAGTACGATTTTGCAGACCAGTGTAATCGAGAAAAAATTACCCGCTAAGTTATTATGATTCCAGACATACATTCAAATCAACAATTACTAAAAAAAATTATTTTTGTATTCAAAGAACTTCAAAACCTGAAATTATCACAAATATTTAGTTTCGAAAATTCGACCCCGTAAATAATACTTTCTGTAACTCATGCTAAGGAAAAGTAATAATCATTTTTAAACGTTTTTACTGGACACAATATAATTTGGTATGAATGCTTTTAATCGAACCTAACTTTTCTTACAATCTTTTATACGAAAATTATTTTGTATCAATAATATAGGTTAGTTTCATTATGTTTAGTTCAGTTTAAAAATGTTGTTGATATGTACCAACTAGAAATTTTGTACTTAAACAAAAATGTATTTGAACTCGGCATGTCATAGTATACAGATCATTATGATATAAATTGAATACGATTTTTAAACTTCTTACCAATACCTGCTTTTGAGTTATGCCCATGCAGACTAACCACAAGAACTTGGTTATACAATTGAGCAGACCTCAAGACAAACTATTGTAAATACTATTTCATATTCAAAAATTGGACTGCAAAACATTACATTCTCCAACAGGTATGGGTAAGAGAAGGTTTAGGAAAATGCTCATTAAAAAGAAATGACAAAAAACTTGGCTCTCTGTTAAGGCCACGAGTTTAAATAAACTAAATCATTTTATTGCCTCTTTTCCTGCTTTTCCTTGAAGAAAAAACAAACTGCTAATTTCATTTTATTTTATGTTTACCAAGAAAAATTACTTTGCAAATTTTTGTAAGAAATGTGCAAGTAAATTTGGATTTATGAACAATTTAGATTATTCTTTTAAATGTATTTTACCACCATGTTTAAGAAAGTGTCTTTCGATTGCATAGAATCATTGGTATTAGTAATAAGAATTATTTATAACCTTCAAATCTTTTTTTTTTTTTTTTTCTGTTTTCAATATGTTTTTATTAAATATACTGAATGTGCCCCCTGGCTATGCGCATGTATTTATGATTAGAAGTTTTTGGTTATTTTTTTTTTTTTTTTTTTTAATTTTGACCAAAAAGGGGGGTGGGGTGGGGGCAAATTTAGTTACCTTAAATTCCTATGCTAAATTTCAGCAACTACATTTGGAAAATTCTAGAAATCAGACATGCAGTATGTTTTAACCTATTGTCTGCCAAAACTCTTCAAATCTATGTTTATCTTAATTATCAAAATTTATAAGTTTAAGTAATGGATATTGGGCAGTTCTCAGAAGGTGGGTACAGAACACCACACCATAACTTTAAGCTTTAATAATAAATATAAATGTAATTCTCATTGACTTGAATTTTTTTCATTGGAATTCTAATTCTGTTCAAAGACAAGAATTGATACAATTTATGTAAAAGATTTGTGTAAATTGGTATAATACTAAAGGATTATCGTTTATGATTTAAATTTAAATACCTTATATTTATCCTTTCATAAAAACGAATATATTTCGGCATGCTTATTGCAGCCCTCTTTAGCGTTGAAATGACAACTTCATATTGCCGGCATCTCCAAAGTTTGTGTAAATATCTTAAAATTTTATTATTTTGGACTAAAAGGGGGAATTTTAGACAACCAAAATGTTAACTGACTCAAGATGTAGCACCAGAAAATGTTATAACTTATTTTCAGGTGATTTTAATGGAAAATAATGAGTAGGCATAGAAAAGTGATGATTGTTTGATAATTTCTTCATCAAAAAGTAATACTGGTTTCATGATTTTTCAAAAATAAACCAGACTTTTACAGAAGGAAATATTTTGCATTTTGTTATGTCTGAAAGTAACGATCTAAACAATGCTATTTTACCACAAACTATATTAAGTCTAAGTAATCTAAACACTCTTATTTTTTTTAAATAATTTCTTAAATGTTTCTGTTCTAAATATTTGTGTTTTTGTAAAATTTATTTTCAATAAATACACTTTTCTGAAATAAGAAACTGCAATGTCCGAATCATATGAAATAGCAATTATTATTATTATTATTTTCAGTAAATATATTAAATAACAATGACCTGATATCTTAAAATGTATAAAGCCATTTAGTGTAATTTTTTTCTGAATAATTGCTTTCTTTAAATAAAGCATATTTAATTTAATGCATTACTTGTAGTTAGCATTTAATGTTCCCACATTTTAGATTTTCCCTATTAAAGAATTAAAAAATATTTTAAATCATTAAGTATACTGCATAAGGAGTTAGATTGTCCTATTTTTGAAACAGTGGTGGAATACACTGTCTAAAATATTAATAAGAAACAATAAAATATTTAATGTATTTAAAAAGGCAGGTAATAGATTAATGGAAAAGGATCTGTGGGAATTGGTTTTGGGTACTAAGAAGGAACCAGCCTCAACTATTGGGTTGGTGAGAAAGTTCCTTCGCTTTACACACATAGCATTATGTTTGTTTTATTATTTTTCTGTCAGTATTAAAAAATTTTTCTGCAAAATATTGCAAAAAGCTTAAATGTATTGCACACAACTGGAAATTGCATGCAGTTATGTCATGGACTCATTAAGAAGCTCAATATTTGGCTTCTACATAAATTAAAAGAAATTTCACTTAACAAATCAAAATTTGTTATATGCATTTCAAGTGTAATATGATCGGCCTTTAAAAAAAAAATAATAATAATAATTAAAAAATTATCACTGGTGATGAAAAATACATTGTCTACATACAATAACTTTAATTAAAAAAAGAGCATGGTCCAAGCATGATGAACGAGCACAAACCATATTGAAAGGTGAATTGCATCAGAAAAAGATCATGCTGTCAGTTTGATGGGATTACAAAGATTATGTGTATTTTGAGCTACTTTCAAGCAAGCAACTCAGATGTTTACTGCCAACAACATATAAAATTTGAGGAAGCAAACAAAGGAAAAGGGCTAGAATTGGTAGACTGCAAAGCAATCATGTTTCACCATGACAACGCATCATCTTTAGCAATATGCAAAAAAAATATTGGAATTTAATTCAAAATGATGTCTCATTCTCTATATTAGCCTCAATCTTACACCATCAGATAATCATTTATTTCAAAGTTTACAAACTTCTTAAATTGTAAAAAATTTGGTAATAACAATGACCACAAATCGTACTTGATTGAGTTGTTTGCTGATAAGGGCCAGAAGTTCTATGGGCATGGATTTATGAAATTACTAGAAAGATGGCAAAAGGTCATCGAACAGAGCAGAAGACATTTGACTAATTACAGTTCATTTTTTAGTAAATTAAATTTTAGTTTACACTAAAAAACTGAAATTACTTTCTTGCTAACCCAGTAGTATTGTTTGTTAGTGAAGATGATGTAAGTACCTTTATGAAAACATCAAATTCTGAATTGTCAGTCATCTGTGTAAATGTTGAATCCAAATACTAAACATGGATTTTCACATTATGTAATTAAGTTTGTAAATATTAAAATTATGAAAATGTGCACCTTTTTTCTTTTTTAATCCTCTTAGCATTATTCCAGTCTTTTTTCCATCATACATGATTGAAATGAAAGGTTGGTGTGATTAAATTTTGAAATATATGTTGTTGTTTTCTTTCCCTAGAAAATAAGCTAAATAAACATCTGTGGTGTAAAGTATCAAAATTTCCTATTAATTCTTTGCATAGTATTAACTTTATGAATTATTAAAGAGAGGTGTTAAAAACTGCTAATGCTGAAAGAGTTAAGAATAGTAAAAGAAACAAGAAATGCAGTAAAATACTTGATAAACATTTGATACTACAAACACTTTGAGCTTGTTAATTATTTGAAAAAAAAAAAAAACAGAGGAAGGGGTTTAAAAAAATATAATTAATATGTTTAATTTTTTTTTTTTTTTTTTAAGTGTAATACTTCAGTTTTATTTTGTATTTATTTTGTTTATTGCTATAAAATTTTAAATATCTTTATGCAGCAATTATGCTCCTACATTATACGTACAAAAAGCTGCTGAAGCTCAAAATTATCAGCAAGTTCTGTGGTTGTTTGGTGATGATCATAGATTAGTTGAAGTTGGAACAATGAACATTTTTATCTATATGAAAAATACAAATGGAGGTAAGCTTTATAATTCAAAGTGTTAAAATATTGAATATAAATGTGCACAGTGTTTCTGCTAATTTAGAATACACATATATATTTATTATTATTAAACAATTATCAAGCTCTGTCTGATCTCTTGATTATTTAGTGGTGTGTTTAAACAAGGTGTCCACTACCTGGAAAAACATGGAAATGGGAAACATATCTGGTAAAACATAGAAACACCAAACTATCTGAAGACCCTAGAAATTAAGCATATTGAACCATTTTTTTTTTTTTTTTTTTTTTTTTTTTTTTTTTTTTTTAACTTTTCACTTTCTTTCCTTGAATTACTAGTCTGATTATTTGTTAAAAGTAAAGCTTTTTTATTAAAAAATTAACCTCTTAAAATATATTTCCAACCTTTTAATTATCAAAAGTTAATCAAACGATGTTAAAATCAAATCTGAAATAATTTATTAAAAATCCATAATTTTTTTTTTTTTTTTTTTTTTTTTTTTTTTATGAGCTCTAAATTATTTGTTAATGAACTCTAAAAATATT
Organism: Salticus scenicus; assembly: GCA_963930645.1. NCBI lineage: Eukaryota > Metazoa > Arthropoda > Arachnida > Araneae > Salticidae > Salticus > Salticus scenicus. The sequence continues at coordinate 63,746 of OZ005651.1, forward strand.
TATTAAATAATTCCTAAGGTGTACAATAAATCCCAAAATATTTAATAAATAAGTATCTTAACATTGGTTTAAAAATGGTCTGAATTATTTCCAATAATATCTGAAAAATATTCTTTAACATTTCTATATTTTCAAAATACCTCATTTCTCTTGTACCATAAATACTATTACATCATTTTCTTTCGAGAGTCCTCTTATTTTCTGCTTGACCTGATGTATTACTATGCAGTTTTTTTTTTAAATAGCATCCCTTTTAAATATTCAGTTAAAAGTAGAAAAAATAAATTAATCTTTAATTAAATCAAAAATAAATAATCCTCAAAGATAATTCAATTTTATCAAGTTTATTTATAAAATCAATGTAAAATAAATGCATTAACAGCACACTATTTTTATCGCATATTAATTTGAAGATACTTTGGCATCTATCATGAGCAGATTTGCGAAAGATGCTGCACACTCTAGCTTGGAACTCCAACAAGAAAGTTCTGAAAAAAAATTATTAAAAAATCACATTTCTAGAAATTAATAACGACAATGATGCTGTTAATTATATAGTAATTAATTAAATTTTATTCTTTTGCAGTTGCTTTAATACTTTCAAGGAACTTCATAATTTAAAGTGAACTAAGTTAATATAATTATACCTTAGCTCTGTACGTTTTAGGGGACCCAGCACTTTTTCAATTTTTTTTTTTTTTCTTAGAAGCTTATATTTATCTCATATGCATATGTGTATTATGAAATGTTATTAACAAGCAATGTATTTTTTACAGAAAAAAAAATCACATATATATATTTATTAGGGCTGTGCCGATTAATCGTTTTGATTAATCGATCAATGCTTTGTCCCGATTAATTCAATTAAAAAATTTGAAAATCCGATTAAAATTTTCAAACTACGAGTAACTCGATTCAAGTAAAAATTTAAAATGCTATTTTGCCTACAAAATTTTTTTTTTCACATATTTTGCTAAAATACTTTCTAAAAATGTTTCCTCCAAATGATGAAAGGAAAAAAAAAAAAACTCAATAGAAGTTATTACATTTTTGTTGACAGAGAAAAGAGGAAAGACAGTTCTTAAACAAAATGCTGGTTTATGCCCGTGGTGAGGGAATAGGATTCTCAGAAATAAGAAGCATGCGTTTGTGAAAGACGGGAATGCAAAGAAAAAAAAAAAAGGACTCTAGAAAATGTCAACAGGTTTTCGCAGTACCTTCGAGCGTTTATTGTCCGTTCAGAATTGCTGATAATAACTGTTGAAGTACAAACAGAAACAACATTTTGGTTTCTAGTCTGAAGTGAAAGTATGTGATCTTTGTATTTCTTTCTTTTTGGAAGGAAAGTTTAGACCAGAATTTAAAGAGGGTGACATCTGTCCTTGTTCTCATGTGGCCTCAACTTAAAAAATATTAAATTTCTACAGTTCTCTATCCACAGTTTAAGTCTCTTAATAGTATGTCTTTGGAACGTAGAAATATTGTGTTTGGGAAAATGTTTTGCTGATGAATAAATTTGAAAATACTACTGAGCTTCAAAATGTACAAAATGATACAAAAGCCAAACAAAGAAAATTATGTTTTGACTCAACATGCAGTGAAAACATGCAGTGAAATTTATATAGAAGCTCCTCGAACTTTGCCCTCGTATGAAAATGAATTAAAATTATATAAAGAAATGGCTGAATGTGACAATGATTTTATTAATTCTCTTGACTGGTGGAAAAAAGAAAATGCAAAATTTCCAACTCTATCATTATTAGCAAAAAGACTGTTATGCATGACTGCAACATCTGTACCGGTGGAAAGAGTATTTAGTAGTGCGGGATTTGTTGTGACTAAGTTAAGATCGAGCTTAGATCCCGGAAATGTCAGTGTGCTTGTATGATTAAGGGATTGGTTAAAATAGTATATTTTTTTTTTATGATCTATTGTATAATATTTGGAAATAAACATGTAGGTGACTTTCATTCTGATCTTTTTTTTTATATATGAGTGAGTACAATTTAACATTTATTAGATATTTTTTAATTATGTATTATTATATATCAATAATTAAGAGACAATAAAATTAAATATCTTTACAATTAAATCTAAGTTTAACCAGGAAATGTATTTCATAAGATAAATTTTTTTTTATAAATGCTCTATCATGTATGAATATTTGCAGTTGGTTTTCAAAGTGTTGCATTATCTTCATATTTAAAATAGTTTTTCAGTTTTTAGAAAAAACTATGAGGTTCTCTTTTTTCATTATTTATTTGCATGCTTATTATTATTTATTGTTTAAGGAACTAGTTAAATTAACATCTATGTCATATAGTATAAGAATCTTCTTAAAGATCAACTAGCCATACATGGTAAACTTCTTTGTGGCGAAAACTACACTTTCCAGCACGATAACACCCCGATTCATGCATCACACAAAACAGAAAAGTGGCTTTCAGAGCAAAGTATCAATGTTCTCCTGTGGCCTTCTCGCTCCCCAGACTTAAATCCCATCGAAAACTTGTGGAGGATCTTAGCTCGTGCAGTTTACCGAAATGGGAGGCAGTTTATATGTGTCGAAGACCTAAAGAATGCTATAAAATGTGCTTGGGAAGAACTGTCTTGCGATATTTTATTAGAATTGATAGATTCGATGCCGAATCGCATCTTTCATGCTATATAAAGCAATGGGGCTCCACCAAATATTGAATAATCATGTTAGAGGATTTTCTTTTAGATCATTAGTTTCTGCTAATTATGTTGACCACTGTATTTGGAAAAAACGGTTGGTGTCTTATAATTTTGTCCATTATGTTTTTAAGTTTTTTCATTAAATTGTATGAAAATATTATTATTATAAAATAATTAATATGATAACAGAATAAATTTATGTTTTTGACATATTTGATAAAACATCTTTAAGCTCTGAATCTTTTCTTTCACTATTTGTCAAATTAGATAGGTGTCTTATAATTATGTCCACCACTATATATATATATGTGTGTGTGTGTGTGTGTGCGCAGTAATGTAATTCAATTATTACATACTTATAAACGCATATATATAAATACGCACGTGATAAAACACACGCACATATCTATGCATATGGGGCATATATATATATTCCTACTGCAAATTTAAATTCAAAATTTGGGTACCCTCCAACATGGAAAGCTGGCTGATCCTATGCTGTCGAACGTGTTTTAGATAAACTGCAAAGTTTCCTATGAGTTGAGTCTTTGTTTTCTTTACAAATGTTTTCAAAAATTGGAAATCTTTTTGCAGATGCATTAATTATGTTGTATAATTAGTGTTGACTGTAGAACAGAAGGGCCACTGGGGGGAACTCAATAAAAGGGCACTTTAATATTCTCAAAAGGGGCACTATAATATTCTCAATAATTCAAAAAGGGCACTATAACATCTTCATAAAGAAAGTCTTTTAATAATGTTTGCATAAAAGATACTATAATATACTGAAGAAGTGCAGTATCTAACCTCGTTAACGTGAACTACTTTTAACATGAACAGTTTCCACAATCCCCATTAAAAGGAAGATTAGTTTAGTTATATGAAGATTGGCTACTGTTAGCATGAACTACTGATAACATGAACAAATTTTTTATCTCCCTTGATATTCATGTTAAGGAGGTTCGACTGTATTAATAAAATTATATATTAAAAAATTATGCTATTCTCAAAAAATATACTCTTGCGTCTTATTTAAAAAAAAAACAAACTGTGAATTAGCTTTGAGTATGTTTTAAGAATAGCCTTTGTGCAGAAACAAACCAGCATAATACTACAGAAGAATGTTCATCAATATTTTTATCTACAGTTTTTATGAATTTTTATTCAGGAAGTAATGTGATATAATGGAAAATCTATATACAAATCATAAAAGCAGAATGTGTGTATATATATATATATTTTCCAAGATACAGTGAGTTTGGTTTTCATTTAAATTAATATACTTGTGCTATAGAAGTAACTTCATATTTTAAAGTAAAGAAGCTTTTTTCTTTTCTTCTTCTTATTTTTTTTTATTCTCTGCTTCTGGTATATTTAAATGGAAAGACAACTATTAAATTAAAATTATAATATATTAAAGGAAAGGGGGGGGGGAAGACTAAGCAGAATTTATTTTAGTACTAAAGTCCTGTTTTTGAATCAATTTCTAAGTATACATATACACTGTCAACAAAAAGTCCTGCTTGCTGCAGTTCACTGCCAGAAATTTTCTGTAATTCAGAAAAATATGTTCTATCAACATAAATTTTCTGTTGATAGAATGCATTTTCTGAATTACAGAAAATTTCTGGCAGCAAATAGGACTTTTTTTGACAGCATATATATTTAATGAACAATATAATTCAGCTATGCTTTGGAAAGTGTATTAAAATGATTTATTCTTAATAAATAAATGATTGCATGAACTACTTTAATTATGAATACAAAAGATGAGTACATGGCATATAAAACATTTAGATTTATTGAATATAATTACAAAATTTGATAAATGCATTGAACTGAAAGAATTTTTAGTATATAATATACAACAAGCACAGAATGATTATACAAGTTTTGAACATGGATGTTCAAACAGTCTCTATATTACCAAGTATACAAATCGTAGTCCTATCTCTCTTAATAAACAATGTTATTCAGTTTATATCCTAACCTAATGAAGCAATTAATAGATTAAGATGACTTATTCTTAATAAATAAATAAATAAATAATTATACAAGACTGCTTTAATTTTGAAAATCATAAATATACAGCATAAATCATGTTTACAAAATATTTAGGTTATTGAATCTGATTACATAACTTAATTAAAAAAAAAAAAAAAACAAGTTTAAAATAAGATATTTTATTATGTCATATACAGCAATTAAAAATGATTATGGAAATTTAAAAGAAAAAAAAACTTCTTTTTATAGCAGCAGTGTATCCAAGGTACAAATAAAGAAAAGAAAAATCATATATATATATATATATATATATATATATATTGTACAGATAAGATTGTGTCATAGAATGTACCAGGACAAAATCAGACTTTATGAGAAACAATTTTAGAAAACTTTTATATTTTTGAATGAAATATATCACTTACAAAATGTAGCACTCCCCCCCCCCCAAAAAAAAAAAAAAAAAACTTGCTATTTTTTTTTTTTTTTATAGCAGCAGTGTATCCAAGGTATAAATAAATAAACAAAAAAATGAAATTTTAAATGAAATGAAAAATCAGATATAAAAAAAAAAAGCTTGTGCAGATAATATTATATCATAGAATGTGCCAAGACAAAGTCAGATTTTTATGAGAAACAATTTTGAAATTTTTTTATATTTTTGAATGAAATATATCACTTACAAAATGTCGCCCCCCCCCCCACACACACACACAAAAAGAAAAAAAAAAAAAAAAAACTGGTAAATAGATACTAAAAAAATTTTGTATGGTAATGGGATTTTTTTTGTTATTTTTATCCTTTTTGATTGGGCCAGGCCATACATTGAAATAATAATAGTAATAAATAATAATAAAAACCCAGAACAGACTAAGTAAAGCTTTTGCATGGCCTCGGAAATTAAAATTTCGGTGCTTGCAAACCTCTAATTTAAACGGGGGGAAAAGTTTTTGTTTTTCATATGTCATTCAGACATATTTATCATGATTATGTTCTTTGTTAAATGAATTGATTTATGGATTACTTTTTTACTCTGTATGGAATAACATCAGATGTAAGTTTGTTTCATATAAAGTTCAATGAACAGAAAATTATTATTTTACTATGAATGGAAAGTCGAATCAAATTATTGAATGTTTAGATTTAGATAATGAAAATGAACATTAATTATTTGATGACGTCATACTTTCCAGGCTAATAATGATCTCATTTATATATCGGGCACAGTAGAATTGTTTATTTAGTGATATACATACTATTCGGTAAACATTGAGCCTTATTAAGTAAAACGAGTTTTTATAAGATTTAAAGTGGCATTTTATAAACATACGAAAGTTTTTTTTTTTTTTAACTGAACCTATTTTTATGCTTATACTTTTTTATTAACAATCTTCAGGTTTACAGAGTTTAATCACAGAGCAGAGAAATTTTTTTTATTTGCAGCATTTTTTTTCTTTTCCTCTTTCTTTCTTTCTTTTTTTTTCTTTTTTCCAGTTTTTTAGTTAACAGTTTTAAACTTCATTGAGTGCATATCAAAAAAAGATATTTGTCATTCTCTTTTTTTTTTTTTTTTTCTTCCTTGGAAATGCATTTGAAGGGACTGTAATTTGCAATTTTAGAAAAGACTAGAAACTAAATAACAAAAAGTCTAACCCTGTTTGTACTTTCTTTGTGCATTTGGGGTTATGAGGGAGAGGGGGTTATCGGTCATGGCCGGAGGTCTTTGTGGGAAAGGAGGGATTCAACATGCGGTCTCTTTTGTTCTTACTTCACGACACTGGGTGTATGTTTCCGATGATCGCATCCACGTGAAAGAAGGAGTGATGAATAGTAAAAAAATAGCGACGCGGATATAGACTGGGGCGCTGAGAGTATTTGTGAATGAACTATTGTGAAGGTTAATGGGCGCATGAAAAATACAAATGAGGGCCGCGAGGCACTAAAAATGAATTAGTAATGGCCGCTGGGCACTAGAAATAGTTAGTAAGGGCCACGGGGTGCAAAAATGTTAGTAAAGGGCCGCCGGGTGCTGTGCCTAGAGGGTGCTAAATGGGCCTAGAGTCAACACTAATAATGAATTGACTACATTTAGGGAATTTTGCAATTCTTTTACGTCTTCACAAAATCGCATTACTGCCAAATCTAAAAGATGGGCATGACAATGAGTGTAGAGAGCTCTTGGTTCTTCTTTAAATTTTGTGGCTACTCCACTACATTTCACACTCATATTTGAAGTGCCATCATAAGCTTGCCCTCTTAATTTATGTATATTTACACCCAGTTCAAGATAAATCTTGATAGTTTGATGAAGAACTTTTCCAGTCGTTTCTGCAACATCAATAAACCCCAAAAATCTTTCTTTAATTAAAAAAAACACTAGATGATTTGAATAGATATCTTATGCAGATGCTTACTTGTTCTTTCATGCTAATATTGGACGTTTCATCACAAATTATCAAAAAAGCAGAAGCAGCATTTCTTTCATTTACAGTGTCAGTGACGATTGTGTTTTTTATCATAAAAAGAATTTCATTTTGTATTTGTCCACTTTTGTAAGAATTTACTTTGAGTTAATCAGTTTTTCTATGTCTCCTCCTTTATCTTTCACTCTAATTTGTAAAAGCTCCAAAAACTTTCCTTTACTTACGGATAATGTACCTTCATCGTGACCTCTTAAAGATAAACATTGTTTATTCAAGAATAATATAGTTTCGATCACAAATTTTAAATATTCCCTATTTTGTTGAACCATCTTAGTATGAGCACTCGATATTATATCACAAACAGTATTACCACTCTGCTTTTTTTCCTTCCAAAATTGCATTGATTTTAAATGCATTTCAGATTTTTCATGCTTACGAAACTTTTTCATTTTTGATACGCCTTTTTTTTATAAAGCTATCTTCACCCCGGCCTGAATTTTTGTGGCAAAATAACCTGCAATAATACAGAGGGCCAAATCTTTAATTATACTATATTCAAGCCATGGAAATTCAGAATACCAGGAATCTTTAAAGCTTCGAGATTTGCCTTGGTATTTTGAATTTTAAAACAATCTTTGGGCTGATATGGTCCAGTATTAACATTTATGGATTTTACACCATAGGAAGGATCACCACTATTTATCTCTACGCTTGCACCCTGACAGGTACTCTTGGGTTTTCTTGCATTTTCAGGATCATCACTACTTTTCTCATGATAGGTACTATCGCATTTCCTTGTATTTTCAGGCTCATTTTTCGTCGCATTATCACTAACTTCTCTTGAAAGTGATGAACTTTCATTTTCAGGTACTCTTTTACTTTAAAAAAAAGACAAAACTGTTTTCTGCTTTAACATTTTACAAGTTTAAATTTGAAAAACGATTAACATGCTCATTTAAAAATAAATAAGATAAAAAAATAAACTGAGAAAAATTTTAGCTCTAAAATGGGTAAAAAAAAAAAAAAAAAAAAAAACCCATCCCAAAAGACTGCAGAGTTCAAGTAGTTGCATATATATAAAAAAAAAAAAAAAAAAAGGAAGACAAATGAGTAAACTTCATCACTTTTTTGATGCACAAATACAAGTAGCCGCCTACTGTAGAGATTGGGGTTTAAACTTATTAAAAGGTGCATTTCCGACCACCCATACAGTTATGTGTCCCAGTGGACAGAAGAATACTAGCTCCCATCTTTTTGAAAAGCAAACGGGAACACATAGAGTAACTTTCTTGGAAATACTGATAAGCCAAACCCCGGAAGCAGAATCGTTAAGTTATTAGAACACAAAGAGAAATTCACAGAAATCCATGTTTGTGAAAATGTATAAAATTTTCAGCAGAAAGCAGTTCATTTTTATTTTTGTAACTAGCATCCAGTAATTATTTCCAAGTGTGTATGAACTGGTGATGTATGTTAAATATGTCTGCTGCTTTGTAAAAGATAATTCTTATTAGAAAAGTTTAAAAAAGAATAAAATTTAATCCTATGTGTAAATAGAAATCTTGAATAATTAACGAACTAGTCACATTCACAGAAAAGTATTTGTATAATTAGTTACTCACATTTTTATGTAAGTACTGTTACTTTAAACTTCGCCAACAGTTATGTCCACATATGTATATTAAACAAACAGAAGTAACTTTTATGCACATTGGAGAATGTAATATAGGGAATTCCACAAGCGCGTACCCCTCGTAATTGATATAAATGCAAAAAGCAATACTATATAAGTAGATAAACTTCATTATATATAAAAAGTCCAACAGTCACTGCAGTCACTTAAAAACTTGTAGAAAACATATCTTGAAAATAATATAGTTCAAAAATAAAAATACTAAGTCTCTTTGATACCACTCACAGCATCTGAAGATAAATAAGTAGAAAAAAAAACTTAATAGGAATTCATATCTCTTGTTACATCAACCAGTACAAACAAGCGGACTAACAAAACTCATGCTTTCTGCTGATGAACATTTTACTGGAGATTTAACTAAAACATCTCTAAGAATAATGTGACTAAAACCCGCTATAAAACGAGAGACAAAATAAAGCAAGGCGAATGAGTTTTGCAGAGATTCAATACTTACAGCTGAAGAAGCAAGTCTCCAATAAGATATGCAAAAAGCCAATAGCGAGACAAAGCGTGTCACATTAGCTAACAGCCGACATAGCATGACGTTACGGTCACGGTGACATCGCTGCCTCATGGAGCTTTCGTGAAACATCAGTATAGTGTGAGTTATACTGGCTGAAGATTGCAAAGGAGTAACAGAGCTAGACATTGCTCAATGTTTACGTTAACAGAAATGATATGCCAGTAAGAATTGGAATGACTTTTAAATGAAGTTTAATGAAAGATGTTTTAATGAGAAAGAGGATTTATAAATGGTGATTAAATGATTTAAATTAGTAGGATAATTCAATTTATTAAACATGTAATTTAATTCAACAAATTAAATTGCCGGTATGGCAAAAACTCAAATAGATGGCAAGATAATGTTGGAGGGGAAAAAGAACTATCTATACCTAACAAAGGGTCTGCATCCCATGCTCTGAATGGTTACGTTTGATAACCAACAGATGTCTTCTCAAATCCCTGAGAATAAATAAACTAAGCAAGTAAGTCATATTAGTAAAATTACCCTTTAAAACATTTAATTAATTTAAAATTCCTTAATAAAATTGTGCTTTTTATAATTGACAATGCTCAGGTGTTTATCTACATTCAGCTCGGCGTTTATGATAAATTTTAATTTTTTGATTGAATATTGAAGTTTAATGAAAGATGTTTTAATGAGAAAGGTGATTTATAAATGATTTAAATTAGTAGGATTATTCAATTTATTAAACATGTAATTTAATTCAACAAATTAAAGTGCTGGTACAGCAAAAACTCAAATAGATGGCAAGATAATATTGGTGGAGAAAAAGAACTATCTAATCTATACCTAACATCTCCCCCCCCCCCCCTCTTGACATCTATGCAAAAACAAACTTTTACCTAACATTTACAATTGAAACATTTAGTAGCTAAAGTGAAAACTACTAAAGATTAAATTTGATTATAAAAGATATCTTCATATCCCAGAGTGGTCCATTACGCAAGACACACAATTTATAAATCTGAAGATGCATAATTTAACAAACTATACATTGTAGATTTTTCAGTTATTAAAGTTCTCATATCACAGATTTCAAATTGTAGATTTACTAGATTAAAGAAACAGTACAAAATACAAAGCTTTATTTTACATACAGAGATAGCAAAACTAAACCATAATTTAAACTTAAAATCTCATGTATTCTACAACAAATAACATTTGGACAACTCTTTCAGTTTTCACTTTTGCCAGGCCCGGACTTACACTCTTCATCATCCATACAAAAACTAAATGCCTGCAATGATAAAATTCAGACAATGCATTATGTACATATAATTATAAGCATTATATATAAAAACAGTTTACAAAGATATAGTTATAAAACAGTTTAAACATAGATGTAAAAATTTGATTATATGTTGTTGTCGTGTGCCACTCGGAAATTCCGAGCCCCGGAAGTTTAAGGCAAGAGGGTTGCGTCTTCCGTTATTAGGAACGCCTCATAGGGAGGAAGTACGACTTCTAGTTCCATAAGCTGGTGAAAGATGGCAGCACCAGCCAAACTCGAATTTTGATCCGGATCAGAGCGAGTTTAGACCCATGTTCCGGTACCCCCAGAGGTATCATTTTTGATGTGAACTTGGAGGACTTTGCGACCACAACGGAATTTAACGTGCACCAGTCACCATTAGCGTACACGACGGTCTTCGGCCGGCTCGAGGACCGAACCCGCAATCTTTCGATCATGAACTCGCTGCTCTTACCAACCAGGCTACCGCGGCAATACATATTATATTATACAAAAAATGTCAAATAGATCTAAGGTAAAGATCTTAGTTAAAATTTTTAGATAAAGATCTAAACAAAAATTTAAGCTAAAGAACTTAGACTTTAATTAAAGTGACTATAATGTTTTGATATATGAACTCAAATATTTTATTTATTTGAGGAGTAGACAATAAAAGTTTTTGAACCTAATAAAAATAGGGATATGATATAGTATAAAAGATAATAACCAGGTGGTGAGCGGGACCTAGTGACACTTCCATTTTTCTAAAAATAAGGGACTTACATACTTGCCAACTTTTCCGGTTTTCCCGGAAGACTTCTGGTTTTTTAACGTATCTTCCGGACAGATGATTAAATCTTCAGTTTTTAAAAAAGTCGCGGATATCGTTCATTTTAAAAAGAAACCCCCAAATGTTCTATGAAAACTCCAGATTCCCAATCTTTCTCCATCCATAACATGAATGTCAATATTCATTTCAAATTTGCTTTATGAGATTCTAGAACATGTAAAGAAATAGAATTGTTAAATATTTCTTGCTGATGTAATTATTTTTTGCCACCCTCCCCTCTTTATCTTCAATTAGTGATCAACAATCAAATGTTCTGCAGAAGTCTTTTGTTTCCTAATCTTTATCCATCTGCAACATAAATGATAATATTAATTTTAAACTTCTTTCATTAGATTCTAGAAGTAGAGTTGAAAGAGTTTAATATTTCTTACTCTGTAATTATTTTTGTATTCTCTCCCCTTCCCCGGATTGTGATCAATGATCAATTCTAGAAACAATAAAGCAATGGAAGTGCTCAATATTTCTGACATATGAAATTATTTTTAGACCTTTATTGCTGAATTTAATGAATCGGTTTATTTTTCCTCAATTAAATTAAATATTTGTATGTCATATTTATACCAAATGTGTAAACATGGGAAAAAAATAAAGAATAATTTTTTCAGGAAGGAAAATTTTTCCCAACTCAATTTAAGAAAATTAATACTCAGTTGTTTTTATGCATGCTTGAAACTGATAATTAGCTACTGCTATTTTTTTTTTTTTTTTTTTTTTTATGTATGATTAATGTACATACACAAAAATCATATTCTATATTTGTTTAAAAAAATTGTTTTTCTGTTGGCATGGAATTTTATTAAGGTTTTATGTGGATGTAAAAAAGTTATTGCAGTTATATTATTTTTATTT
>OZ005651.1:76200-156200 GCA_963930645.1 Salticus scenicus
TCAATGTTAAGGAAAAAATTCTGAAATTGCTTAATGTAGTTAAAAATTATACATATAAATATTTATGTCAGAAATTTATTGAAAGTGACATTATCAATATTTAACTAATCAACCAACCAACAATGTTAGTTGAAAATTTTCAGCTAATTTCTAATTTTAAAAATTAAACATATGATTTGGAAGGGGGGGGGGGAGGGGAAAGCTTTAACAGGGTTCATACACATCAGGGATAACCTGGAATACTCAGGGATTTTGGATTAGTTTAGTAGGATTCAGTAGGATTTTGTTTAAAAAAAAAGAAATAAAAAAAAAGTCAGGAAAAATAAAAATTTTCATCAAAAGTCAGGGAAAATCAATTATAAAACCTGGAAAAACAAATATTTCCTTTCTCTCAAATGACTTTTTTTTTTTTTTTTTTTTTTTTTTTTAGCTTCATATCAAAATTCAAATGATTAAGGATCTTAAAAATATGCACGTGAACAATGATTTCTACCTGAATTTCTATCATGATCGGCTGTAACATGATATCACACTGTGGAAGTAGATGTTGCGTTTCTTGTAATAGTCACTAATATTTTTTTGAAAATTGTCCAGGGAATTTTTTTTTTTTTTTTTTTTCCATATCTGAATGTGAAGGCTGTTGAAACAGCTAATGGAAATTAAAAATGTTTAATAGAAAATATTTGACAGCTGCTTAGTGAGTGCATTTCTTTCTACACTATTAGGTATTAGTTCTTTTTCTTATTTTATTTACTTTTTTATTATATATTTTAACTTAACTAAGTTTTTTTGTCTATTGTTAAATAAATTTCTTAAAGATTCTGTTTTGTAGATATTTATATATTGAAGAGGTATAACTTCATTTAAATTTTTATATATTTAAAATAATTAATCTATAGTAAAATATTTTTATGGATTGCTTCAAAATATTAAAATTGTAAAACTGTATTGTTTAATTCGTCAAAGAAAAAAAAACTTCCCTTTTTTTTATGAAATCGTCTGGTTTTTCAACAAAAAGCTTCCCTTTTTTTTATTAAAATTGGTTGGCAGGTATGGACTTACAAAAATAAAACTAATGTGCCCGCGACAGGCCCAAACGAAAGTACAGATCCTTTGAAGAACAATTTCAAGAAAGACATATGGCCAGGCCCTGACTTACGGCAGGGCATACGGGGCAAATGCCCTGGGCCCAGTGGCGGATTTAAGGGGGGGGGGCTAGGGGGCTGAAGCCCCCCCCCCAAAACACTGACATTCACAATTGAATATTCACAATTGAATATAACATTCACAATTGTAAATTTTTTATTGGTCTAGAATAACACTTTGAAAAATCTTAGCCCCCCCCCAAAAGTCAAGTTCTGGATCCGCCACTGCCTGGGCCCCCCTTCTGGAAGGGGCCCCCCTACAGGCAGAATACATAAATTCTGCAACCTAAAGACCTCTTATGGCACTGCAAGGGGGCCCCCCAGAATAGGCTTGCCCCGGGGCTGCAGGTAGTCTAAGTCGGGCCCTGCATATGGCATTTACTACGTGACACCTCCTGCGAAATGCTTCATGGAGGCTGCTGTGCCCACTGGAAACAATCCCACCAAGGTTGAAAAAACATTTAGGCGGGAAATTAAATGCTCATCGTCTGGATTACTCTTTACTTTTAATAGTAAAGACGTTTAATAGTAAAAAAATGGCTTGTTACTCTGCCCCCTTCACAAGATATGACCCCCCAAAGTTGGGCTTTTTCCAAAAAATCCAGTTTTCAATGCTATAAAAAGTCATGTGGGGGACTAGGTAATTTTTTTTTTTTTTTACTAGTCTGATTTTAAGTACTTCTTACCAGCTTTCAAACAAAAAAAAAAAGATTGCTTTGTTATTCAAAGGCATTTGGCAGTTTAAGAGGGTCTGAATTTTCAAATAATTCATTGAAACAATGCAATTTTTCCATGTCTTTTTTTTTTTTTTGTAAATTTGTTACTTATTATGCACTTTTCTTATTTGATTGTTTTAGGATAACCTTACAAATAGTAATTTAACATATTCTTACCTCTCCTCATTTGTGAACATGTATTTGCCAACTACAACAGGAATGAGCAACACACATGAGCCGTTCGCTATAGGCAAACAGTGCCTACTAGTGGTTGGCACTGTGCCAATGACAAAGGTGCTTGCATATTCATCATCATCATCAATTTCAGCCTTTATTAATTCACTGATGGGGGAAGACTTCTCCTAGCTAATTCTAAATTGCCTTCTTAGTACCATAAATGATCACTCTGATGGAGACCATACAGAGCACGATCAAGTTTACATACTAGATTTTCTTTACCATCAACTATATAACCACGCGGTTTAGTCATAAAAATATCCTCTTTAAGAGAAGCATACAAATATGCACATTTAATGTCACACTGAACATTATGCCATTTAAAACAGGAAATTAATAAAAAAAGAAAAAATGGATAATAGAAAAATTCACTACTGGGGAGAAAGTTTCATCATAAATATCCCCCTTTATTTGGTGATACCCTTGTGCAACAAGCCTCACCTTATAACAGGCTATTTTGCCACTTTCATCCTTTTTTATAGTGAAAACCCACCTATTTCCTAAAACAGATTTACCCTCAGGTAAAGGGACAAGATGCCACACTTTACACTTATTCATATTTTCAATTTCCTCGTTCATAGCATTTAACCATTCAGATTTTTGTGGCGACTTCATCGCCTAGTTATACATATTTGGTATAGAAGGTTCTAGTCAGGTTTTACTATCTACAAGATTGATTACAGGAGAATCTGAACTTACTACCCCCTCAAATTTATTACTTCTAGAGAAATCAAAAAGTTCGGGTTCGAAAGTTATTTTTCAAACAATAATCTTTCACCTCGTTAACCGATCTCAATCTGGTAGTTTTATTTTCCGGATAATAGTAAATATCAGTTTTATTACCTAACTTCCTTGGAACCGGTTTTCTCTGCCATACAATTTTGGTTGTCCAGTCAGACATGCTAGGTTTGTTTATGACATTCTAACGCACTCCCCATCAGAACTATTAGGACCCCCTCTGAACACAAGCTCTATGGGATCGGAAGCCTTATGATCTACCAGGGTGCTCGAAGGTTGACCCAAATCCTCCAATGAAGGGCTCATCACTGCTCCACTGTGTCCTTTTTAGATCTGGTCAGAAAAAGTTAAATTTACAGTTTCAACAACCTTATCACTCACAATCCAAGCTCTGTAACATTTTGTTTTAAGAGCATACCCCACAATTACCCTCTTTTTTGCCTTCAGCATTAATGTATGGTCACGTTTGTGCTTAGGAATCCCAACATACACAACCAAGCCAAAAGGTTTAAGGTAGCGAACTGATGGTTTACGCTCAGTATACAATTCAAGAGGAGTATTCTCCTGATTACTGTGTATTAAACAATTCCAAGTATAACTGAAATACAAAATTGCTTCAGGCCAGAAAGAAAAAGGTAAACCAATATCCAACAGAATAGTACGAGAGCAATTAAGAGCCATTTGATTCGAAAAAGTTGATAAATATAATTTTAAGTTGGATAAGGACCTAAATTCCTGCCGAGCACAGTTGAATTCCATTCAGCTGTTCTCAAGTGATACCCAGACAAAAATAGCATTACAGACATACACACTGACAGACAAAATTTTTTAAAGTCATTTTTTGGCTTCCATGCAGGGGCAGATCCAGACAAAGAGTCTAAGGGGGGGAGGGGGGGGGCACAGATTGAATAAAGTGTTTTTTTTTTTTTTTTTTTTTTTTTCTTATCTCTCTCTCTCTCTCTCTCTTTATATATAATCGCTTGATTAAAATTTTTATTGGAATGGAGTTGGTATTAATAAATGAATGGAGTTTGTATTTTTTTATTTGAATGATGTTTATATCTCTTAAATGCTAAATTTTATATTGATCTAAAATTCTCAACTTTATTCATGTTTACACGTACATGCGCACACACACACATATATGTATATAATAAAAAAATAAATGCAACAGAAGTAAGAAAAAAATGGTAATATTATTAAAAATGTGTATGAAGTTCCCCAACATTTATAAAATGCATCCCATCTCTATCTCAAACATTGTTTACCCGAAGAAGCAGGTGTATCAGTTGATTTTTCTCAAATACTGCATATCTCAGTTGCGTCACTTTTTCTTGCCAAGGTGCGATATATATAAACATACATATATATATATGCACTATAGATAGTGCATTTCATACATGCTAAAATTTACCTCATATTTGTGCAAAATCATTTGCACTTCATTTTAAAAAATAATTGTTTAAAATATTTCGTATTATTTTTATAAGTCTAAATTACAATATTCTGATTAAAAATAAAGAAAGAAATGAAGGAATAAATAAATACATAAATTCTTCTAAACAAAATTTCTAGATCATATGAATAAAACATATTTTTAAAAATTAAATATAGTTACGAAAACCTTAAAATTATATTTAATTTTATATTAAAATTATATTTGATTAATTACATAAAGAAAAGGAATTTAGTGTGAAATTAATAAAATATTATTGAAACAAATGCATGATCTCTGAACTGAAAGTTAATTTCCGTAAAATTAAATAATGAAGGTTAAAATGTAACATTAAAGAAAAATTTTAGTATTGTGAAAAATAGAAAGAATAAATAAATAAAAATATAGTTTAATATGAAACACTGTTTAACATAGACAGAAAAATATACAAATGTACAAATATATTAAAGCAAAAATTCAAGTCTTCCGTTTCGATTTTGAGCAGATCTATTAATGACACTCTCTATATTTATTTCAATGTCTCTATAGACTGCTAGCAAAGCAAGGCCCACAAGACGACCTTCAGACATGTTTGTTCTTAGCCAAGTTTTTAATCGTCTTAGAGCCGAAAACGACCTTTCAGCAGTAGCCACACTTACGGGTCAAGTTACAAAAATTTTTAGCAAGATATAAATTGTCAGATATACATCCTTTTCGCACTCATTAACCACATCAAGTGCAGTTAATGAAGATAAAACCATATTATAATTTTGTTTTTTCTATCTTGTCTCCCACATTGCTATTTCCCCTCTTAATATACTTTCATTAAATGACATTTGATGGGAAGAACTACCAAATATTGAATTATGTTTATCACTCAATATTTTAATTTGGAGGTTATTCAATGCAAGAGATTTTTCTTGAGATACAATTTTGTTTTGTTGAACCATATTATATGGCATAATAGATATAAAATCATGAAATTCAATTTTTCCGTGATTAAACCTGTCGTTAATATTTGCTATGACGTTGTCTAAAAGGGGAATATATAAAGTTTGTCGAAAATAACTTTCGGTATCAATGGCTACATTGTTTAAGCGTTCCAAGTGCTTTTTCGGAATTCTTGTTCTGCATAATTCTATACCCAAAGTTTCTGCTGCCTTTGAGCATTCCTCATATATGCACTTGAAATTTAATTCACAATTATTCCTTTTTTCTTCTAATGATGATATTAAGTCTTCTATGTTATTTTGTGCCTTTAACACATCAAGATTTTTTTTCTGCAGTATGCGACTCAAAGGCAGTGTTAGAACCAGTAAATCACAAAGGCAAAACAGTGATAGTAAAAATTTGCTGCTGCTTATTGTGCAAAGGAAAATTTTAGCTTTAGATGCTGATCCATGATCTTTCCATGCACTTATTTCACTGAGCGCATCAGCAATATTCTCAATCTCAGTTTTGAATAGAATCACGCTATCATGTCTTTCAATCCATCTTGTTTCGCACATACTTTTTATCTCGCCTTTTAAGATGTGTTTTATAATCATATTTCGTTTTGATGAAGCTGTGAAAAATGCAGCAATTTCATTTATCGTCCCAACAGCATTTCTTACACCTTGAACTGTTGAAGACTTAAATATAGATAGATTCAGAGCATGATTGAAGCATGGACATTGTATAGCATTTGTACATTCTTTTTTTATTTCAAAAATTGCTCCTTTGATTTCTGAGACGTTACACTACAGCCATCAGTGGAAATGCCAACGCATTTTTTAACATCTAAGCCATGTCTTTTTAACAACTTTAGGACTGTTATTCCTATATCGTGCCTGGTTACAACAGGCTCTTGATATTCATAATTTCCGTTACTTTCGGAAGAATTTACAACTTCTTCTCTAATATTTATAAATTCAAGAAAATCTTCCCTCACTTCAGAATCATGTAAATATCTTACGCTTAAAGAAAGAGACTGGTGAGCCGTATCAATTGTTTCGTCAAATATGATGCTATAAACACATGCTTCTTTTACATTTTTTATGAGTTTTTTGGAAATTTCTTCCCCGCAACATTTGATCAATTCATTTTGAGTTGTTTTGCTTATATATGTCGCTCGGGACTGTGACATTTTAAGTTGCTTTTCTAACTTTATGTCATCACTTTTTACTCGGAAACGTAACAATTCTCGAAAATTGCCTTCATTTTTGTCTCAGTTTTTATCTTTTTGAAACAGAGGTCCGTCATCTCTATGCCCACGCAAAGGGATATTTTGGCGACCTAAAAAAATTATAGAGCTTATAATAGGAATAAGTCATTCTCGGTTTTCAGAGATTTTTTTCCAATCTTTGTTTACTAGATTTTCTATACTTTTTTCTGAGTCCTGTGTGTGCTTAAGAAAATCTTCAGCAGCTAATACTGCATTTATGTGATATTTGTTTTGAGAATGAAGTGTAAGATGTCCATCTTTACCTAGTAATTTCTTAAAATTTATTAAAGGTTTGGTAACAAACTGTTGGAGGGGTACTGTTTTATTCGATCCTCCACTATGTCCATTTACAAATAGAGGGCAATATTTGCAATATAATCCCATATGAACATCTGATAAAACCAACCATTCAAAAGATCTTAGATGTGAGTGATTGACGCTTCTATTGACTGTTTTTCTGCCCACTTTTTTATGAACTGAAAATGGAAATTAATAATTTTCCAGTGGCAGCCAGTGTTCTAACAACAATTCCCTTTTTGTAAAATCATTTATATTCTTTCCTACATAATTACCGATATCATATGTACCATCAATATTATTTTCGTCTGAAGCTATTTTTTCCACAGAAGGAAGATCTGATTCTGAATTAGGAACTTCTTCATTGAAAAGAGAAATCGCTCTTGGACTTTTCGATGGATAAATCACTTCACTTTTAGACAAAATATCTACTTCTTGAGATGGTGTTGTGGGTAAACATTGTTCTGGTTCATCACATTTACATGAATCAAACGACATACTAGGTATCGAGGATTCACTTCCAATAGAATTACTCTCCTATAAAAAATTATAAATTTCCAAGGACTTAACAAATAAATAAATAAAACTATTGTTAAACTTTAACTTAACCTAATTTTGCTATTAAGTAAATCAATTGAATTAATTTGAATAGAAACGTTTATAAAAATTAAAGCCACTCACACACACACACACACACAAAAATCAGCATTAAGTGCTTTAAGGGCGATAGAATGTATTATTCCCATCTAATTTTAATTGCCAACTGTAAGAATTCATCCCCAATTTTTTTTTAACAAAATCTGGAAAACTTTTGAAATTTTTGCTGAAATTTTAAGAGGCTTTTAATATTTTGTTTTAGCTCGTTAATAAAAGCATTCTTACAGTTCTTATTACTTTTCCCAATTAATTTTGTACAAAATGGTTTGGATAGATAAATTTCCACTTTTTATTCTATGCTTTATGTAAATATCCATGTAAATAATAAATAAAATAAATGAAGGAATAAATAAAATTTATTGGTGGAATAACTTTTTTGAAAACTAAAAACTATTAACTTTTCAAACTTTTATTTTTTTAATGCTTCTTATTCCCCCCCCCCCCTCCCTGCCTCTTTTTCCTTTACTGTATTTTTTTCCTTTTGATTCTGCAATAATATGTAATTTTATAGTAATAAATTACTTAAAAGATCATCTGTTTCTCTCAACATTCAACAATCGAGAATTTGAGTATCTCCTTTACCCCAATCATATCTTTTAAGACTCCCAGTTTTTTTTATCTTCCTATCAGTAGCCAAGAGATTTTACTTTTCTACTGATGGGAAGATGCAAGATCGCATTCGTCAATCTAGCCATTCAGAATTTTCTACAGTTTTTTACGAATTACGATAGTAATTGTTAGGAAATATTATTTAGTAAGAATATTTACATTTTAAAAGATTTTACAGTTTTTAAAATTATCAAAATTTTATTTTTAAAGCAAAAAAAATAATAATTATAACAAATGTTCTAGACAGAGTTTAATTTAGCATCCCAATACTATTTTTGACTCAGACTTTTCATTTTTACGTGTTTATAATTTCTTTAGATTCTGTAATATGCTATTTCTATTGAGTAAAGCTCCAAATGTTCTACTGTAATTGGAGACTGTGTGTTTTTTTATTCTGTCAAAAAAAAAAAAAAGAAAGAAAGAAAAACACTAGTCTTACAAAATAAACTAATTGATACAAAAGTGGATTTGTTATAAATTTTTCAATTAGAACATTTATATATATAAACTATTAGTCTGAATAAAAATCTTAGAAACAAATCGAGATAAAATATAGATTATTTTATTTTAATTTTTCTCATCAACAGATACCCTGTTTCAGAAAACTGTATATTTATCTTTTAGGGGTCTATACTTTTTTCTATTTCTTTCTTATCTTTTATTATTATTATTATTATTATTATTATTTTGTATCCTATATTGTAAAAATAATAATTTTTGAAAATATTTAACTACTTCTCTCTGATTCCGAATTCTTAATATAAAGATCCGATAAGTGGCTGAGAAATTCTGCTCTCTAAACCAATAGAGAAACTGTGAAATTCGATTCTAGATAGCGTTTGTTCGCTTAGCCAATTTGAGTTTTACATGTTTTTCTCTAAATACTGATTTGTATCCTTTAGACAGAAAATCTGCCCTTTAGGGAGGTGGCCCTAAGATCTTTAGCAATATTTTTGTTCTCCAGGGATTATTTTTACATACTTGTAAAAATTATTTTGCTTAACACTTTTCTTTGTGGGGATATTTTGCTCTCGAAGCTGATAGATGGGATGTGCCAGGTTCGATCCCTAGTTGCGCTCGTTGACCTATCCTTACAGAGTTTTCCATGGTTTTCCCAGAAACTCAGGCAAATATGTGTTAGGATCCTTTTGAAAATTCCCCTTCCAAAGCACGCTACCCAGGCCTATTGCCCTCGTGTAGTTAAATGGCCTTAATACCAACGCACAGAAACTCCCAAACATATATGTTACCTAAAGAAGTAGAAACCTAACATTTTCCGGTAAGAGAAACTTATAAAGACATATAAAACGAAGCTTACATATAGTAAAGTAAAAAATAAGAGAAAGAAATGGTAGAGTAATTTTTTGAAACACAAATTTCCGAGATTTGAAGAGGACCTACCTAAGCAGGAAGACTGTTAATTTTCCTCTAATAATCATGTAATACACGAGAAAGAAATGGATTTATGTAACCAGAGGTTAATCTAGAATAAATTTAGTGCCGCATTGAGGCACTTTCACAAAGTCAATTTTTGGCAATGAGGCACCTTCACAAATTCAACTTCCAGCAAAGAGGCATCTTCACAAAGTCAATTTTCAGCAATATAACTGCATACTAAAAAATTTTATAAGCTGCACCTGTGTTGAACTCATAAAAACACTCTCAATTTGGACATTTACTGGTGACAATGGTAAATATCTAAATAATCACCTTCTTATCGTATATTATATAAGAAATAACTTGATTCGCCCTTATACGTATTTATTTTACAAGTGTTTCATTTTATTTTTTAAGTGTATTTTAAAATTTAAAAAAACTGCTTTGCATATTTTGGTTAATTGCCCTGAAGCATTATTATTTTTCACAAACTTACTTGAAGTTTTCACAAATTATTTTATAAATTCACAAATGGGGTACCATTTTTAAAAAGCTGGATTAATTCCTGATAACAATTTTCAAGAAAATCGTTAGAGCCATTTTTGAGATATCAACTTTTACAAAAAATCAATTATTGACCGGAAAACAATAATTACATACAAAAGGTTATTTAAAAGTAAGTTAATAGGGCGAGTTTGAAAAAAATCCGTGCAGCCGTTTTTAAAGGAATGTGCTTGCAAGACCTGAAATTGAGCTATTTATGCAGGACGCCTATCAATTTTCCTGAACTAGCCAACTATATCATTCGAAAGAACATCTAATGGAGTGTTTATATAGCAAATTTGAAGAAAATCATTAGAGCCGTTTTTGAGATACAGACTTACAGTCCCACTTCCGGTCTTCAATGTCCCACTTTCGGTTTTACCAAAATTTGGAAAATTCATCTGTACACCAGACCTGTCTTAATTCTGAAGTTTTGTAGTTCTATATTTATTAGTTTGGAGATATGATATCCAGAAGATTCCACATACACACACACACACTGACCAATTGCCAAAAACCACTTTTTTGGACTCAGGTGACCTTAAAACATGTAAATCAGGTGAAATCCCATTATCGAATTTTTGGGCCAAATAGAATACTTCCATTACCTACGGTAGTAGGGTAATGGAAGAAAAAAAAGTCATATACTTACGAAGTTAAAAGCTGTAAGAAAAAAAATCTTTTATTTTAGGCTATTTGAACTCAATGTTATATGGTATTTCTACAGTATCTGCTTCAAATATTATAAAACATTTATACAATAACAACAGATTTAACAATAAAATTTTTTGATATATGTTACCAGACTTAAATAAATAATAAATTGTGAAAAATTAATGAAGCAGAGACATTAATCGCATAAATTATCTATTTTTTCAAGAAAAATTGCATTTTTAAAAGTAGAAAACTAATTTCTACAGGCACTATTTTAAACCTAACCGTACATTAAAAATATAATCAGAAAACGAAATTGTCTTACAAACTAACGTAAAGGTGTATACGATAAGAGTATTAACAAAATAGGTATTTGAAAAATTAAAAATTTTTAATACAAGAAACTATACAAGAAAATATATATATGTTACCGTTAAAGCGCGAAACCCGTTAATCTGAAGATTACCTAGCTAATCTGCAGATTAACTAAAATGACCTGTTAAAGTGCGGAATAAAGAGTTTTCCACATTTTAACTAGGTAATCTGCAGATTAATGGCTTCTATGTCGTTAAAGTTCAAATGTTTGTTTCGAGCCTTAGTTTTTTTACATTCTCTATGACGTCAAACAGTCATGTGATACAGATACGCGAATCCCAGATTAGTCTGTGACGCGATTGACCTTCAAACACAAACCAAAACTTTTATTCCTTCCTCTCCGCTATGATAAACAGTAAGCGCAAAACGTGGATCATCGAAGCTATGACATTAGATTTCTTATGACCAACACAAATTTTAAAGTACAAGTAAGTTATAATTGTTTCGAGTTTATTTCTTCTCTTTTTTAATTCTGTCAATATAAGTTTGATACTTTGATAAGGGTCTGCATTTTATTAATGAAATATAATCTTAATTAAAAGCTCTCTCTCGTGAAACTTCATTTTAAATTATGAATCTTAAATTTACAGCACAGTAATTATTTTCTCCCGAAATAAAACTATTAAACCACAACTTTTTAAAACTACTTTATTTTAAAATTGATTTAAATTACTATTACTTACTGAAAAAAGAACACATGTATTATTTTTTAACTCTGGAAAATATGGCGTTCAATATTATGGCATTATTCAATATATACTTAAAATGAAATTTTTATGCAATTTTTGCATTTCATTACAATTTTTCTCTTTTGTTTCTTTCAATTTCAAGTTTCCTTTATATATTTTATATATCATGATTATATTTTTATTTTTAATTTTGTTCGCTTTTTCAAATAATTTCGTTGTAGTTTATCACATAAAATGTGTTAATAAAGTTTTTTTTTTTTTTTTTTTAATTGTAAAATTAGTATATTTCCTAAACTTGTACAGATATATGTATGCTGCAAAATATAGTTTAATAAAGCATTGGAAAACTGTCATTTTAATTTTCATGCATTCTAAAAATTATTAAAGCAGTTTTAATTATTTGTTTATTTTGCAGTTTTAAGTACTTCTTAAAATGCTTCTGATTTGTCTAATTTAATATTTCTTTAGCTAATTAAAAATTGGTGCATATTTTTTTTAAAATATAGTAATAGCAATATAAGTTGTTAATAAAACTTTTTTTTTTTTTTTTTTTGTTAAATATTTTTATTTGAAAAGAAATCGTTACTGTATTACAATTCTAACATTCATTTATAAAATAGACTTTATTGTAAGCTATTAAAGATATTATATTTCATATTAAAAATGCATAACATCTTCAAACTTATATTGACAGAATAAAAAAGATGAAATAAATAAAACAAATGTAACCTTAAAACACATAAAAATTAAAACACATACAGATTAAAATAAGTAAAGAAAGAAAGAAAAGAAAACTAATCTTTTTTTTTTTTTTTTTTTCTCGAATGATAAAAACAAATACAACACAGCGTGCAGTAAAATTATACCACCAGAGATCTTATTTTCACTTTAACAAGTGCCTAGTAGGTAATGTGCAGATTATCTAGGTAATTCGCAGATTACCTAGGTAATTTGAGAAATGAAATAATTTTCCTCACTTTAACGGATCACCGTAGTTAATGTGCAGATTGCCTAGCTAATCTGCAGATTAACTGATTTCTGCACTTTAGCAGAACATATATATAACCATTTAAATTGTTATAAGTCATATCATAAATATTTAATCATATCTATATTTTTATAAAGGGAAATTAAAGTTTATTTGTTAAGGTATTTATATATACTATAAAGTAAATTATTTAAATTAAATTTAGTTTGATATGACGTACGTTTTTTTTTTTTAATCGATCTCGTGGCCGCATTTTTGTTTATCTTCTTGCTCTAGTTTATTCCACAGATGTGAATAGCTGAAATAGTAAACATGTGAGTAATAGAGGTGAATCACAGTTATTGCTCTTACTGTTCACTCTCATCAAAAACGATGTCCATGGTTGTACGATAATAAGCCAGTGATATTGAAGACTAGTTTACCAATTGCCAACAGCAAGATGCAAATGTTTGTTTGTATAAAAGGTGTTTGCATCTGTATTTCATTCTCTTATTTTTTCAACATTATAAGATGTAGTTTTGACTTTCAGTTACCAGAAGGGTATGCTGGTTTATTTAATATTTTCTTTTTCATCTGTAAATATTCATGCTCAAATAAACTATGTTTGTTAATATATAAAAGTTTTCTTCATTGAGTCTTCCACATCAAACGTATAACTGCCATGTAATTTTTCCTCTTAAATTTTTTATTAAAGTTACTCTGCTAGTTTAGTATATTTAAACTTTAATCCAACATAAATTAAAAAAATAAAAATAGCATAGCTTGTGTTCGCATAACAATTCCCTATAGTTTTAACCAGGGCGCGAAATTTCCGCTCGCCAGCTCGCCATTGGCGAGTGGAATTTTTAATGTGGCGAGTAAAAATTTTGTCTAGTTATAGATAGAATTCTTACACGATATGGTGACAGAAAACATTCTTTTTTTAGATTAAAATATGGCCAAAATCTTGCCATCTTATAACTTCATATTTAACCTCTCTTTTTTAGATTCTCAGAGAGCCGAGTCTGTGTGTGCACTGTCCGAGATCACCCCAGCCTGGGAAAGGATAGTGCATACATAAAAGTTTTGATCTCTTCGGCAGTTTCGTTTCTCTCACTGTCATTTCTCCAAACAGAGTGAGAACCCAACCCCAGAGAACAGATATGCGAATGTTTGCCTATGCGATATTGTCGCATGAAAATGAGCCCGAGGCTTTTAAAGATACTGCCTATGTTTATTCTGTCGAATAATGATCATAAAACAGTTCATATTTTCCAGTTTTTTCCTGAAACGGCAATGATTTGCGCTTGTAATGATTCGTAAACAACGATTTTATCTAATGAGTTATAATGAAATAGCTATTTCAACTGACAACAATGAACAAGTTATACACATCAACATTCCACCTGATAACGAAAATAAAATGGACGAAAAAGGCATTTCTAATGTAAAAGTTATGTAAATAAATAGATAAATAAGGAAGCTTAATCTTTCATAATAAAAAGATTTTCACAGGATTTTGTATGACAAAGAATTTTCATTTCTTTTTTTTTTTTCTTTAATGACTTTTTGCATTTATGTTATTATATATTTTACTCTTTTTAAAATCTCTTATACAATATATTATGATGATTTTTAATTATAGATGATTATGAAACATGATTATATACGACACACTTTAAATATATATAATTTTAGACATATTTGTAAAAGCCTTTCATACAGTTAGGAAAAATAAAAACCCAAAATACATAAAAAAGAAAAAAAATGACAACCCTATTTTACTGCGAGAAAAACTTTTTTTTTCGGCGAGTGTAATCTGATTTGAAATTTCGGGCTCTGGTTTTAACATAAGAAACTATTCATACGGTAGATATTACTTCTATAAAATTCAAAATTTCAAACTATATAACAAAATGTAACCAACATCGTTGCTTTCTTTATTTTATTCTATATCTTAAAACAATTTTTATAGATGCTACATGCACCACATAAACTTTAAATTTTACATCTACTTTTTAAGATAGCACGCGATCATGTTTTATATAAAAATTAAATCATCAAATTCATTTTTTTTTTCTTATTTTTATTTCATTTTGCATGTACACTTTTTATTTCCTAATTCAAAATTATTTAAAAAAAACTTTTTTAATAGTGTTTGTTTCGATACTGATTATTAATTTTCTTTTCTTTTTCTTTCAAAAAAAAAAAATTGATGGAATTCTGGCAAAAGCAGAATTTAGTTTAGGATGGAGGACTATTAGTTTTTTTTTTTTTTTTTTTTTTTTCAAATTATAACATTGCTTTAAAATTATTCAATTATATTTTCGATAAATGTCCAACTATTGAAAAATGGCTCCGTAAAAATCCCAGATTGAGACTAATAGTCCTCAGTCCTAGTAAAATAAAATAAATTGTTTCCAAGAGTGTCTTATACTAAAACTGTATCTTTTCTTCAATATTCAACTGCATCGACAATCTATTAAAGTTTTCTGCATTGAAATTTTTTCAAATGATAAATATATGGCGATATTTGAATTCGGTATTGGTATCAGGTAAAGGTAGTATATATATATAAAGAGAGAGAAATGCAAAGTATTTGCATAAAAATTAGTATACGAATAAAAAAAAAATATCGTGAATAACAACAAAAAATTAAAGTAGGTAATGGAAATTATTTTTAGAAACGTTACTTGTTCATTTATTTATTTATTTTTTAAACTAAAAATTTTGATTAAAAGTACACATGTTCAATTTAAATTCATTATAAAATAGAAAAAATTACATTTTGAAGTAGCTTTAGCAGCCCCAAATGGCGAAATTAGAAATTTGGCACTGAAGTAGATCTGTCGTTTCTCGCCAAGGTCTTTTCTAATGTAACTGCTATAGCTATTTTAATTCATCGCGAAAGAGACAAAAATTTAAATATCAGCAAGAGGGTACTGTACCCAAGTCATATAAAAGAACATTCTTTTTTGTGATCAATTAATATTATTTTACTTACAAATTACTTTAAATTTTAGAAAAGCACATTTTTTTTTAATTATTTATTCATTTTTTATAATGGGAAAACAAATGGATAATAACATATTAACTTTTATCCATAAGCCTATTATTACGTTAACTTTTTGGGGTATTTTGCGTTATTGGTAAATATACGTTTTATTTTATTTTATTTTTTAAATAAAATATAAAGCAATCAAAAACATTACTTTTACAGCTTTTCAGCTCTGTTACTTCCTGTTACCATTTTTTTTTTCTTTTGCCCATTCAAAGTGTTTTACTGACAAAATCTGTATGGTGCATATGCAGGTGTTTTTTACCCAAAATTAAAAAACTAATCAAAATTTTGAAAATTTATATAGATATAGTTTTAAGTTGGGTGAAGACCTAAATTCCTGCCAAAGGCCGATGAATGCCATACAGCGTTTCTCGCGTCATACCCGGACAAAAATAGCAACATACAGACACGATGACACAGACACACACAGGCAAAATCTTCTGAAGCCATTTTTGGCTTTCATGGTGTGTTAAACGTGAAGATATCGCAAAATTTTTTGATTCTGACAAATTTACAGACAAAAGTCTGATTTTATTAATATAGACTAGCTGGCTTTGCCCGCTTCACTGGACACTATACTTAAATGAGTTGTCAAAATCACATATTATTATTAATAACCTAAGTTAAAGTTCCTGCTTTGTTCGGTAGAGGTTTTTCCTGCTCACAACGTGAGGAGTCCGGGTTCCCACTGCCTTCAGCAGAACTTACCTGCTTTTTACTTCCCCTTCCCCAGCAGGTATGTCCAGGGCCTGACTATGCTTTTTGAAGGCCCGGGGCATTGATGCTGTTGAAGGTCACCTTACCCTGTTCTAAAGGACCCATTCTTAAAAACAAAAATAAATAAAAATAGTGCATTTTTTTTAATTTTTCCTTCAATTATACTTTTTATTTCCACATTTTTTAGCAACCTGTAACAAAATCTTTAGTTTTATGTTCAAGACAAATGAAAAACTGAAGCACATTGATCAGCCAATGTTTAGGAAATTAGTCACAAAATTTAATAATTATTTAAGCTCTCTAATAAAATATAGAAAGAAAAATTTTGGAAATGAGGCCCCATAAATTTGGAGGCCCTGGGCCAGTGCCACATGTGCCCGTGCCTTAATCTGGCCCTGATTGTCATTCTCCAATGTTTTATGCACATTTGAATTGAGGCTTAATCAAACTGCTAGTAAGTTTGATATTGTTTATGTTTGCGTTTTGAAAAATTAAGATAGATGATTTAAATTTAAAAACTATTTAATATAAATTTTTATTAAACAATATACACTAAGCGACAGGTAAAAAGCTGCACTTGGATATTTTACTTTTCGCCTTCTACAACCGCCAATTTTATCGTTTAAAAAGCAAATTTTTGAACAGATTTTATTATGTTTTTCTCCACATACACTTTAGCTTGGAGTCCAGCGTTAAAAACAAAATGCAATTGTCAGGAAAATTCTAATTTTAGAAAATATTTCAAAAATGGTAAGAATAAGGCAGTTAACGATGCCACAAAAAGTATTTTTTGAATGAAAATCAAAAAAACATTTTAATACGTGAGATGGTGAAATAATTAAATGTTAACGAAATATTGGTAAAAAGGTTTTTAGCAAGATATAAAATTTTTTGGCCGTTTAAACTGAAAATCTGATTTTTAGGCGGCCGTGTTGCTCATCCAAGCGAGATGATCGTAAGTTAAAAAGCCATTGCTTATAAAATCGGTTTGTATTACATTTAGAACATAAAAGAGATTCAGAGAAAGTGTTTAGCAGCATAATTTCTTTAACTACAGTACAGCAACTATTAAACAAATTAGGTTTAAATGAGAGAAAATTTGAAAAAATTCTATTCTTAATGAAGAGAATTAGGAAAGCAAGACCTCAGATGGCTAAAAAAAATAAAAAAAATGATTAGTTAATTATTGGGCTGAACTGGTTCTCTTTGATGAGTCAAGCTTAATTTATTTCGAGCTAAAGAAAACAAGCAGATCTCACAACGAAAATATGACTGACTTGAAAATCGTACTTTTAAGACAGTGACGCATTCTCTGTGCATTATGGTACGGAGGTGCATAACTTTTGAAACAGTCGGGCAAATTTTTATGCTCAAGAGATCAATTAACTCGAAATAAAACACAATCTTCATAAAAGTGTTGCCTGACCAACTATTTTGGAGGTATCTTGGACATTTCCGTAAACAGCATTTCACAATGAAAATGCACCTTAGTGCATGGCATCTGTGATAAGTTTATTCACTTCAAATTGTCAAAACTTCCTGTCCATTCCCATGAGAACCTATTATTCTGTAAGTAATCATATCTTTTTTCACTTTAAGTTGAACCCCATAAAAGATATAGTAGAATTTCTTCTTTACCAGACATGGAAATAGTTCTAATTGCGATCCGCTCGAAAATGTTTTGTCTATAAAAAGGCGTGGGAGAGGGGAGAGGATTCGAAATTTGCAGCCTATAATTCTGCCAGAACTAGAAAAAATTATTTGATATTTGGCACATTGAAATTTCTGGAGATTTATATTAAAACACTGTATAAAACTATGCTGTTGCGCATTAAAGCAGTAATTCCATATAAAGGTGGAATTAACCCAATGCAGAATACATATTTTTAATAAAAAATTGCTTAGATCTAACAAATGAATAGTTTTCTTTCATATATTAAAATATTACTTGTTTATTTCATATAATAAATCATAATAGAATACAAAGTGTATGGTTAATGCATTATGTTCAAAAAGAAAGTTTTATGCAGATTTTTAAAAAGTACTTCATAAAGTACAATAACACAAATTATTAAATCGAAAATGTACATAGGTATCATTTCATCCAATTGGTATTATGCAAACAAGACAGTTTTATTTGTTTCAAACATTAATTTTAAAGTTATTACAAATAAAAAAAATGTCATTTTTTCTGCCGTGCGGGTTTTTTTTTTTGTTTTTTTTTGTCGCTTAGTGTATTTATTTCCTGGTATGTAGAACATAAAAATTAGGAATTTCCTAACTTTTTTTTTCTCTCTTTAAACTTTATATTTAAGATTGATTGTTTGATATATTTAATTAGCATAACAATAAGAAAAATGGAAAACTTTAGGTTTACTATTAACAAGTTTTATTTTTCTGCCCCCCCCCCCTTCCTTCCCAATAATTTTACAAATTTGAAAATATCCGCAATCGATTTGTAGGTATTAAGAACCTCTATGTACCAATTTTGAACGATCTAACTCGATTTATATTTTTTTTGCCCTTCCACCCCTCCCAATAACCATATACTTTCGAAAATATCCCTATTCGACTTGCAGGCCTCTAAAACCTATCTGTACCACTTTTGAACGGCCTAACTGTAGTTTTATTTGTTTTTGCCCCATAGCCCCCCCCTAACCACCCCCGCCCCTTGCCCCTCCTAATAATTTTACAAATTCGAAAATATCTGCAATCAATTTGTAGGTATTGAAAACCTCGATTTACTAATTTTGAATGATCTAACTCTATTTTTATTTTTTTGCCCCTCCTCCCCTCCTAATAACTTTACACTTTCGAAAATATCCCCATTAGACTTGTAGGCCTTTAAAACCTATCTGTACCAATTTTAAACGGCCTAACTGTATTTGTTTTTGCCCCATAGCCCCCACCCACCCCCATCGCTTACTGCCCCACTTGGGGGCCGAATTCCTAAAATTCCAGAAATTGGTTTTTAGATATTTATATTAGCTATATTTTAGAGCAAAAATTTCATGAATATCTATTTTTTTTTTTTGCTTGAGATGTATAGGATTATGTGAAATCACGTTTTGCCCCCTTCCTCCCCCCTTGGGGACCGGATTTCTAAAATTCCAGAAATTGATTTTTAGACATTTGTGTTAGCTATATTTTAAAGCAAAAATTTTATGGATATCTGTTTTTTTTTTTTTTGTTTAAGATATGAAGGATTTTGTGAAATCACGTTTTGCGCATGTGAAATCACGTTTTGCCCCCTTTCCCCCCTTGGGGACCGAAGTTTTAAAATTTCAGAAATCAGTTTTTAGACATGTGTGTTAGCTATATTTTAAAGCAAAAATTTTACGGATATCTGTTTTTTTGTTTTGTTTAAGATATGAAAGATTTTGTGAAATCACGTTTTGCCCCCTTGCCCCCCTTGGAGGGCGAATTTTGTAAAATCTCTTCTTAGTGGATGTTTACGTCATAGAGGGAACATTGTCACAAAATTTCATACTTCTAGGTCCAGGAGTTTGGGCTAGGCGATGATGAATCACCCACTCACTCAGGACAAACGATTTTATAGATTTTATGTATATAGATTAATAAGGGGAGAGTGGGGATGAATGGGACGCAAGATGAATGGAATAATAGCAAAATTTTTATGTTTTGCAAGCACTAGAAACTTGACAATTTTTCTGATATGGCAGTACTGAGGTCATTCATAAAGTGTAGTTTCAGAATAGTGCTGTCTATTGAAGGGCAGAAAAAAATTAAAGTGTCTTTATCTGCAGCCAGAGTAAGTTTTTACTGATTCAATTAGATAGTAGTTAAAAATTAACTATTTGCTTAAAGTTAATATAACTCATATATGCTGGAAAGGCATAATCTTTTATTGTGTTTATGATATTCAAGAAGAATATTGACAATTGTTCCTTAGGTCTATTTCATAATTTTAAAGGATTATCATTTACTTCAATTCAAATTTAAATACCTTATTTTCATCCTTTTGAAAAAGCGAATATATTTGGCATGCACTTTGCAGCCCTCCTCAGCGCTAATATGACGACTCCACTTGCCGGCACTTTCAAGGTAAACATTCAACTCCTCGTTGTCGGTCCACTTCATTTCACTTCTTGAGGTTCAATAACTGTGGCCAATCATCGGGTATTAAGCTGTGTTCACGCTCATTAATAGCGGAATTGGGGGTTAGGATTTCTATGGATTCACGTTTTAAGGCAAATCATTCCGAAGGTGTTTAAAAACATTTTTGTTGGGCTTTATTGGGATATTATGTTTAACGGCTTCATATTTTATTTTGCTGGCAGCACCGTTGCAGAAGGGAATGGCAGTGGTGAAATTGAATTTTTCTATCAATCTGTGACAAATATTTAGGCATTAGAAAATAAACTACAGCATAATTTCACTATAAGTAACAGAAAAAAAAAAGCTTGCAAGATTCAGTGAGACTATTTCTGTCAGAAGTTTGCTTTTATGTAATACTAGCAGGATTTGTCCACTTTGCTGGTTGCTATGTTTAAATGAATTCTCAAAATTATAATTTTATGAAAAAAAAAAAAAAACTTTTGAAATCGCTTTTAACCTTGCTTTGGGTACTCGTGGCTTACTGTAGCATTTTTGTTGGGCACTTCAATTTGGGTATCTATCGGACGACAAAAGCTGCTATTATTTAAGAACTATGATTTTAAAGATGGGTATATCTCAGCATTTATTAAATATTTTAGTTTTGGAACATACTTTATAGTTCTCCCTCTTTCTACTATATTACCATTTGATTCTGAACAATTAAAAAAAAAAAAAACAGATATTCCTTCCAAATGAATTAGATAAGTAAAAAAGCAAATTTTAAACTTAAATTTTAATCAGTGTAATCCTTTGTACTATATTACCAAATTTTTCAATAATACATTAAAAAAAGAAAATAAAGACTTACTTTTCAACTGAATTAAAGGTTTAGGAAAAATTTTATTTCACATATAATTCTGTGTGAGGGGCTTCTGCACCTCCCTTCCCCTTCAATCTCCCATTCAATTATAATGCGCAAATTTATAATTAAAGAAAAAAAAAAAATCTAGTCTGTTATCAATTTGCCTTCAAACTTGCCAATCTTGATCAAATTTTTCGTATGACAACCTAGCAAACTTTAAAATACCAAATTTGAATTTCCTGCAGTTATTTGTGTTTAAGTTATGCTGATAACAGATATACATAGAAATCAACTGCTAAAAAATTGAACTTTCACTTTCAGGAGACCTCATAACATATTACACAAAACATTAGAGTTGAAAATTGAACTTAAAAAAATACTTTGTGTACAGTATGGGTGTGAAAAATTAATTATCCTTGCTAAGTATTGTTCATCAACATAGTAAAATGTAGTAAAACATTTCCATCAATTACATTCAATGGAAAAGAATGTTTAGCTTAATTTTGGGTAACCCTGTATATTGTCTATAAGCTATATGCACATCACATTGTACACTTAAATTTAGTTTTAGATGAAAAACACCTGACACAAAATGAAGTACTCGTCTAGCTATTTCCATATATAGCTTCAATATATCCAAATACTTTGGGTAATTCTGTAAACGATCACCAGTTTGATCACCAATTTGTTAGTGTGGAGAAGAGGAGGGGGGAGGGAGAAGGAGGGGATCACAAAAAATATATGAGTGGGAGATATTAAACAATTCTATATAGATTCTGGAATCTAATATAGTAATCATAAGCTGCAAAAGTTGTGGATGGAGAAAAATTGGAAATCACAATACTTCTGCGGAGCTATTGATTGCTGATCATTATCAGAAGGGGGGTGGGGGAGAGGGAAGTAAAAAATACAAAAGTGAGAAATACTGAAGAATTTTACTTCTTTACAAGTTCTAGAATCTAATTAACTAAGTTTTAAAAGAACATTGACATTTTTGTTGAGAATAGAGAAAGATTGGAAATCAGAATGATTCTGAGAGATGTTTGATCACCGATCGTAAGCAAAGAGGGGGAGGAGGGGGGGGTGAAAAAAATTATGTAAGTGAAAGATATTTAGCAATTCTACCTCTTTATAGGTTCTAGAATCCAGTGAAGGGTATTTAAAATAAACATTGGCATTTATGCTGTGGACGGAGAAAGATTGGAAATTGCAATAATTCCAATCAAAACCGGAAGACTTGAAATCGATACACAATACTGTTCTGAAAATAATCTACAGACCTAACAAAAAAAAAAAAAAAAAAAAAAAAGAAAAGAAAAAAACCTGCAATGTACGCTTTGCGTTTCGTATTTTCTGCTATGGGGCTTGTAAAGTTATGAAAAATAAAAAGAAATTGAAAGTGGGACTAAAACTGTCTGCAGTATATACATAGTATATATATTAAATTTAAGTTATTATTTACATACGTTACTCTCATTAATTAAAATCAATATGTAAGTTTTATAATGTATGTAGAATACTACTTAGTTATATAATTCTGTTATTCTTTTGAAAATATGCATGCTTGATTTTCTATTTAAAAGATTTTTTTTTTTTTTTTTTTAGAATGTGAACTTATTACTCCACCTTTAGATGGCCTTATTTTACCTGGCGTTATCCGAAGAAGTTTGCTGGAATTGGCACGTAAATGGGTAAATTGGCAGTTAAATATATTAAGTTAATTTATAGTTGCGTAACCATATAAAAGAAATTAATATTTTCAGGTATAGTACTTGTCCTGATTTTCCTGAAATTCCTGAAAACTTAAATGTGATATATTGTCCAAAAATTCCTAAATTTTCAGCTATTACACTAAGCGACCAAAGCCCAAATTCACTCTGTACTGCAGCACTTTGCTGTGGTCACTAAAATAAATAATACATTAAAAACTTCATAAGCACATTTTTGATCCTACACTTATGCTAAAATTTTTTGCTTGATGAAAATAAATATCGTTACATAATTTAATATGAACTAAAATAATTTTAATTCATATCAAATTATGCATAGATTTTATTTTATATACACCTTTACATAATTTTGTATGGTGAATAACGTAGATTAGTTTTTTTTTTTTTTTTTTTTTTTTTCGAACACGCGAATGTCATCTTTAAAAATTTTATTAACAAAACCGTTATTCACTCTAATAAATTTAGGAATGATACAAGAACCTATACAAGGCATGGAAAAATATAGCAAAAAACTAATCCTTGAATTAAGTCATAGAAAATTTCTAAGAGATTGTCAACACTTTCATATCATTCCTAAATTTATTAGAATGAATGATGGTTTTATTAATAAAATTTTTAAAGATAATGTTTGTGCGTTCGAAAATAAAATCTTTCTTAATACTATCAGACAAAAAAACTTCCCGGATTTATACTTTAAAAAATACAATCGACGATAGAATGAAAAGAATTGAAAAAACAAGCACCCCTAATGAATTTAAAGAAATGAAAGAGAAAATCTATAGATATAACAAAATTGAAATTAACTTATATAGTAATAAACACAATAAGAAAACTTAAATGGTGGATTAAAATGAGGAATAAACACATATGGGAACAAACTGAATACCAATATATAAATCTATCCAATATTAAACTAAATACACACCAAGATCATCTTCTTGAATTAAGACAAAAATTTATTCTTTATGAACCTATCAATTTAAAAGATTCGTTAGCGAAAATAGAAACTGCCATTAATGACATCCCAAAACAGTATAAAAATAAATTACACAATGTTGCACAGGATCAAATCGTGAAAGTAATTAAGAACAATAATGCTGATATTGAAAATATAAAAGCCTTAAATAAAATTAAAACCAATAAAGAAATTGCGTGCATTTTAACAGACAAAACCACATGCCGATGTCGAGCTTGTGTGGTTTTGGCTATCATTCTACTCTGGTGTTTTATGCAAATTTGAATTGCAGCTCAAACTGCCAGTAAATTTGATAATGTTTGCGTTTGAAAAATTAAGAGGGATGGTTTAAATTTAAAATCTATTTAATACAAGTTTTTATTAAACAATATATTTATTTCCTGGTATGTAAAACATAATGTAAAAAATTAGGAATTTTATAAAGGTGTTTAATTTTTAACATTTATTTTTTTTTTAAACTTTATATTAAGATTGATGTTTGTAATATAGATGTGTGTAGATTCTTGAGAACAGAATTTCTTTCTTATGAAATTTAACTCTTTTTAATTAATATAATACCAAACATGAAGATGAATACATGTACACTGAGATTATATATACATATGAGTACACATGTACTCATGTAATAATAAAAATAAAACAGAATAAATCCATTACTCAGGTGTGCCAATTGCACCCTACGCTACAGGCCAAAGGCCAAACTTCTACTCAGTGCCAAATGCCTTCTCCCACTCACAGTGGCCTCGAAGGTTGGTTGGTTGCATGAAAAAAAACGGGGAGTGGTTTAATGCATGCCCCCCCCCCTCCCACTAAGATTGAGATATGCCAAGCATATGAAAATCTGCTAATTATTAGCAACCAACTGACACATAAATATTTAAACACATGAAAATAAAAACAATGTCAAATAAACACTTCACAACAGATGCACAGATGTCTTGGTACAATATCGGAACAAGCATAGATATTTTAACACAAGAAATAAATGCAAAAATAAAATAAACAATTCACAAAAGATGTAAAGGTATCTTGATACAATACCAGAACAAATATTTATAATACTAAACTCACACAAAAAAAAGGTTAAATTACTAAACAGAACCAAAATTATTTGTAAATAGTAAAACTTATTATTCCAATCCATCAGTGTTTTTCAGTTTTGCAACAGGGCATTGTGATATGTAAATATCATATCTTTGTAAAGATAATGCTCATCTTTGGAGTCTAACAGATTAAGGTACAGTTTTTTTGTAAACAGACAAGAGGATTATGGTT
Organism: Salticus scenicus; assembly: GCA_963930645.1. Classification (NCBI taxonomy): domain Eukaryota; kingdom Metazoa; phylum Arthropoda; class Arachnida; order Araneae; family Salticidae; genus Salticus; species Salticus scenicus. The sequence continues at coordinate 101,523 of OZ005651.1, forward strand.
CATTATAATCTCTATACGAGTTCCAAAAACATAATTTTCAAATTTCTTGATAGACCATACCACAGCATAGGCTTCACGTTCTATAGTAGACCAGTTACGCTGTACATTAGTAAGCTTCTGACTAATAAAACTTATTGGATGTAGATTACCTTCATCATCTCTTTGCGAAAGACACGCACCGACTCCATATGAACTAGCATTGCACTGAATGGTAAAAGGTTTATTAGAATCTGGAGTATAAAGTTTAGAAGCTTCACACAACATTTCTTTAAGTTGTCGAAAGGCTATCTCTTTGATATATGTCCACAGAGCTGCCAACCTAATCCGGCAAATTGTTAGTACTGCCCATTTTTCTACACCACTTAATTTTTAGAGTAATTCTCTTCAAATATATTTATGATGAATTAAGAAAACAAGTATTCTAAAAATTAAGTGATGTAGAAAAATGGGCGGTACTAACAATTTTCTGGATTAGGTTGGCAGCTCAGTGTCCACGTTAAATTTTCTGGAACCTTCTTTTTTGTCAAATCGGTCAACGGTTTGGCAATTTCAGCATAGTCTTTTATGTAATTTTGATAAAAGTTAAAAAGACCAAGAGTGCTTTTTAAAGCTGTTTTAGTTTTTGGCGATTCAATATTTTCTATGGCGAGTAACTTTTCAGGATCAGGTTGATGTCATCCAGATTCCAGATCCTTTTACATGGCCTAGATATTTAATCTCTGATCTGCACAATACACATTTTTTAACATTTACGGTAAATTCTAGTTCAGTCAGCTTAGTTAAAATTGCATCTAAATGTATAAGATGTTATTCCCAATCATTAGAGAAAATCGCTATATTATGAAGATAAGCTTTGCAATATTCGCAATGTTCATGTAGAACTTCATTCATTTTTTTCTGAAAACTTGCAGCAGAATTTCTTAATCCAAAGTGCATTACCTTCCAGCTGTATTGAGAACGGTGTGTCTTAAAAGAAGTAAAATGACAACTTTCCTCTTCCAGTGGAATTTCTCAATACCCTTTTAACACATCTAAACAAGTAATAATGTTGGCACGACTGATTTCATTAATTAAGTCTGTAATGTTCTCCATAGGGTAATCAAAAGGCTTGGTTACCAAACTGAGCAAATGAAAATCTATACACAATCGTACACTTCCATCCTTAGCTACACACACTACTGGATAAGCTATTTCAGCCCCACTCGGCTCAATAAGCCCTAAACTTTCTAATTTTGCTATTCGTTTTTCTACTTCAGGTTTAAGTAATTCAAGTATTTTATACACATATGGTTTCTTTCTTTCCTGGCATTAGACAAATTTTATGTTCTCCAACATTGGCAACTTGAACTTTACCCAAAAATAATGGTGCATGTTTATGCAAAAGTTCAAGCAATTCTATTTGTTTCTCCTCTTCTAAATGACTAATGTCCACATCAATGTCAGTTTTATTTTTTTTTAATAGGGGTTGGGTGGATTTCCCCTCACAGTCATCGTTAAAAATGACACCTACTGTTTGTGCTCTAACATGGAATTTTCTTATCTTATTTACATGTACAGGGGTGGACATAATTATAAGACACATATCTAATTTGACAAATAGTGAAAGAAAGGATTCAGAGCTTAAAAATGTTTTATCAAATATGTCAAAAACATAAATTTATTCTGTTATCATATATAATTATTTTACAATAATATTTTCATACAATTTAATGAAAAAACTTGAAAACATAATGGGCAAAATTATAAGACACCAATCGTTTTTTCCAAATACAGTGGTCAATATAATTAGCAGATACTAATGGTCTAAAAGAAAATCCTCTAACATGGTTATTTAATATTTGGTGGAGCTGCCATTGTTTTTTATAACATGAAAGATGCGATTCGGCATCGAATCTATCAATTTTAACAAAATATCACAAGACAGTTCTTCCCAAGCACATTTTATAGCATTCTTTAAGTCTTCGACACTTATAAACTGCCTCCCATTTCGGTAAACCGTACGAGCTAAGATCCCCCACAAGTTTTCGATGGGATTTAAGTCTCGGGAGCGAGAAGGCCACAGGAGAACTTGATACTTTGCTCTGAAAGCCACTTTTTTGTTTCATGGGATGCATGAATTGGTGTTATCATGCTGGAAAGTGCAGTTTTTGCCACAAAGAAGTTCACCGTATATGGCTAGTTGATCTTTAAGAAGATTCTTATACATTTCGGGATTCATTCTTGAATGCACAAAAACAATATCCGCTTTCCCTTGAGCCGAAAAACCAGCCCAAACCATTACTGAGCCTCCACCCATTTAGCAGCTCATTAGTACATGAGGAGACTTCCGTAAATCATGCCAATAATATTGAAACTCGTCAGGACCATCCAGGTTAAACTTTTTTTCACCAGAAAATAACACAGAGTACCATTTGGAGGTCCAGGCATAGTTTGTTTAGCAAAGTTTAGACGCTCCATTTTGTGCCGGCTTAGAAGCAGTGGTTTTTTCTTAAATTTTTTATATTTAACATAGGAAGCATTATGCAACACCCTGCGAATGGTTCTTCTTGAACAATTCAGTTTCAAAGCATTTTTAATGCCTGTAGTGGTCATCTTATTCCGTGTAGCGAGCGAAAGCACATGGCGTCTGTCTCTCGAGGACAAGCAAGGAGTAGGTCCAGATCTTTTAATCACCGATCTATTAATTCCTCTTTTCAAAACATTTCTAATTGCACATCTAGAGCGTTTAATAATTTTTGAAATATTATTAATTGAAGCACCAGTTCCATTTAATCTCCAAATTTCGCCAATTTCACTTTGTTTTAATTCTGTACCTCGTGGCATGTTTGTAAATGCGTGAAGTCGGTTATCGTCTGCTTTAGTTAACTGCTGACGTCATAACAGCATGCAGAAAATTTGCATATTGCACATTATTTTCGAAAAAAAAGCAGGTGTTTTAATTAAAATGTTAAGGTGTCTTATAATTTTGTCCATGGTATTTTTATTTTTTTTTTATTAAACTCTATAAAAATACCATTTCTGTAAAACAATTACATGTGATAACAGAATAAATTTATGTTTTTGACGTATTTGATAAAACCTTTTTAAGCTCTGAATCTTTTCTTTCACTATTTGTCATATTAGACAGGTATCTTATAATTATGTCCTCCACTGTATGTGACGTATATTACCGTCAGGCAACTTAACTTTATACAAGTGAGGTTTAATTCTTTCTAAAATCTCACCAGGACCTGTCCACCTCGCATACAATTTATTAGTAGAATCCGAAATTGATAAATATACTTATTCACCAACCTTAAATTCTTTCATTTCTTTGTGACGATTAAAATAGTATGCATAAGCTTCTTGCTTTTCCTCAGCAGTTAAAGATGCTAAATTGGCAGCTTTCTCTAAGCTAATTTTTAATTCTTGTAAATAGTCTACAGCCGTGTTACTTAAATTGAGAGGTAAAGCGATTTCTGCTGAACACGTTGATTTTAACTCTGCTAATGGACCTCTAGCTTTGCGTCCATACGTAAGCCTAGTGGCACACCCAGAATTTCTGTCTGGAGGGGGCTGAAGAATAATTGGGCCCTGTGGTATAGTAATAGGTTTGTGGGCATGGGCATATACGCGCACCTGCAGTCGGCAGCAAAAGTATCCGAGCACTAGCAATAATCCCAGTCTAAGAAAAGTACACTTAATACTGCTTTGTTAAATAAATCCTTGTTGAGTCATGTTCTTAGTCAGTCTAAGAACATGATTCAACAAGGATTTATTTAATGAAATAGTATTAAGTGTACTTTTCTTAGACAGGGATTATTGGTTAGTGCTCGGATACTTTTGCTGCCGACTGTACATATAGTAAAGAATCTGCTTTAAATATTTCTTTTGAAATAAATAAACGAATGAATGAAACTGAATTTAAATTGAATAGCGCAATTGAGAAATTTATATCAGTATATAAACATGCTAAGTTAAGTAGTTCAGTTAGGTTGGCATCAGTCAGTTTAGTTGGCATTAAGCTTGGAAACATAAAGTTGTAGGTTCGTCTATGATAAAAAAAAAATGTGTACAATATAACAAGCTGGTGAACATAAAATTCACCCGAAATGAAATGCCCTCCACCTCCCCATATTATCATTGAAAATAAAATTTTATCAAATTTAATACCCTTTTGCGATGCTTTACATGCATATGCAGTAACATAATATTATTAATATACATAATCATAATATACTAAGAAATTATAATAATTATAGCCAAATAAAAGATACAGTTGTGATATGTAGGAATTATAACAAAATTTCAGTGTAAATTTTTACAAGGCTATTTTTATTTAATTATCTGGAATATAGGGGCGATGCTTCTTCTGGGTTTGGTTAAGAGAACAAGTCAGACGTAGTCTTTGTGGGTGTAGTTAACACAGCAAGCAGGACGTGGAACCTCTTAATATCCTAAAACATTAATTCTAATATGTAATAGAATTTTATTTTGTTCAGTTAGCAAATATTTCAAGCAAATATTTCTCCCTTTCTGAGTAATATCATTACAGGATATTGTATTCCAGTATAATATATATATATACATATATATGTGGAATTTGAATTTTTATGACAGGAAAAAAATTGCATTGTCTAAAAACAGAGCTTAGATTTCAGTGACATCAGAGGCAAAAATGAAGACTGTGCATGGGTCCTACTGTATGTTCTACGTACTGTGATAAAAAAAAAAAATTAAGTGACTGCACCTCCCAAGCATCTGTAAAATAACTTATTGTTATCGGGGTATTTTCCTATTTTGAACAGTAAACTATGCCTTTTGCCATTCCTCTAAATCATTATATTTTTAAAGAAATAATTTTACGTATTTGAGATTAAATCAATTAAATTTTATCTTCAGCAATTGATTCGAAATTTCGCTAGCATGTGTATGTGCTAGTGGCATTTACAGGGTTTAACATGAATATGCAAATCACATTTTCAATTTAAAATATTGTTTTAGAGGAACAACTAAGAGAAGGGCTAATTTTTATTTTATATTAACGAGAATTTTCATTTGCTGATACAAATGTGTTAATTTTGCCCAAAGACAAAACAAACTTTCACAAAGATGCAAAGTATTTATAACTCATAAATTAAAATACAGAATTGTATGAGCCTGGTATCCCATTTTTCTTACAAATACATCCCTGCTTACTTTTGCATCAAATTGCTTCTTTTGCCTGACTTTTCAGATATTCCCTCGATTTCATGATAACAGTAAAACTGTGCTTAAACTTTAGGACCTTAGAAGCCCTTTCCTTAAAACTGCAATGGAATATTTTCAACTAAAAACCAAAGAACTAGTTCATTGTTTTGTGTTTGACAGTAAGGATTTAAAAAATTCCTAATATTTAATGTAAAATTTATTAACTTTATTTTTGCTTACAATATCTGTGTTTGAATAATATTTTTTTTATGCATGTCTAAAATTTTTTACCATGTTAGCAGTTTCTGGAGGAGCTTGAGCCCCCTAAGCGCCCTCCGTGGATATGCAACTGCATAAGCCTAAATGGAGAAACTCCTGTAGTACAGTTAGGGACTTTGCGATGCACGAAAATAAGTACGGAATGTGTCTATCCCAATTTACAGAGTCAGTTCGTATTACATTATGAAGCATCTGTTTAAATATACGGTTGAATATTTCAACAAGGTCATTTGCGGTGGGGTAAGCTGGAGTTGAGAAATGAGGACTTACTCCTAATCTTTTCTCAAACTCTTTTGTTAGTTGAGACGTAAAATTAGTGCCTTTATCACTACATATCATTTCTGGGATTCCTGTACGCATAAATATTTCTAAAAGAGCATCACATTACCTTAGCCAAAAGACTTCTTAAAGGTATGACTTCGGGCCATCTCGAATGTTGGTCAGTTTAGACAAAGACAATACGTATGTTTTCTACCCAAGGACGGCGCAATCTCTCCAATTAAATCGACACTCACTGTATGGAAAGGATAAGGTGGACGTACCACAGGCGTTATAGGTATTTTATCGGACATTTTTTCCCAGACTCCTCAACTGGCATTTTTTGTATGTTTTACAGAAATTTTATACATCTCTTATTAGGTTAGGTTAATAAAATGATAGTTTTATTCTCTCTTTTGTTTTTCGCATGCCTAAATAATTCCCAAACATTGAGTTATGAGCTAATTTTAAAATCCTTTCTCGATAACTCAAGGGTAAAACTAATTGGTGTACTGTTTCCCCACATATTTTATCTTTATGGAATAATAAATCATCCTTAAGAAAATAATTCTTTTTCTTTAATTCCACATCTTTAAAAGCAGTTTGTAATGATAAGCATTCCCGCTACTTTTTTCTAAATATACTAGCATCAGATAAATCATTAACATTGTGTTGTGCACACTCCTGTTCTATATTTTCAATTTTATTGTGTTCTGGTAAGCTAACCACTTTGTTTAGATTTTCTTTATTTGAAATTAAATAAACACCTGCTTCTGAACAGCTATTACTTATGGAGGAAATACTTTTGTTTTTATTTATAGACTGCTATGGGTATTTATCTGAACTAGTTTCTTTTTTATTAATCAAATTTTGCCTTTCATTTGACATTGATAAAACATCACTCTTAAATAATGCGTTAACCTCGCCTGAAATTATTCTTTGATTACTACATTCATTTTCGATATGTAACAGCGATGACTGATTTAAATTACTTTCAGTCCCATTTTTATCAGCAACTGTCGTCATCGTATTACAGATGTCTGGTGTAAACAAATCATTTAATGTTTCTTTTTGATTTACCAATATATTGTAGAAAAGTGGGATGATCAAACATGGAACATTTAATTTATGAGTTATTGCAAACAATGAATCCGCATGTGCAAAAATAGAACTGTTAGGACTTTTTAATAAACTGGGATTACAGCTAATTTTGCTTCGACTAATTCTCAGAAAGCAGATTCTAACAGAATTTTACCTTTGCTCTTAATATGGAGATCAGGAATTAAAGTGCTATTTATAATACAAATTTCACTTCCACTGTCCGCAATTGAGGGTATTTGTTTACCTGCGATGTAAATATTAACCTTCTGTAAGGGGTATAAATTATTTTTTTCTGATTTTTCACATTTCTGTAAATGTTTCGACATTACATGGGTAACTACAGATTTTTTTTCTATCATTTGTGAATTACTTTTAGATTTTTTTATTTCCTCACTTTGTTAATTTTATCGAATTTATTTCTCTGATTCAGACAATCTTCAGCTATATTTTCTCAATGGGGGTGGAATGTATTTTTTATGATTTTCTGCGACTGTTTCACTCTTTAATTTAAAATTGGTTTGGTTTCAATAGGAATTTTACTGATTCATACTTTCCTTGTAAGTGGCAAAAAATTTTAATATTTGGATGATGTCCAAAATGCAGTTTCCAGAGATTTTGCTCAAAAGCCAATTGATTTTTATCAATCCGTCACTGAAAAACTTGCACACTTAGATGTCTAAAGGTTGTTGATAATGAAGGTGATTACACAATAAAAAATATATATATAAATTAAAATATTATCTGTTTGAATCCATTGTAAAAAAATGACATTACTTTCTGGTCCCCCTAATATATGTTTGTTATTATCCAAATAATGAAAATCCCAGATATGGCAATATGTGGGTAATAGATCTATTTTAATTAAATGACGAAGATAAAAATTTAAATATGAAAAAAAAAAAATATATATATTGATCTATCATGTGATGAGTCTTAAAGCTAAGTTCAAATTAATGTCAAGATCCAAGATCTCAATTTTGAATCGCTGTAAAAATTGAATATCCACTAGTTACAAGGAGAGGTCACGACTGGGAAAATTCAGATCAGGACAAAATTGCGCACAATTGTGGTATGCTATGACGGTAACAACATATAAAACAGTACCACTAGCCAAAAATTTTTGAGAAAAAAGTGTTTAAAGTTTTAATAATTCTTCAGTACAAGTTATTTCGCTAAAAAGCCACCACTCCAGTGATGTACTTGGTAAAGTAAGTGGCTGCCACCCCGACGACTCAGGTTCAGTGCTAACTACAGGAATTCCTTTTTTTTTTTTTTTTTTTTTTTTTTAATTATAACATTTTATTTTTACTTTTTTTTTATTCAATTCAAATTTAAATAATTTTAATAAGTAATAATTATTTAATTTTCTCAAATAAAAGGAAAAAGTATGTAGATATTAAATTTTTCTATTTATAATTTTCTGTAACTTAAAAAATAAATGTTAGCTTTGTTTTAACTGTAAAATAAAGTAAAAATAAACATTTTTTTTTTTTTTTTTTTTTTTTTTTTCATGAATATTTAAAACAATGCTAAACTTTGTTTATAAATTACAGAAAATAAAAAAATATTACAGAGAAATAATGATTTTAATTATACATATTACTATCCAAACATATTAAATAATTACTTCTCTAATCAATGCAGCTTCTTGAAAAATTATAGTACAGGATTCCGATGCTATTAAATTATTACAGGCAAACAAATGTTCGAAATATACAGCATTTTTAAATGCAGATTTTAAATGTTAATCAACATACATTTTTCTTCGACAATTACTTGTTTTTTATCCTTCTGTGCACGGAATAAAATTTCAGCTGCTCTCTAATATAAACGAGCTAAATGTGGTTAGGTAATTTATGCATATTAAACCAAATCAGGAGGCTCCAACTGAGTAGTAAGCTAACTATTTTACACTTCAGTTCATTTTTTAATTATTTAATTTTTTTTTTTTTTTTTTTTTTTTGTCTGTTTTTTCTTCATTTTTAATAATTTGTTATTCAGGGATTTGTTTGTATATTTATTTTATTTCTTTATCTTTTTATTTGATTATTTTATTTAGTTTGCTATTATAGCTGCAGTTAAATGATTGTAAGGATGGATGATTGTAAAATTTAATCTTTTGAATAATAGAACCCAAAATTTTAATAAACAATAATTACAAACAATAAACAATAATTATTGAATTTCCGTTATTTAAAAAAACATGTAGGTTATATAGTTATATTTTTCTATTTGTAATATTTATAATTTTGCATAATTTAAAGAATAAATTTTTGCTTTGTTTTAAAGTAAAAATAAAATGTTTAGATAAAAAAAATAATTAAAAAAAAGACTCCCTTTATTTTTACTTATTTTATAAGTAAAACAAAGCTAAAATTTATTTTTTAAGTTACAGAAAGTTTAAATATTATAAATAAAACAATATATAAAACCTACATATGTTTTTATTATTATTATTATTAAAAGAAAATTATTATTATTTATTAAAATTTTCAAATTTTGAATTGAATTAAAAAAAGTAAAAATAAAATGCTTAGATTTAATAAATAATTTAAAAAATATTTTAAAAAAATTCCCGTAGCTAGTATTGAATCCAGGTTGTCAGGGTGGTATCCTCTTATCTTACCAAATACACCATTTGAGTGTTGGCTTTTTTTTTTTTTAAATAACTTGTACTCAAGGATTACTGAAACTTAAGGGCCTTTTTCTCAAAATTGTTTGGCTAGTGTGCGCTACTGCTTTAATGTGTTGTTACCTTCATAGTATACTACAATTCTGTAAAATTTGTGCAATTTCATCCTGATCTGAATTTTCCATATTGTGACCTCTTCCTGTTAGTAGACATGTGCTGGAGCTCTGTATCAAAGCCGCAGTGAAGAACATAAAAAAGTTGCTTACAGGGCCTGGATACTGATATGATGGCGTCATTCTAAGCGACAGTACTCATGGATGCATTCCCCTTGCTTTGTTTGTGGTGTTTATTGCTTTATTTATTATTTATTTTTTAATTTCTACTCATTCTGAGAAAGATTATTTACTCAAAGCATATAATCTATATAATTCATGACCCCACATCAGAATATCTTTGAAGAAAAATTATTTCTCAAATCTTTATAACAAACTTATGTTTGTATTTAATGACTACAATAATAGGCATCCAGAAAATAATTTTCCAGTTTGCTGCAAGTGTTTTGTGTTATTGCTGGTTAATTATTTTTCTTTCTTTTAATATTTTTTTAAATTATTTTTTCCCATCATGAAAACTTTTTAGCACTTTCCAATAGAGTTGAAAAGTGTTTATGACTTCGGTTTATCTGTTTTTTCACGCTCTAATTCCTGTAGAAATTTTAAACTGATGTAAGCTTTTCGGTTTCATGACATATTTTCTATTAAAAGTAATTTGAAGAATAGAATTACTAGTCTCTGAAGGGAGTTTCACGGAAAGAACTGCAATACACTGCAGTCTGTGAGAAATATTGTTTAAGGATTTTTTTAATTTCTTTATAATACACAAAACATTACGAAATCAATAAACCTTAACCAAATTCACATAGGTATATCTCCTTTTAAAGGAAATATAATTATCATTAATGTTTTTTTTTTTTTTACAGGGCCTCACAAAATATTTAGAAACTTTTGCGATATGTAAGTTAAAATTGTTCACAAGGCATTTTCAGTTTTGGTTTTTATTTATGTTCTCATTATTGAAAATTTTTAATTCAGTCCATGAGGAGAATTGCTTTTTCAGACAACATACAGAGCTACACAAAAGTAATGTTTTAAGATTTCCCTTAAAAAATTAAATCTATAAATTTTGTTTAATATTTCTTCCTCCTTAATTGAAACAAATGGTATAACTAGTGTCTGGTTTATATACAGGTACTTAAAAAAGAATTCACATATGTTACTGTCTATGAGAGGTATTTCTTTAAAGCATTAGGACGACAAAGACTATTGCTTTCAAACAAAATAGATTGCTTAAAAACAGCTTTTTTTCCCCCCAACAAGTTAAAAATATATTAAGAACAAATTTAAAAAATATATTAAGAACAAATTTAAAAAATATATTAAAAATGCAGTTGAGAGAAAATTTGCAAAAGAAATTTTAAGATTAAATGTAGTAGCTATTGCTAGGGGCTGCAACTTCAAAGAAAATGCACAAAAGAAATTTTAAGAAATTAATATAGTAACCGTTGCTAAAGAACACAACACAGTTACCACTTATCTTCATATGGAAGGATAGACTGGGAAAAGTCTTGTCATCTTAAACTAAATTCTGTTTTACAGAGTTTTATACTTATTGTTACTTACAAAACAAAAACAAGCTACAATTTCTTTCTTTTCCTTTTTTTTTTTACATATTTTTATGCTGTATTTTAACATAACAAAATTAAGAACAATTTAATAAACAATTAATAAGCACTTTTGTTACATTTAAAAAAAATATTTCAGTGATTAAAATAGCTTTGCATGTACTTTTATTTTGGAGCATTTTTGTATGCATTTATTATTGCTGTTAGATTTTTGTAAATTTTCATTTATAATTTTATTAGTTAAGGAAAGCAAAAATATATATCCATTTCAAAATGTAAAAGAAATTATTATTCATTTCAAAATTTACTCTGATGAATTATAGGTCAGATTATTGCTGAAATTTATTTAATATTCAAAATTAAAACATAATAATTTTTAAATTGGGTATAAGCAAGAATTAAAAAATAATTTATACAAATTTATTATTGTTTAATTTCTTCCATCAAATCATGTATGTACGTTTATTCAATTTAAGAAAATATTTTGATAATTTTATGAAACATTGCCTTTTTTATTTTTTTTAATCTAATTAAAGCAGCCTAATAATTTAAAGTTACCAACGTATTATATAGATTCATTTGTCAACATGTTTTTATTGATGAATAGGCTTAAGAAGTTATGTTTTGCAGTTAAGTATTTCAATTAAATACTAATTTTGAGTTTAAACTTTTACTTTTTCAACAAACATATTTAAAAGAAATGAGCATTTCAACTTATTTTTTATAATTTAAAAATCTCAACAATGAATGATTTCAACAGTAATAATATGTGTAGCATTTGGTAAACATAATAATAATCACAATGAATACACATAACAACAGTTCTTTGGTGAAAAATTCTCTCGTTTTGTTTTCATGCTTGTTGCTTACCATTATGTGATAATGGCGGCTGACAATAAGTGTCCAGGCCCATAAGCTTTTTTTTTTTTTATCTTCTTCACGGTGACCCTATCTGTATCCACAGATATCCATAAGAAAAAAAAAATCCTTATTCAAATCCATATCTGTATCAATGATAAAAAAATAGTTGGATCCATTTTTTTTTCTTCCTTCCATCGGATCAAATATGAATCTTTTATTGAAATGTTATGTAAATTAGAAAAAGAAGAAAAAAATTTTTTTTTCTTAATGCATATTACAGTAATAGAACAAGATGACTATTATGTCATGATTGAAAGAAGAAGAAAAAGAAAAAAAATATTTCGCTCTGGCTATCACAAAATTTCCTTCTCTTATCATAATCATTTAATATAATAATTGGTCTGAAAACTACCTAAAACCTGAAAAAGGCTGCATAGCAACTTAACCTATCAGATGATATACACTCAAATTGATTTAAAGTAGCTTTTATTATTAGCCGTCTTATATATTAAGTTTGTTGCGCTTATACACTACAGAAGTTAAAATATTGCCCATCCCGTAAATAGGAAAAATTACAACAGATTTTTTTTAAGTGGGGGTTACAGCAGCATAACACCTGTAGATCGATATATGCCAAAATATAATCAGAACCAATTTATATTGAAATCTAACTAAATATAAAGTTTTAGATGTCCTGCGAATTTTTTCATGGGAGGCAGTTCCCACAAAATATTGCTAACACAGATATACAAATATTTTCAAAAAATGGTGAAATTATGTCCAGGACATTTTAAAATGTGCAAAACTGTCAAAAAATTTCAGAAATCCAATATTTTTTTCTTATGTATATAGAAGAAAGTAAAATTATTTGCAGAAGCAATGAATAGTATATGAAAGAAAGCTTTATTTAAAAAATGTCTATTATTGAATGTAGGAAATGCACATTAATAAGGCATATGGAATGTATTTTTTAGCTGTAAAATTAAAACCTTGATATATGATCCAAAACTCTTAATTTTGATTGATTATGTATTATCTCTGAGGCTGTAAATTTTAAGAAAAATAAATTATAAAAATTAATATTTCAAATTTTTAGCATAGAAATTTTTTGTTAAAATTAAAACTCACAGGCATGGGGAGCACCGACCGTTATGGAGAGAATGGGGAGAGGCTCTTCCCTAGATTGTCAAAATTCATACAAGTTTTTTGAATTAGTTCAATTTCTGGCAAATGGCTACAACTATGATTTTAAGTCATACCCAGTTACAGGTATGTCAAATACCTACTGATTGTTACTAGTGATTATTGTTATAGTTCAACATGATTGGTGTATTATTGCAACAAAGTGTCACATATAGATAATTTCATAGCAAAATCATTTTAAAACTTCAGTTTCTTCTTCTTTACAAATGTTTTTGTTCAAAAGTACTGCAACAAATCAATACGATTATTTTTTTCCTGAGAAGTATACATCTTAAGTAACTCCTATACAAGTTTATATTTGTGTACACTTATGTGTCAGCTCTTGGTACAGATTTTTTTTCCTCATAATTACCTCCATGTAGGAAATTAGGTGGAAAATTTATTTATGCTGTTTCTCCCTCATTAACAAAAGTAGATGTGGTGCAATAAATGAAAGAGAGAAAAGAAGCAATTAAAGTAAAAAAAAAGCAGAAAAGAAGTGTCAAAATAAAGGTAAAGCACCAGCAAAAGTTAAGCAAATAAAGCAAAAAAAAAAAAAAAAAAAAAAAAAAAAGCTGCAGCATAAACAATATATGCCTGTAGATGATTCATCTGACACCTGTAACGACAGTCTACCAGAGAGTATAGGTTCATCAATAGACAGCCCTGCTGAATATACTACTGATAGTGAAGAAGAAAATTCAGATAGGTCTAGATCAATAAATGAATATGTTCAGTCAATGCAAGTACCTAAGAACAGTGATTTTGTAAGAGCCGTATATGATGAAATGTGGTATATTACAAGTGTAGAAGATGTTGAAAATGTTGGAAAAGGGCCTCTGGGTACATTAAAGTTTATGGCATGAAAAAGTAGCAACAAATTAATGTGGCCAGATATGAATGACATTTTTGATATAACTCAGAGGGATATTCTGTTCAAAATAACAGATCCAGTTCCTGTTTCAACAAGATACTTAGGATTTCAACAAGAATGCCTTAAAAAGACATTGAAGTTATGGTCCGAATATCAGGAGAAAAAACTGTAAACATTTTCACCAAATTTGCTTCTTTTTTAAACTTTAAAATATGTGATGTATTTTCCCATGTTCATTTTCATGAGAAATATGTGTGATTTAAAAAGTTTTTGCTGCTCTTTTTTTTTTCTTTTGTTAAAATGAAAAATATTTATTGATCTTGGAACTACAGCTAATAACGAAATATTTTCATAATATAAAAATTCACATCCAGTGTGTTAGCACCAGCAATCTTTAAAAAAAAAAAAAAAAAAAGTGTTAAAAATGTTACTTAAATTCCTTTTATTTATATATATATATATATATATATATATATATATATATATATATATATATATATATATATATATATTGTGTGTGTGTGAAATAAAACTGCAGAGTTATAAATAAAGAAAAACTTGTGAGTTATAAATAAAAAAAAAAAAAAAAAAAAAAACTTGTCTTCTTTATTTTCCCCATGGGGGGAATTGGGTGGAACATTTTTTTGTTGTTGTTGTTTTTAAAAAATTTTTATATAACTAATTCACAATTTTCATGGAATGTAATATACTAATATAATAGATAAAAGCCTGAATAACAGTTTTAAATTGATAGAATGATTTTACCTTCATACAGTCTGGAACTAACTAGGTTTATATGAAACATATCTTCTAATTCCCTCAGTCCCCTTAAACTGTTTAGTTATATTATTATTTTTTTTTGTTTCTCTATTGGGTATATATATATATATAAATATTTAATTAAATATAAAGCAAAACTTCTTCATATATGCAATAAATTTTATAATCTGTACAACTTTAACCTTTCTTTTTTTTTTTATTAGGGAGAATTTAAAGTCTCTGAGAGATATGTAACTATGAAAGAAATCATTCAAGCATGTTCTGATAAAAGAGTATGTAATTTATATTTTATTTTATACTCTTATCTCCCCCCCCCCCCCCAATTAATGTAAGAAACCAGATTTACTTTTGTGATATAAGAAAAATTTTTAAATCTTTGATATGGAAATAGCATGAATTAGGCACTGGCAGATAAATTGTTAGGGTATTTTTTTTAATTAATTATAGAAAATTATAATTAAATATGGGAAGCATTCCATTAATGTCCATAAAAATAAATATCACTGCACCACCATCCTTGATATACAAGTAAGTACCTGATAAACTTCTTTTCTGTAAAACTCCTATTGAAACCAAAGTGAGCTTAAAGAGCATAGTCAATAAAACAATAAAAGTAGGTCAGAGTATAAATTTTGAACAATTGCTTCCTTTACCAGAGAATATTTAGAGTTATTTATAATATACTGGATAAAACTGGAGTTTCAATTTGGGATAAACAGTTAAAAGTTATAGAATAAATACTCTCTTGCATAGATTTCAGAAAAATATTAATTATATATTTAACACGATTAACAATATTGTAAAAATACCAATAAAAATTGAAAAAAAAAAATATGTGGATATAAAATTTGCAACTATTTGATAAAATAAAACTTAAAACATATTGAAATAATTTTAATTACCTAAACATCAATTTAATACTAGGGATAAAAATAATTTATTGCTAGGAATAGCTAGAACCAATATTAAATTGAGAGGTATAAATATACATGGACCTAAACTATGGAATAAATTGCCTGATATAATTCAGGCTATGAATTCAAATAATTTAAGAAATATATAAGGGAATATCTTTTCAAGAGACATTTTTACATTGAATTACATTGTTTATGTTCTTTGTATAATATTATAAATATATTAATCTAGATAAATTAATTACTAGGATATTAATGTCACTACATGGGGCTGAAATATCTATTTATATTGGGTTATTTTATGTATTCATGATAATCTTTCATGTATTTATGTGAAATGCTAAAACAGTAAACTAAAAACAACTCAACTCTGCACTTGAATTAATGCGAACTCTAATGTTTTGGTTTTGGTTTGGATTCACTTTTAATTCTTGATGCAATATGCTATGTTCATTTCATATTAAGTGTAAATATTGTAAATATGAATTTATGTTTGGTTAAATGTTGTTATATTTCTTGAATGCAAAGTAACACAACTATAACAGAACACCAAATACCGTACTGGTGAATCCCGCAATGATCAGCTGTGAATATTACTTAATGAAATAGGTTTAACATCTGTTGTTTGAATATAAGGTACGTACCATCAATACATATGATATATTACTGAAGAAATTAGTATTTAGAACATTATCTCTTTTTACACTTATTCAAAATGAATACTAACAATAGTACAGATAATCCTATTGACATAAAAACTTATGTTGAATTAAATCAAATTTCTGTAAAATCGGCAACATTTTGGAAGAATAAACCAAATTTATGGTTTTTGCAACTCGAAGCACAATTTTCTAACAGCAACATCACTCAGGATTTAACTAAATATAATATTGTAGTAGTGGCTTTAAATGAACATGTTTTAGATCTGATAGTTAGATATATTATCGAATCCACCTCAAGATGGTAAATATGAAGCATTAAAAATGCATTATTAAGTCAATTAAACAGATACTGAGGAAACACGCATAAAAAAAATTGACAGATATCGATCTTGGTGACAAACTACTATCAGATTTACTGTGTCAAATGAAAGGTTTGGTGGGAAATTCTATTTTGGAAGAAGTAATCAAATCTCTTTGGCTCCAGCGTCTTCCTCAAAAAGCTTAAGCCATTTTATCGATAAGTAAAGATCTTTTAGATAATATTGTGGAAATGGCCGATAAAATTCTGAGTGTTTATAATATGTTAGAAACATGCACCTTGGTGAAATCAGTCTCCTCCATCCATAATTCAACAACTACAGTTAATGCAAAAATAGAAGCTCTAGAAACAAGCATTGCAGCTTTAGGGGGAAAATTTGAAGAATTCACTTTTAGTAATAGTTCACGAAGTAGACCTCGAAGATCAGGAAATCATAGCCAATTGAGACCTCTTTCGACAGCACATAAATTTTGCTGGTATTACCAATTCGGAGAAAATGCAAAAAAAATGCACAAGTCCCTGTGAATTTAAAAGTTCTTCACTGGAAAACTAAAAGACCAATTGCTTGAAGAGGCCAGCGACTGTGGCCACACTAATTGTCACATCATTCTTTATGATAAATCAAGTCACAAGTCTTATTTAATTGACATTGGAGCTGACGTTTCAGTAATTCGAATACCTAAACAGGTTAAACGAACCGTGTCTGAGTTCAAACAGTTTCCAGCTAATTCAACCTCAATAAAAACTTCTGGAACTAAACTTGTCAAATTAGATCTTAGTTTAAGAAGAAAATCTGATTGGCGCTTCATCATTATGGCTGTCTCAAAACCCATTATTGGTGCTGATTTTTTACAAAAGTTTGATCTTCTTGTTGATTTAAAATGAAGATGCCTGATAGACCCCAAAACATTCATTTCCACATCCGCTGATATAAGGAGAGGCCCGTCAACATTGCTCTCGCCAATTAAGTCCCGACATTCAAACCCTTCTGGAAAAGTATAAAAGCATCACAATTGAAAATGTAGGACTAACCAGACAGCAGATTAAACACAATGTTACTTGCTCTATCATCACAAAAGGTCCTTCAATAGTATCTAAGGTTTGCAGGTTAACACCTGATAAACTCAAAATCGCCAAGGACGAATTCGAGTATATGCTCGAGCATGGTATTTGTCGCCCATCGAGAATCTCTTGGTCTAGTCCACTACATTTTGTTAAAAAAAAAAAGAATGGCAATTGGAGGACTTGCGGAGACTATCGTGTTTTGAATGCTGTCGCACAACCTGGTCGGTATCCTATACCCCACCTTTATGATTTTACTCATCAACTAGAGGGTTGCGAAATTTATTCTACTTTAGACCTTCATCGTGCATATCATCAGATACTTATGGAGGAGTCTGACATTGAGAAGACTGTGATTTGCACAACTTTTAGACTTTATGAATTTCCATATATGACATTCTGTTGTCAAAATTTGGAACATTTATTTTTTGCTTCCATGTTGTTTTCTCTGTAAACTATAAAATGAATTGAATTGATTTTTATTAGGTCGTTTAGGTGAAATTGCATTCAATTGGATAGTTGATAAGTTTTAAAAAGTTTACAGGTAAGTTTTGTTTACATTATAGAAAAACGTTTGTATCTTGAATAAAGTTAATGTAGTGCTCGTTTGGGGAAGGGGAACTTACTGGGCTCCAGAACAGATCTGCATGTTCAAAATGGAACCATGACTGGCCAAATTTATCGGGACTTCATTCGGGAACAACACATACGTTTGTTTGAGGGTGCCATGGGGCCAGAATTTGTATTTATGCATAACAATGTGCGTCCTCACCGTGCAAACATTGTACACGGATGTCTACAATATGAAGATATCACCCATATGGAATGGCCAGCATTCTCACCTGATTAGAATCCAATACGGCGTTTGTAGCACATGCTTGGCTAATGAGTTGCAGCCTGTCAAACACTTCCTACGTGTGTACCAGAACTTCGGAGAGCATTGCTTACTGAGTGGAATAATCTTTCCCAAGACCAGCTCGATAATTTAATATCAGCATGTTTAGGCGTTGTACGGACTATATTTCATCATCTGGGAAACATAAGTTTTTGTAAAGGAGATATTTTTTTTAATTGCGTCGGGGAGCAAAAATTGTAGTTTTTATGAATGGTATTCTAAATAAACCGCCTTTTTCATTCTTGATCTTTTGTTTAATAAATGCACTTTACGAATCAGTCATATTTGTTATGCTTCTGAACCTTTATTTGCCGCAGCTAGCATTATCCTTAATTTATGGACATGAGTGTACTTTAGGGTGAAAACATCAGACTACCAAGTGACTTTTTAGAAAATACAAACTACATTCCTCTGACAGAATTCATTAAAAATTTAAAAGAACATTTATACCAGTTGTGCCATGTTCCTTTTTCAAACCATTCTCAACAGAAAACTTTTATTTTTTAAGATCTCAAATCCTGTTCGCACATATTTGTACGAACTGACAGTATTCGCCATAGCCTTCAACCTCCTTATCACAGACCATATGAAGTTCTTAAATGATCTGACAAAATATTTACCCTAAGAATAAAGGAAAAAGAAGTCAACATCTCTATAGATAGGATTAAACCTTGTTTTTTGGACAATTCCTCAGAAAGTAACCCAACTGATGGATATGCTAAAACTGTCTTACAACCTCATTCTTGCACAGCGGCACAGACACAGAGTATTACTCCTGCAATATCATTGCGAAATCATGCGCCTCTAAATACTAATTCTGACTCACATCTACATCTCCAAAACCAGTAAAAATACAGTAAATTACATTAAATTTACACTTGACCACATTAAACAAATGTAAAACAAAATATAACAAAGTGTAATAAAGCAATAGTTATATAAATATTTGAAAAGCTTTAGAAGAACGAATTAACTTTAAAAAACATTAAATACCTTTAACAATCCTTCATTTTTAGCAGCTTTAATTATTATATATTTCAACTACATTCGTAGTAGTCCTCAGATGTTGTCTTTGCTGCACTGTTGAAACATGTCTTCATCTTCTTCCACATCACTTTCCCTCTTGCTTACGTCATTTTTCCTTCGGTACGTTTTTATCACCTGTTGCCAGTCATCTTCTATGATGCTATGCTCTCTCTCATTTACTGCTGTGTTAGAGGTTAATATCTCTAAAGCTTCACGTTTCATGGCGTAGTTGTGTGAGTTGTAGGGAGCTATTTTAACGGTTTTTAGGGTATTAGTTATTATGGGGTTAGTTTTATGTGTGCGTGATAAGGCGGTGGAGCTTCTATTGTATTTTAGATCGTTAATATGTTCCATTTCTCTGTCCTTGATTTTTCTCTTCGTCATTCCGATGTAGGTTGCAGGTTTATTGTTATTTTCTAGATCGAAAGTGATTTTGTATATTCCCGATGTTTCTTTAGGGTCAATGAGGTCTTTTTCATTTCGGATTCTTTGAATGATGTTCTTATTGGGTTTAATGGGTATGTGTATATTATGTTTGGAACCTTCGTTTTTAATTTTGTTTGCTATGCCATTGCAGAATGGAATGGAGGTGGTGAACTTGGGTTTTATTTTTTGAGCGTCGTTAATTTTGTTGAAAGTTTTTAAGCGCTTTTTATAGTTTTTTTGAATCATAGAGTTGCTGTATCCTGCACCTTTTGCTATGTTTTTTATGAATTTTATTTCAGTGTTGAGTAGATTTTTATTAGAGCAGATTAGGATGGCGCGATCTATGTATGAGCGTATGGCGGCGGTTTTGTATTGGAGCGGGGTTTTACATTTGTTGTGAATAATTTCGTTATTATTAGTTGGTTTCCTATAGACTGTAGTATCAAGGCTATTATCGCGATTTTTAATGATTTTCTCGATATCGAAATACTCTCGATATCGAAACAAACAATAGCCTTAATTTCCTTGACGTCAAAATCATTAAAAATCGCGATAATAGCCTTGATACTACAGTCTATAGGAAACCAACTAATAATAACGAAATTATTCACAACAAATGTAAAACCCCGCTCCAATACAAAACCGCCGCCATACGCTCATACATAGATCGCGCCATCCTAATCTGCTCTAATAAAAATCTACTCAACACTGAAATAAAATTCATAAAAAACATAGCAAAAGGTGCAGGATACAGCAACTCTATGATTCAAAAACTCTATAAAAAGCGCTTAAAAACTTTCAACAAAATTAACGACGCTCAAAAAATAAAACCCAAGTTCACCACCTCCATTCCATTCTGCAATGGCATAGCAAACAAAATTAAAAACGAAGGTTCCAAACATAATATACACATACCCATTAAACCCAATAAGAACATCATTCAAAGAATCCGAAATGAAAAAGACCTCATTGACCCTAAAGAAACATCGGGAATATACAAAATCACTTTCGATCTAGAAAATAACAATAAACCTACAACCTACATCGGAATGACGAAGAGAAAAATCAAGGACAGAGAAATGGAACATATTAACGATCTAAAATACAATAGAAGCTCCACCGCCTTATCACGCACACATAAAACTAATCCCATAATAACTAATACCCTAAAAACCGTTAAAATAGCTCCCTACAACTCACACAACTACGCCATGAAACGCGAAGCTTTAGATTTATTAACCTCTAACACAGCAGTAAATGAGAGAGAGCATAGCATCATAGCAGATGACTGGCAACAGGTGATAAAAACGCACTGAAGGAAAAATGACGTAAGCAAGAGGGAAAGTGATGTGGAAGAAGATGAAAACATGTTTCAACAGTGCAGCAAAGACAACATCTGAGGACGACTACGAATGTAGTCGAAATATATAATAATTAAAGCTGCTAAAAATGAAGGATTGTTAAAGGTATTTAATGTTTTTTAAAGCAATAGTTATATTTTAACTTATAACAAAAAATAAGTCTCATTATTGAATTAATTCAAAAATAGATATATCAGAAAAGAAACGTAATTAAAGTTACTTAACATTATATACTGTAATAGCAAATGATAAATGATAAAATGGCTTCATGACCCGATAGTAAAGTTTATTTTCTGAGCAGTAAGAAAAATAAAAAAAAATTCTTTAAAAGAAATTTAAATAGAGTTCTAGAGTTCACAAATATAAGATACCTTTTACCATCTTGAATAATCTTTTACTTTATCAAAATAAAATTAACTTAAAAATATACTATCACATTGGGCTAACATGTACTCAATCCCCCATTAAACCCAACGCGAATAACGAAAAATGGGAGAAAAAGATTCAGTAAGTTACAAGATCGGCAGCTCCACGAATCAGCGATCACTAGACATACACCACTGCCTACAGGAAGAAACAGGGAACTATTTGGCTACTGACT
Source organism: Salticus scenicus (assembly GCA_963930645.1). Classification (NCBI taxonomy): domain Eukaryota; kingdom Metazoa; phylum Arthropoda; class Arachnida; order Araneae; family Salticidae; genus Salticus; species Salticus scenicus. The sequence goes on from OZ005651.1 coordinate 123,606, forward strand.
GTTATGAGAGTAGGATCGTTATGAGCGATGCTGCCAATGCATCGTAAACAACGTAATTGAAAATAAGGATTGAATTAATTTAAATTAATTCTAACAGGTAAGAAATATGCTTTTATTTGTCTTTTACTATTAATAAAGATTTATTTTACTTTTATTATATAAATGTAAAGGTATAAATATTTAAAGGATCTTGGATGGTGGGATTAAATAAAGGGGCCTTTTACTAATACCATTTCCTAGAAACTTTATGTTGTAATTTTGCAACAGGCGGAGTGAAGGCTAACTCGTTAACTGTAAACATTAATTTTCCTGAAGAAAAAGAAAATTCAGTTTAAATTGTCACATAAACCCCCCTTAAACCTTAAATAATTATCAAAATCATTCAAGCAATTTCTAAGAAAACCAAATTCCAGTCATATTTCGCTATGGTGAAGTGAGGGTTAACACAGCAGTGAACGCTAACTTTCCTTGAGACGAGAATATGTCAGATAAGTTTCTCATAAAAAAAAAACCTATTCCTAGGTTTTATTAAAACTAATTTTTATTAAAATCACACAATCAACTGTGGAAGAAAATCATATTTATTGAAATTTTATTTTTCCGACTGAGTGAAAATAATTCCTGGACCGGGACTCGAACCCCGGATCTTTGACTTACAAGGTCAAGACTCTACTAATTGAGCTATCCAGGCCGACACCCCAGTTAGCATTACTCACTCAGACAACCTTTTTTTAGGCAGAAACATCTCTGGTCTATCATGTAGATAGCTCAACAGAAAATAAGCCGCAGGAAATGGCAAACACCATTAGATAATGGGAGAAAGAAATAAAATTTTTTTTTAAATCACACAATCAACTGTGGAAGAAAATCATATTTATTGAAATTTTATTTTTCCGACTGAGTGAAAAAAATGCCTGGACCGGGACTCAAACCCCGGATCTTTGACTTACAAGGTCAAAGCTCTACCAATTGAGCTATCCAGGCCGACACCCCGGTCAGCATTACTCACTCAGACAACCTTTTTTTTAGGCAGAAACATCTCTGGTCTATCATGTAGATAGCTCAACAGAAAATAAGCTGCAGGAAATGGAAAACACCATTAGATAATGGGAGAAAGAAATACAATTTTTATTAAAATCACACTATCAACTGTGGAAGAAAATCATATTTATTGAAATTTTATATATATTTTACCATTTGTCTCAACCATCAATGATAACCAAATTGGGGGGGTCCCTTGCTCTCATAGCCCCTAGTTGAGGATGGGGGGTATGCAGATCCTGTCACTACAATCCTGCGTGCGAGATGGGCAATCGCTTCTCTTCCTAAATTTTCATAGTAAAATTTATTTTTTAATGTACTTAAATATGGTTAAACATAAGATGATTTTATTATTTAAAATAAAACATAAAATTATCTCAAAATTCCTATCCTCCGAAAAAATAAATCTTGAATTAATTATTCATGTTAATTTTAGTAATTAAAATTTCTGGTATTTTGTATATGTTTATAGAAACCTAATTATTTCTCTGTTGTTAACATAAAATTATATTTGTCTTTTATTGTTATTTGCTCAATTTTAAATTGATATTTAAACTTAAAAACTTCTTCACACAACGTAAAATAAATGCATGTACTTACTGGTTTCAAAAGAATGTGGCATTTCTTCTTCAGGTGCAAAGCACACGTGCTAATATCTTGGAGGTAACAGCAAAACTAAAAGTACGGAAAAGCCCAAGGGGTAAGAGCAACACAATCGGCCAATAGGACAGCTTCATTGAACAATCAATCAGAAGAGGACACACGAAAATACAGGAGACAAGAAAAACAAACCAAAAAAAAGATATTGGGAAGGGGATTTTTTTTTTCTTTTAATTGTTACAAAAACAAAACTATTTAATGGAACTAAACAAGGTTTTCTAAGTTGTAGGTAGCAAAGTGGAATCAGGTTTATCACAATTAACACGTCCGTTGCCCAGCGTGATTCGGCTGAGTTTCTCACCGGGCTAAAATCCGACCACCAAAGCACCAGAACGTAAAAAGAGTGATATGCGGGAAATAGCAGGGATACAATTCGTGTAATGTTTTCAAACTTTTGATCCATTACAAAGTATTTAGATCCAAAAATAGGGAGAGTGATAAGCTTTTGGACTAGAGGACTGCCTGGGATCTGACTGTAGTTATCCCAGATCCTTCATTTAGTCGAGAAGCATAATTTTTAATGAGATGCATGTCAGTGACTTTATACTCAAAATGTTCATTGGATGGCATAAAAGAATAATTGAAAGTCAGGAGAGTAATGATGACGAAGTATAGTGAGTTTTAGAAGAAAAGTGATAAATAGAATTTCATAGTATATTTTAATATGTTAACCTAAATATAAATTAATAAAAAGTACAGTATAATGTGTATATTTTTAGTATTTTTATGTTGTATATCCTATATCTATATTTCAGTGCTTTTTCCATTGAATTCCTTTTAAAAATCCAACTGAAAATACTATTAACTTGAATAAAAAGAGCATAACCCATATTTGGGTGATGCAGTGACAAACGTGTTGAGATAGATATCTAAGTTTTCCAGAAAATCTAACTGGGAAACCTATTTGGCATTAAAGATAATTTTGGCTTGCTGAAAATTAAAATAATGGTCAGATTCCTAACTATGCTTTGTAATAGAAGATTTAGAAATTTCTTGCTTATACTGACATATCAAATACATTCATATAAAAACACATTCAAAATTTCTTTTAGTTTGACCAAGACAAATTACAATTATTACAAGGGACATTATAGACATTCTACTTATGAAGCTTGGAAACAGAAGATTTAGTTTAGGAGAACTGAAGTTTATTAATATGTTTAAAAATAACACAGAAAATGAAACCTTTTTAAAACTTTGGCTAATTTTAAAACATAACAGTGGATAAAAGACAAACCAAGAAATGTCATCACATCAGGTTTTTAATTTTAGCAATCATTAAAAAGAGGCAAGTAGGTCTACTGAATTTTTTAAGAGCTTTGTCAATAACAGAGGAGCTGAAATCTCTTTTGACAGCAACTGACTCTATGTAATTAAGTTCTTTTTTAAGAGAATTGTCAGAAAAATTTTTAAGGATACAATATGCATAAGAGTGAAAGGTACCAATTTTCTGTTTAGTCTGGCAATTTGAAAGAGCATGCAGAGGATTGGTTGGAAACAGAGAAGGGTTTCCTTTATACATAAGTTTTAAAGATGGAATCACACTTAATAACTACAACATCAAGGAGGGAAGTTGATTACAATTCTCCAACTCAAAAACAAACTGAATATGGGGATCAGTGGAATTCACAACTTGAAGAATGACAGAAATGTCAAAAGAATTTTTTGTAAGAATGAAAATGTCATCCACATAACACATCTACAGGGTTGCTACGGCACCTGGAAAACAGGGAAAACCTGGAAAACTCAGGGAATTTGAAAATCTATTAAAAAACAGGGAAAACTCAAGGAATTTTCAAAATTTATTGCAAAAACAGGGAAAATTCAGGGAATTTTGAAATTTTTTGGAAAAACATAGGAAATTTTTTTCATAATCAAATATTTTTGAAAATTTTTGTGCTTTATAATGAATCAATTATGTTTTTTTTTTCCAACTATAGTAAGCTAATAAAATTAATGTACCCTAAATATGTTCAATTAACTTGTAAACATGTTAGATTCTAATGCTGCATGATTGCGTGTCATCTATTTTACTTCTAAAAGGGACAGGGAAAACTCAGGGAATTTTTTCTCCTGATTTCTGTAGCAACCCTGATCTAAAATATAACATCATACATATTAATTTATTTTAAAAGGATTACATTTACATAAAAAATATACCTTATATGCATTATCCTTTTTTAAAAATATATGCACTTACAGCAGTTGAAGCAAATATATTTCAAATATGCTCGTATCCGTCATCAGTGCATCACTGTGATGGATCAACATTTCCTCAACATTCCAAATCCTCAACATTCCAACATTCACAATCCTCAACATTTCTCTTGTTCTGGATTGATTTTGTCCTCTTGACTTCATGAGGCTTTTTCATAATTAGGTGTTGCCATGCACTATGCTCACGATCGTTAATGGATTGACCGTTAGTTATTATTTCAATGGCTTCTCTTTTGAGAGCATAATGGTGTGGTTATTATAGGAGGCTATTTTTTGGGTGTTAATTGTATTAAGTTTAATTGGGTTAGTTTTATGGATGGTAGACAGAGCAGTAGAAGACTTATTAAATTTTATATCTGAGAAGTGTTCTTTTTCGCGATCATTAATGCAACGTTTTGTCATGCCAATGTAGCAAGCACTTTTATTATTCTCATGTTTAAAGTTAATTTTATAAATACCTGAAGTGACTTTTGTGTTGATTTGATCTTTTTCATTACAGAGACGTTGAAATATTTTTTTGTTAACAATGCACAAAAATCTAAACCAAATTTTACTACCTCTATACCTTTCTGTAATGGTGCTGCTCTAAAGATAAAGAACGAAGCTAAAATACTCAATATTAATATTCCCATTAAAAAAAACAAAAACATATTTCAACACCTCTGTAATGAAAAAGATCAAATCAACCCAAAAGTCACTTCAGGTATTTATAAAATTAACTTTAAACATAATGATAAGTGCTTGCTACATTGGCATGACAAAACGTTGCATTAATGATCATGAAAAAGAACACTTCTCAGATATAAAATTTAATAAGTCTTCTACTGCTCTGTCTACCACCCATAAAACTAACCCAATTAAACTTAATACAATAAACACTCAAAAAATAGCCCCCTATAATAACCACCATGTGCTCTCAAAAGTGAAGCCATTGAAATAATAACTAACAGTCTATCCATTAATGATCATGAGCATAGCATAATACCTTCTGCATGGTAACACCTAATTATGAAAAAGCCTCATGAAGTGAAGAGAATCAAAGATCAAGAGGACAAAATCAATCCAGAACAAGAGAAAGTATCACAGTGATGCACTGATGATAAATACAAGCGTATCTGAAATATATTTGCTTTAACTTCTGTAAGTGCATATATTTTTAAAAAAGGATAATATATATAAGGTATATTTTTTATGTAAATGTAACATCATAATTTTTCCCTCAAAACAGTACATATAAATATTGGTAAGAATAGAGGTTAGAGGATTACCCAAACATAAACCATCCAGGGTTGCTACGGTACCTGGAAAACTCAGGGAATTTGAAAAACTATTAAAAAACAGGGAAAACTAAAAGAATATCAAAATTTATTGCAAAAACAAGGAAAATTCAGGGAATTTTCAAAATTTTTAGAAAAACATTGGGAAATTTTTTCATAATCAAATCTTTTTTTATTTTTTTTATTTTTAGTGCTTTATAATGAAGAAAAAAGTCAATTATGGTTTTTTCCCAAGACTATAGTAGGTTAATAAAACTGATATACAGATATGTTCAATTGACTTGTAAACATGTTAGATTCTAATGCTGCGTGATTGTGCATCATCTATTTTACTGTTAAGAGAGACAGGGAAAACTCGGGAATTTTTTCTCCTGATTTGCGTAGCAACTCTGCCATCACACAATTTATAAAATTTGCTATTAAATTCAGAAGTAATTTGGGAAATACAAAGTTTAGTTAGGTTAACAAACTCTTCGATCTCAATGTTAGAATAATGAAATTTGTGTAACCTTTTTTCTAAACAATTAAGCACACCTTCAATTAGGAATATTTATGCACATGGAACAATTTTAATGATTAAGATTATTTAACTTCTTAACAAAATCATAGGGATTTTTTATGATCTTTCAGCAATACAGAAAAATGAGCACAAATAATGGAAGAAGGGAAAACAAAATATTTAGTATTATCATTAAAAATAATAGAATTCTTAACAGCTTTTTGGCCAGAGGCAAGAAGGGGCATTGTCCTGTCACGTTTTATAAATTTCATAAGAAAGAGGATAAAATATTTCTTACCTGACAGGTCTTGTTCTTTTTCGCCGGCTTATTCTAAGTAATCACAAAGTAGTCGAAATAAACACAGCTCAAGTTTCACGACACAAACGTTTAATTAGACGCACTATTTACATTTATAATACATAATTGTTTCATTAATATCTGCAGCTATCACAACATTTAATATTAGCTGTCGAACATCAGAACGCTCTTTTATATCCTTACGGATTCACATTCCTTCTTTTTTACAACAGAAAAACAAAACTTTTTATCATCAGAAAAAACCATGTTGCCAATCAAAAAAACATAAAAATAGGCAGACGATCTCCAGTGGAAGAACAGCCCGCCTCCTGACGGCAAGAATGGGTCATCCTCCCACCTTTGATTCTGGCAATCTTGTACAAAATCAAACTAAAAAAGAGAAAAAAGACATATTAATAAACATTACATCAAGCAAAAATGAAAAGGAACAGAGAGAGAGAAAAAAAAAAAAAAAAAAAAAAGGTAAATAAAAGTTCTATCAGTCAATTATAAATTCAGTCTATCTGGAGCTCTAATGGATCTACCCCTCCTGGTAAATCGTTGTTTTTCGTCAGGTATCTCAACAGATTTCTTGACATTCTTTGAAACAGTTCTAGACAGTTCAGAGGGATCAGGGCATCTTTTCGGTGTAGAACGAGTAGGTATCAAAGTTCCATTTGCAGCATACTTTGCACGAAAATCACTAGATTCATCAGAAGAGATCTCTAACGGATAAAGTCTTTGAACTGGGCGTATCAAAAACCCATTTTCTGTCTTGATTTTTGCCACTCGAACTATTCCGTCTTTACCAGGATAAGTTTCCACAACTCTGGCTAATGGCCAGTTGATTCTTTTTTGATTATCATGACCGACGAGAACTATGTCTCCTACAGCAATTTTTTTGTCAGTCTTAGCGATACCCTTTGAATTTTTTAATTGTCCTAGATATTCAATTCTGAATCTTTTCCGTAAATCTTTCTTCAATTTTAGCAAATATCGAAGTCTTCTTTTTAAATTCACATTTTCGAAGTTATCTAGGTCAGGAAGACCAGTTTCTTTAATTCCTTGCAAAAACATGCTCGGAGTCAATGGAATTAAATCATCGGGATCCTCAGAAATAGTAGTTAATGGTCTGGAATTCATCAAACATTCGATATCACATATAATTGTGTAAAGTTCTTCAAAATCTAGAGCTGCTCGTCCTAATACTCTTCTCAAAATTTGCTTCGTACAGCCTATTAAGCGTTCCCACCAGCCACCCCACCATGGTGAAGCTGGGGGGATAAACTTCCATATTATGTTCTGTACTAGGGCTTCCTTCCGTATTTTTGCAAGTATAGGATCAGTAAATAGCTTCGAAGCTCCTGAAAAATTTGTGCCTCGATCGCTGTATATTACAGAAGGTCGACCCCTTCTCGCAACAAATCTTCGCAGGGTTTACAAAAATGCTTCAGAGGATAATGATGTTAATAATTCAAGATGTACCGCTCTGTAAACAGCGCAGGTGTACAGCACAATCCAACATTTTTTACCATTTTTCAAGTACAAAGGTCCGGCTAAATCAACCCCGGTAATTTCAAAGATAGCAGCATCTCTGATCCTGTCTTCCGGCAAGGCGGTGATTTCAGGCTGAACAGAATTTACGGTGAAGCGTTTGCATCTTATACAACATAAGGTAACTTGCCGTATGGACTTTCTGCACCTGAGAATCCAATATTTTTCTCGGAGATGGTTCATTAATATTTGTACTCCTGCGTGGTTTAATTCGTTATGTTTCCATTCTATCAATTTCTGCACGATGTAATGATTTCCTGGTAAAATGATAGGCAAACGAAAGTCTGTATTATCTTTACTTCTAAGTATAAGAGACTTTACCCTTAGAAGGCCATCTTTGTCAACGGTGGGATGAAGTTTTCGTAAACGATCATCTATTCCTTTAGGAAAGTCTTCCCTTTGAACCATCTTTAACAGGATTAATTCAGCATGTTTAAGTTCTTTATTCGTAAGATCCCCAGAATTTCATTTAGAATGATTTCAAAGATTTGAGATGAATCTGTATATCCATGCTGTAACTCTTAATAATTTCACGTAAGACGAGTATCTCTCATAAAACTTCTCAGTAGTTTCAGTACTTAGAGCAGAAATGATCGACCTTTTTTTTTCTGAATTGACAATCTGTATTTCGGGTGAGATTTCTTGTCTCGGCCATTGACTCGTTGGTGTCTTCAAAAATTCCGGACCCTCCCACCAAAGGGATTTGAGTAAAGCATCAGCATTGCAACCTCTTGATGGAAGGTCAGCTGGATTTAAGTTACCCGGGACGTATCTCCAGTCGTTGGGATGACTCAAAGATCTTATTTCTCTGGTACGATTCAGCACAAATACTCCCCATGGTTCTTGATTTTTTATCCAGAACAATGCGTTCATGGAGTCAGACCAATAGAAAGTTTGAACTTGGCTGTCACAGAAGTCTCCTTTTATAGAATTCATTAATCTAACACCTAAACAACATGCTAATAATTCTAGTCTCGGAATGGAGACTGATTTCAAGGGTGCTACTCGAGCACGAGCTTGAACCAATTGACATCTCACATGAAAATTATTTTCTTCTCTGATATATATACAAGTTGCATAAGCGTGGCTTGGTGCATCACAAAACACATGGAATGACACATTTGTATTTAGAGCATGATTTTCTAATATCCTTCTAGGAATTCTAATGCCTTCCAAGCATTTTAATGCATTTTCCCATTTCAGAAATTTTTTCTCTATGTCATCTGGTAGCTTGGCATCCCAGGGCAGTTTCCTATGCCAACATTCTTGCATTATGATCTTTGCAATTAAAGTGACAGGACAGAGAAACCCAATGGGGTCAAAAATCTTACTTGCTAAGGACAGGATAAATCGCTTACTTAGATTTGCATTTTCGCACTCATCAAACTTTAAACTACAGTATAGAGTATCTTCCAAAATATTCCAATTTAAGCCCAAAACTGAGACAGTCTCTGGAAAATCTTCTTCAGGAATTCCGTACACACTTGGTGGTAGACCCATTACCTATCCATCCTCTAAGATCAAAACATCCCGCTGACATGATTTCTTTAGATTGTGCCATAAAATTAACTACTTCTTCTTCGGAACTGCAACTTGTAACACAGTTGTCGACATACATAGAGTTTTTAAGTTTAGAAGCAGTCTCTTGCAAATAATCTGGAACATTACTTAGGTGGAAATTTAGAGTAGCTCCTAAAAGAAATGGGCTGCAGTTTACCCCAAATACTACTCGACGATGTCTGTAAATCTTCACTTTATTAGGATCACCGCCCTCCCACCACAGAAATCTTAGAAAATCACAATCTTCTTCATTTATTCTTATTTGTAGAAATGCTTTGCGAATGTCTGATACTACCCCATACTTGTTCAAACGAAATTTATTCAAAATGTTAGGAATCAACTCCATGTAGTTTGGACCTTTAGCTAGGCAATCGTTCAAAGAGTAACTGTTCTTTTCTTTTGCAGAAGCATCGAAAACAGGACGAATTGTTGTCGTTGAATGCTCTTTTATAACTGCTCTATGAGGCAGATAATGGCAATCTATCTTCTCGAATTCATCAGTATTTACTTCTTCAATTATTTCTTCACCAAGCCACTGACAAAAAACTTCTTCATAATCTTCAATAAGACCCTTATTCTTCAGAGTCCTCACAGTTGATTTTAGCCTTCGTTCAGCAATTGTTTTGTTATCTGGGAGTTCTTGGTGTCCTTCTATCCATGGTAATTTTACAACATAGCGTCCGTCATCATCTCTACTTAGAGTTTTCTCAAAATGATTTTTGGATGCTTCTTCAAGTTCTTCCTTTGACTGTTTCTCTGCAGGATCCTTAATTCCTAGGACATCTAGTTCCCACGGATCAGAAATTTTTACTTCTCTAGCTAATATCGAAGTGACTACAAGGTTTTCAGTATCTTCAGTAAACTTCTTAGTGCGTCCCATAACAGTCCAACCTAGCCTTGTTTCAATAGCGGTCAGGCCGGATTTCAGATTCTTCAGCTTTCCTGTCATTAATTTGCCAGCTACATCTGCACCTATAAGGAGCTCTATGGGGTTAAGGCAATCTTCTAAATATATCCCCGTACCTGATAAATCATCTTTACACAGTTCTTGAGTGACCGGTGGCATAGTAAAACAAATTGTAGGCTGACTCAAAACTTCAAAATTGCAACGATAAGTTTCGCTGACATCAGAAAGGTAAGCTTTGTAAACATTGTGTGTCAAAGTATTCGTGTTCGAACCACCAAATAAGGAATGCTTCAGTTTTTCTTTTCTTATTGGCTTGTATCCAATCTTTTTTGCAGTGTTTTCTAAGATGTAAGACCTTTGGGAAGCAGAATCAATAATCGCCCGAATTTTTAAAATTCTGTTTTCACCTCTTAAATTAATCACGAGTGTCTGTAGCAAAACACTGGGAGTTGATGAAACATTTGATAATGTTGTATCTTGATCGGAAGTATTCTTGTCATTTTTAACCCTTTGTGCGTGCGCAGCTGATTTCGAATCATTCTTACAGAGAAGAGTATGGTGGGGTTTCCCACAAATCGCACAGTTACATCTACTTCTACACGAACTAGAAATGTGGTTCAATTTTAAACATTTAAAGCAGCCTCCCCGTTTCATAACATTTTGTTTTCTTTGATCATAAGTCAAGTTTGCTACTTTTCTACATTCCGCACTTAGATGTGGCTTATCGCAGAACACGCACTCTTGCTCTCGGTTTTGTTTACTTTGGGACGAGGTTAAAAGTTCCATACCTGTTGGAATAATTTTATTGTGTGTTAGAAAATTTTTAGATTTCATTGTGTTAAATTTCTTGGGTTTGTTTTCAAAACCAAATCCACTTGTCGCTAAATTAATTTTTTCTTCACCTTGAATTTCATTACGTAAAAACTGCATTAAAGTTTCTAATTTATTAAAAGATTTATCTTCCGAACTAAGAGAAACAGAATTCAAGTGTCTTTCCCAAATACGCAAAAGATCTATTGGTAAACAAGGTTCAACTAACGGGTATAACATTGAGGCATATTTATCGCTTGTTACACCAAGCATTTTTAAAGATCGTAACTGTGTTTCTAATTTATAATAAAGCTTCACAATTGGTAATTTATGTTCCTGATTTACAGTATTACTTAGCACAAGGCTTAATAATTCCCTAACATAAACTTCAATTAGTACATCTTCCCTGCCAAATCTTGTATGTAAACAATCAACCGCTTGTGAATAGTTCTCAGCTGTTACGGGAAAAGATTCTACGACTTCTCTGGCTCTAGACCCCTTTTGAGTAGATTGAAGTAGATACTGAAATTTATCTACCTCCGAAATATTTGGATCTTCATGAATTTTCTTAAATAATCCCCAAAATGATAACCAGTCCTTTAAATTACCATCAAACTTTTGTAATTCAATTTTTGGTAACTTAAAACTTCTTTTAGAATTACTTTCGTTTTCAAGTACACTTGAATTTAAATCCGAAGGTAAATTTATTCTACGTTCAAGTTTTGTTTTTAAATCAATATAAGTACTACTATAATTATCAGCACTTTCGATTTCGCTATCCAACATGGTCTGAGTACATTTTTCATCACCTTGTAAAATTTGAAGAATTTCTTTATCAAGCGTTTCAACTTTGGAATATTTTTCTTGTAACTGTGCTAAGAACCCAGCACAAGAATCGATGTCACAAGTTTCAGTTTCTAAAAGGTTTTTTACCTTTTCAGTAAATTTTGTAAAGGTACCTCGATAAGAACCGCGTAATTTAGTTGCGGCTTCCATAATTCAAATAAAGACTGATAAAATAATAAACAAACACTTCAAATCAAAGCTTCATAAAACGAGAACAAAAAATATTCCGAAATCGAAAGTAATTCTGGGAAGAAATTTTAGAATTCTAAATAATGTTTTGAGAACAAAAACATTCAATTTTCGAAACACTTTGATTCAAAATAACAATTTTCATATAAAATAATCTTCTTCTTTATTAAATCAAAATATGCAAAATCAATGTAAAATCAAAATATGCATTCATAGAATATGTATTAACATTTTCTTCAACATAAACAAATTCTTCATATTGTTCCAAATATCAAATGAGCAGTTCAAAAATAAACATACATTTTATGTTTTCAAAATTATTCTCAATAATACTTACAAAAAGTATTTCAAATTTTTAATGTTATCTTCTCATAAAAATGAGATCATATTTCAATTAGAATAAATTATATTCTATTTCTATACTTTATTCATTAGAACAAATTAGAATTTATTACTTAGAACAAATTTTTCTACCGGCGTCCCTGTGAACGGGTGCCATTAAATGTCCCGTCAGGTTTTATAAATTTCATAAGAAAGAGGATAAAATATTTCTTACCTGACAGGTCTTGTTCTTTTTCGCCGGCTTATTCTAAGTAATCACAAAGTAGTCGAAATAAACACAGCTCAAGTTTCACGACACAAACGTTTAATTAGACGCACTATTTACATTTATAATACATAATTGTTTCATTAATATCTGCAGCTATCACAACATTTAATATTAGCTGTCGAACGTCAGAACGCTCTTTTATATCCTTACGGATTCACATTCCTTCTTTTTTACAACAGAAAAACAAAACTTTTTGTCATCAGAAAAAACCATGTTGCCAATCAAAAAAACATAAAAATAGGCAGACGATCTCCAGTGGAAGAACAGCCCGCCTCCTGACGGCAAGAATGGGTCAGGCATGGTTTGGGCAAATTATGTTACATATGAGTGATATACATAATATTCTTATTTAGTAATTCTTGGAATTGTTTTCAGTGATACTTGTTTTCTTCTCCCTTTAGAAACTGTTATTTTAAATAAACTAATCCTCATAATGAATATCCACATTTAAAATAAAGGTACTGTCTTCGATTATTTTTCAAAAATATCTTATTCAAGACTGCTTATTTTTCAAAATATCTTATTCAAGACGCCTTAAATCTTTAAAATAGGAATTTTATGTCATTATTGTTGTAGAGACTTTTTTTTTTTTTTTTTTGGGGGGGGGGGGGGGGGGATCCTAGAAATATTAAAAATCCAGAGTCTAACAGCATCTCTGTATTTGCTGAGACTCTTAATTTGCATAAAATGATTTTGTCTTTGCCTAATTATTCATGAAATTTGCTTTACCTGTACCTAAGATTTGTACATTGTTCTTTATAATATTAAATAACTATTGAACTGCAGTCCTTTCAAACAGTTTTGTTTTGAACAGCACTGTATGGGCTTTTATATAAAGAGTTATTTTAAAATTCATGTAAATTATATATTTTATCTAAGCTATTTTATATGTGTATATGATGAATTATATCTTATTTTTATATTCTTTCAGATGTTAGAAATATTTGGAGCTGGAACTGCTTGTGTTGTTTGTCCCGTCAATTCAATTACATATATGGGAGAAAATATTTCTATCCCTACAGATAATTTACCGAATCCTTTGTTTAGGAGATTTTTATCAGCTTTGCACAATATACAGGTATGATTATTGATTTGAAAATGCTGAATGAAATATATTTCTTATCATGAATACAAACAATTTTATTCTAATCTATTCTGTTTTAGTATTTAAAGCAATATTAATGATCATGTTTGAGAAATTAAAAAAGTATCAAGTATACGCAGAAAAAAAAATACTGGATTGTGCTGCACATATGGTAATTGTATGTAGTGTAGTTTATCAAAATGTGTCAAAATATTGTTTTCATTACAGTACACTCTCAAAAATCCACACAGCTTAAAACGAAGTGTTTTGCGGATTTCTGAATTTTGCAGATTTTAGAGTATTTTCTTTTATTTACATCTTAGAACCTCATTTGAGTAGCAAATCTTTAAGATACAATTTATATGTTATATGTACAATGCTGAAATATAGTGTGTCGAATAAAAGTACAAATATTCATGAAATTTTAATTTAAAGAACAATTTTTATATATCACATTATAGTTGCAAATTACCTAGATTTTTGAAAAGTCTGATCAATACTAGTTTAAGTAAGAATATTCATACATATTTATTTTCGTATAACCTGCAAAAAAGTCAGCAATTCTTGGTCAATCACATAAGTTTGTGCTGTGAGAAAATTTGAGTATTTATCTGCATGAGAGAAAATCTTTCATGAAAACTGCCTTTCTCCTTTTCCTCTAAATGATTATCATCTATTTTTTAATAATTATATATAATTACACTTATCATTTCCTCCTCTGCAGTATGTTGAGTGATTGGTGATTCATCAGCATCAGTTAAAAACTGATTTGTCTCTTAGTACAGCTGAATTTTTGCAATCCACTAATCAACAAATCAATTGTGACAATGTTTGTTTACATTGCAAATGATATGCGGATTTTAGAGAATTGCAGATTTTAGGGTTGCGGATATTTGAGAGTTGACTGTATATATACATATATATATATATATATATATAAAAGAGCAATCAATGCAGTTTATATTATTTTATTATTACTTTAAAGTTTAGCCCTTCACTGCACACTTTTTTTTTTTCTTTTCTTTATGAAAAAATAACTTGATGACTTTAGATCGTCACAAATACAGGAAAAATAATAGAAAAATTCAGACTTCATATTTTTTTTTAATAATATGAATTTTTATGGTATGTGTCCCAAAGCGCACATTGGATATTTACCTTTTTTTTTTTTTTTTTTTTGCCAAATGTGGCACAAAACCCAGAATACTTGTATAATAGATATGCAGAAAGAGTATTATACATATACTATTACATATACTATAGTATACATATACTATATATTACATATACTATAGAGTATTATACATATACATATTATTATACTTGTATAATACATATTCAAAAGATTTAACAGGTATTTAAAATGTACAAAAAGCAAAATTTAATGTTACAAATGGGAAAAGATATAGTGAAAATCATTTACAATATAATAAACATCATCAGAGGGCATATCAAGGGAAATTACTTATGAGGAGCATAAAAGAATTTAATAAAATTAAACATAATTTATTCATCTCATTAATATATTAAAACCAATGTAATATTTAAAATGATATAAAGAATACAAAAATTTAAAACTTTAAAAATACATTTTAATTAAAAACTTTAAAATACATGACAGATGTTTTGGCTAGAATACTAGCCCTCCTCAGTGTTAAACATACAAGCACAACATTTACAAAAATTTATAATACATCATAACAAGATTATATATTCAGGAGGAATAGCCTTAGCCTTGTTCAAGGCAGAACAGGTGAAATTAGATTAAAGGAACATAAACACTTATATAAATCAGTAGATTTAAGATCGAAACGTGTAATCCATTCTCTCAATAGTGATCATATTCCTGATTTTGAAAACTTTAAAATAATTTTAGCTTTTAATATAAATATATATGAATCCCTAATTTTTCTAGAGGGCGCTTTTACTAAAATGCAACATTCTGCCTTGAATGAGGCAATCTATTCCTCTTGAATATATAATCTTGTTATGATGTATTATGAATTTTTCTAAATGTTGTGCTGGTATGTTTGACACTGAGGAGGGCTAGTCTTCTAGCCGAAACGTCTGTCGTGTATTTTAATGTTTTTAATTAAAATGTATTTTTAAAGTTTTAAATTTTTGTGTTCTTTATCTCATTTTAAATGTTACATTGGTTTTAATGAAAGAATTGCTTTAAGTGCAAAAAAGTTCCATAAGTTAAGTTCATTTCTTGTGAAATTCAGAGTAACAAGTTCTATCTCGATTTATGTATAAAGCTACTCAACATTTTAAGCACTTTATGAATGTTTTGCGAGTACAGTTTGAAAGTTTGCATCGTTGTCTGTTTTCCATATATTCTGGCCAATAGCATATTCCATCTAATCTTACATCTTTGACTGGCATTGATGTTAAAGGACCTTTATGTCTCTTGGCTATAATACCCCTTTCTACTTTAGACGTACTTGGGGGTCCTCTTTTAGCATTTGGTGTTTCGCTTCCAATCTTACAAAGGCAGATTGCAACCTCTTCCCTGAATTTAGCCAAAGGAGTTTTTGATAAAGAATCATTTGCTTCCACTTTTTTATATAAGATCCATGAATTTATCATAACATCCAGTAGGTGGTAAAAAATTCGAAAGTAGTGCTTTTTAGATCTCATTTTATTTCTGTATCTTCCTAAATGGCTGTCTAATAAGGCAGCCCCACCCATGTGTTTATTGTATTGCTTTACCACAAAAAGACAAGGTATATCAGTCTTTTGATTCACCTTTTTATCGAATCGAGAAATATTTTCTATAGGGAGACTCCCAGCAAATGTTGACAAGAAATTAACTGGCTTATTATCCAGCTATGTAACACACGATATTTCTGTACTGTTAATGCATGCTACTTGTTCTAAACTATAACCCCTTTTTTCATTTTTCATCTCAGATTCCTAAGGAAGCTTACAATTGGGAATTCTATTGCGTCTCACTGTGCCCAGTGAAAGCATTCCATTCTGTGATAAAATTCAAGTAAGGGAAATGAATTGAAGTAGTTAGAAAAAAACAACTTATGGTTTTGATTTCGTGGAATTAACCTACTGAGGCGCACAACAACATTTGATGCAGACCCTAAATCTGGCTCATTAGGCGATCGTATGACACCATTTTCCTGCCATACAATTCAAAATCATAGGTAAAACCACTTATACTACATAAAACAAAAAATTTAAAGCCCCATTTATGTGGTTTTTTTGTTTCAAAATGCTTCGAGACTTTGTTATACAAATTTGCTCATCTATTGACAAACACTCCTCCATAGTAACTTGCATAAAGCATTTTCTGATAGTCTCTATTAAAGGCCTTACTTTGAATAGTCTATCATGGCCATTCATGCCTCTAGGAATTTCTTTAGTATTGTCATTAAAGTGTAAAAACTGCTGGATTTTTTCAAATTTTTTGACAGACATTGTCTCTTTAATTGTTTGACTACCTCCAGTAATCTCTTGCACATGGTACATGTATAAGTGACATTAGATAACAAATTCCAATATAACATTGAAAAGCCTTAATGGAAACTTGCAATGGTTGAGAAGGATTCTTTTGTATACTGTATCTATGGATCTCTTCTGAGATAAGATTCAAAAGCTCATCATTTAAAAAAAAAAGGAGAAAAATTGATACGGAGTATCCAGAGCCATAACTTCAGCACTTAAGGAGTTACTTCCTCTATATTTAATTTGCTCTTCAGAAATTTTTAGATTTTTATTCTTCCAAATTACTTTTTTTATACTTGTCTTTCCTTTTTGACTTTGTTCTATCAACACAGGGTCCAGCAGGAATATCTGTAGTATCTGAAAGAATAAAAATATCTTTCATTAAAATATGCTTCTCAATGTATATATTCAGGGTGTTGAATTCAGGCGGTGGCAGGGAGGGGGGAGACATTACCCTGGAACATCGAGATATCCCGCCCACAAGATTTGAAAATTTGTATGGTTTAGAAGTGCACCCCCCCCCCTCAAACACCATAATATCTCTCGCTAGGAAAAAGTCAACATCATTGAATTTTATACATTATTTTTTAACTTTTATATATTATTTTTTGTAGAATTTAAAATTACTTTATTAACAAATAAAAAAACTTACCTCCTGTTGCTGTTGAACCAATTTCTTGAGACACATTTGATGTTATTGTGCAGTCAATGTCTGATTCAGATGAAGAAATAGTATCTTCACTAATATTTTTAGATGGATTATATGTTGAATCTTCCCAACTATCACCAGAAAGTCCAAGAGTATCGGATTCAAATAATATTGCATTGATTTCATTTTGTGTTAGCCCTTTGCATGCCATTTTTCATTCAAATGTATTATGAGTGATTTATTGTTTATGTATTATGAGTGAGTAGTTGATTTATTCTATGCTCTTTGTCCTAGATCTGGCACAAACATAAAAACAAGATTTCAAGTGAATATACTGTAATATTTAGCTTATCATAATTTACCATACATAACATCCTTTTTTATTTTTACACAAATATATTTCAAGCATCTACGTGCTCATCATCAGGGCTAAGTGATCGTTGATCTTCAGTGTTGATTCATTCGTGGTGTTGCGGCTCTCTTCATTTAGTTTCCTTTGCTTTAAGTGTCTGTTGCCACACTGCTGGAATAATGCAATGCTCTCGGTCATTAACTGCAAGGGGGTTAGTAATGATTTCTATGGCCTCCCATTTTAGAGCATAATGTTGACTATTGTAAGGGGCTATTTTATTAATATTAATGGAATTTAAATTAATGGGGTTAGAGTTGTGGGTGGTAGATAAAGCAGTAGTTGATTTATTGTATTTTAAGTTGGTGCGATGTTCTTTTTCATGATCTTTTATTCTGCGTTTTGTCATTCCTATATAACAAGCATTTTTAGCATTTGTGTATTCAAAATTTATTTTATAAATGCCTGTGGTAGATTTATAATTGATATTATCTTTTTCATTTTGGATATGCTGAAAGATGTTTTTATTCGGTTTGATAGGAATATTTACATTTAGTTTTTTGGCTTCATTTTTTATTTTGATGCTGGTGCCGTTACAAAATGGAATGGAAGTAGTAAAAGTGGGTTTAGTTTTTTGGGCATTGTCAATTCTATTTAAGGTTTTAATACATTTTTTATATAGTTTCTTTACGAGTTTTTTAGAGTAGTTAGCGTTAAGGGCGATTTCCTTAATATGGTTGAGTTCATCTTTAAGTAATTTTTTCTTGGAACAGACGAGGATTGTGCGGTTAATGTAGGAATAGAGTGCAGAATATTTATATGGGAGGGGGTATTGCAGTTTTTATTTATAATTTCTGAATTAGCAGTTGGTTTTCTGTTGATTGTGGTATCAAAAGAGTTATTTGGGTTTTTTATAATTTTAATATCAAGAAAGTTTAAAGTATGATTAGTTTCGTTTTCCATAGTGAATTTTAGTTTATTATCAAGAGTATTTAAATCTGTTAAGATGTTAGAGGGATCAATAGAATTTGGAATAATGGTGAAGATGTCATCGACATAACGTGTCCAAAGTTTACATTTAATGATAATATTTTCAGCGGAATTTTCTAAGTGTCACATTTTTAATTCGGCGATAATGCCTGATATAGGAGAGCCCATTGGGACTCCCTGGGTTTGCCGGTAGATATTTTGATTAAACATAAAGTATGATTCTTTCAGGAGGAGGTTGTTGGTGTGAATTAGTGTTTCACTAACTTTGTTGTTTCTATAAATTTCAGTGATTTTTGTATTGATAATGGGGGTTATTTCAGGGATATCGATAGATGGGTATAAATCTTTAACGTCAAAGCTCAGGGCCTGATTACCCAAAAGGCTCGGGAAGCACAAGCTTCCCTCTAAAATTTAGGAGGAGGCCCCAAAATGACTAAAAACAGGGTCTTGAATTTTCTGTTTTATATTTTCATACTGAGATTGAATTTTTCTGAGAAAATTCGCCTAAAGCAAGATAAAATACTCACTATTTCAGGAAAAATCTATTATTTAACCTAAAAAATCTGAATGTTCTTAATTAATAAGTTATACGATTTTAATGTTGTGTGTAGAAATCACCCAGATATATGAATGAAAAAATAAATAACTATAAATACACACTAATTTTTGGTCTATAGCATTTTTATATTACAACATGTAACAGGAAAACAAGATTTTCTGAAATGAAAGAGGGCCCCGAAATGATACTGAGCTTCCCCTAGCTTCAAAGCTTAATCGGGCCCTGTCAAAGCTGACCATATTATCTTCAGAGTTTAACTTAGTGTTACAGAGTTTGTGAAGAAATACTTCGTTGGAGTTCATTGAAAAGTCGGAGGGAGGGAGAAGGGATTGATAGATGCTTTTCATGAATTTTCCTAAGAAATAGGTAGGACCTTTGAATTTATTAACTATGGGGAGGAGGGAGGGGGTATTTTTATGGTCTTCATATTTAGTGAAGAGGAGAGGGATAATAGAGGCATGATTATTGAAAAAAGGGTGGGTGTTGTTTGGCCATCGGCCAGTTTTTATAAGATCTTTAGTTTTTTCGATTAATTTATTTAAAGGGGAGTGAGTTATTTTTATGGCTTTTAATTTTTCGATAGTGTCTTGCATCATATTGTTGTAATGGGTACGATTCATAATAGTAATTAAGTTAGTTTTATCTGACATTAAAAAGGTGATTTCTCGATTGTTTTTAAGATTTTTAAGACATTGAATATCAGCGGAATCGGAGTATTTATTATTAAGGTTGGAAAGACATTTAACGGAAGTGTTATAAATAATTTGTTGCTTAAAAAGAGGGATATGTTCGATAGCAGTTTCAATGTGAGCAATTGAGTCTTGTAAGTTAGGGTTTTCATTTAGGATGTATTTTGAACTGAGTTTTAAAAGAGAATCTTGATGAGAGTTTAAAGTTGGAAAGATTAAGGTAAGGTAAAATTCCGCTGAAAATATTATCAATAAATGTGAACTTCAGACACGTTATGTCGACGTCTTCACCATTATTCCAAATTCTATTGATCCCTCTAACATCTTTAACAGATTTAAATACTCTTGATAATAAAATAAAATTCACTATGGAAAACGAAACTTTCTTGATATTAAAATTACAAAAAACCCAAATAACTCTTTTGATACCACAATCTACAGAAAACCAACTGCTAATTCAAAAATTATTAATAAAAACTGCAATACCCCCCCCCCCCCATATAAACATTCTGCACTCCGTTCCTACATTAACTGCGCAATCCTCATCTGTTCCAATAAAAAATTACTTAAAGATGAACTCAACCATATTAAAGAAATCGCCCTTAACGCTAACTACTCTAAAAATCTCATAAAGAAACTATATAAAAAATAGATTAAAACCATAAATAGAATTGACAATGCCCAAAAAACTAAACCCACTTTTACTACTTCCATTCCATTTTGTATTGGCGCCAGCATCAAAATAAAAAATGAAGCCAAAAAGCTAAATGTAAATATTCCTATCAAACCGAATAAAAACATCTTTCAGCATATCCAAAATGAAACAGATAATATTAACTATAAATCTACCGCAGGCATTTATAAAATAATTTTTGAATACACAAATGGTAAAAATGCTTGTTATATAGGAATGACAAAACGCAGGATAAAAGATCGGAAAAAGAATATCGCACTGACTTAAAATACAATAAATCAACTACTGCTTTATCCACTATCCACAACTCTAACCCCATTAATTTAAATTCCATTAATATTAATAAAATAGCCCCTTACAATAGTCACCATTACGCTCTAAAACGGGGGGCTATAGAAATCATTACTAACCCCCTTGCAGTTAACGACCAAGAGCATTCCATTATTCCAGCAGTGTGGCAACATACACTTAAAGCAAAGGAAACTAAACGAAGAGAGCTGCAACACCACGAAGGATTCAACTCTGAAGATTGATGATCACTTAGTACTGATGATGAGCACGAAGATGCTTGAAATATATCTGTGTAAAAATAGAAAAGGATGTTATGTAAGGTAAATTATGATAAGTTAAAGATTATATATTCCTTTTTAAACGTTATAATATACTGCAATATTTTAATTTTAAAGCAGCCTAAATGGCAAATATCTGATATAATTACATGTTTAAAATTTTACCTTGTGATACTTTCAAGAAATTTTGGTAAAAATATTGAGGCAAATTCTAACGTTGTCTACGATGTAGGCTCAAAATATTTTGGGGAAATGAAAATCTAGTGGATAGTGAGGTACTGCCATCTAGTGGGAAAAAAAGGTACAACACTCTTTGTTTATATGTTCCAGATATGGCACAAAGCTCAGATAATCAGTATTTAAGATCCATTGAAAAATAGAAGGGTTTTATTGGTATGTATGGCACACCATACAGTGAAGGGTTAGATATTTAGTCACACTTTGATTAACTAACATGAAGTATATTAGATTCTTTTATCAAATATTTCTATAATAGTTTTTACTTAATTTATGTTTAGCAAATGTATTTAATGTTTAAGAGTACCTAATTTTTTCTAATTTAAAGATTTAGTTCTTTTCCAACGATTGTTGTTTTTACAGCATTTACTACCATTAAAATCAAATTCATGTATGCCAGCAAAATTGCTAAGAAATCCAGCATAATTTCAGTGCTTCTTTATTTTAATTTTATTAAGCAATCAGTTTATTTTTATTTATTTATTTTATAAGAATTAACTTCTGTTAGGATGGAAAAATTAAGTGTTAATTTTTTGAATTTTGAATAGATAAAATAAATAAAGTACATAAATAAAATTGATCGTTAATAATAATAATAATAATTAATTATTAATAACGTTAGTAAATGGCCGAAATAAAGTCTTATAGTGGTTATTACATTACTGATAACGTGCCGCGGCTCATCAATCTCTGTTAAATTACCGAAACTATAAAATTGAATTAAATCAAAATACAATTTAATAGAAAAAAAATGAAGTACATTTAAAGATAACTTACCCCATGTAGCAACACAAATAGCTGAAATAAAATCATTAATATCCATTATGAACACACACAATGATGCAAGACAGCAGAAATTTCTTGTACACTGATTCTTTATTGGAATATAATCATATGTAAAATTGCCCGGTACTGGTACACAAAATAGCAAGCAACTACCACATATTTGATAAATCTATTATATTATCATGATATTTCATGTAGAATATTATTATTTCATCATCATATTTGATATGTTTACGATTGCGCATCCTTCACTTAGATTTTAGCACTCGAGGTAGTTATTTTTAATGCATTTTAAATCACAAACTGAAGTATTGAGTAGAGAAAGATGATTATATTTTCATGAATGGTAATGTCAAAATATCCTTTGAAATTTTGTCACTGGTGAGCATATATTTTTTTTTCAGCGAAACGGATGACGATCAACGAAGTTTCCATGATCGTTCAATTCAAACGAATGCTAACGGAGTATCTCGGCTCAGGTGATGCTAAATGTCCTAAAGCCACATGTTCAATGATCATCGATGTTTGAAATACTTTTCATCCCGCCAGCATCTGAATTATACTATCGTTGATGAATCTTCATTCGAAATTTTTGTAGATACCAAATCTTTTTGATCCAATCTCCGTTCCCGGAAAGTAGTAGTTCCTGGAAACCAAGCACTAGTCCTAGCCATGCCACCGTGCTATTTCAGCTGCAACTTCACTGGAGATGCATTAATCATTAAAGCTGGACTATCTTACACAATATTTTAAGTTCAAAATATTCATTGATTGATCACTATTTAAAATAGATGACTGGCCTGTCTGCAAAACTACTCGTGCGCATCGGCTATAGGCCGATGCCGCGGAGCGGCGAAAGCTCCGTGGTCCTTCTCTAGCCGCTTACATCCAAGAGAGTGAGAGAGGGAAAAAAACACACACCATCCAATTTCGCGCGCCGCCGAGCCCGCGAATCAGCTTTCGCGAAAAGTACGCTGACTCACGTCAGATGAGGCCCGCGATGCTCTCCTACGTTCTAGAACATTCTAAATGCGCGGGAAGGTACGAAATAATTTAGCAAACATGGCTGACCGCTGAATTTAAGAATACAGTCAAATAAAAAAGGTATTTTTGGACTTATGATTTTTTGAAGATAAAGCAATTAAATCCTAAGCTATTTCCATGAGCGATGGCTCAAATTAAAGGAAATAAAATAAGCTATCTTATTAAAATAGTTTTGCAAGGAAATAAAATTTAGAAAGGTATTTAAAATTGAAAAATCGGAAATTTAGAAAAGCCATATCTTAGACATTATAAAATGTAAAGTTGCCTTAAAAAGCAAAAGGTACAGAATTTTATAAAATTTATTAAAATTTTTACAGAAATTCAATTTTTAACACGTTGAGCGCCATGTCAGCTATTCTAGATTCTAGACATTTTGTCATATACAGTAGAGAGTCAAAAATCCACACAGCTTGGGACCAGAGGTTGTGCGGATTTTAAAATTTGGTGGATTTTGGAGCCCATAAGAAATCATTTTCATTTGGAATAATAAAAGTAGAATATTAATCAAACTAAACATATACCAGTGAATAATTAAACAATTTCTCTTGTATAATAAATTATTAGGTGCATCAAAATAACTGAACATTAAAAAAATATTTATGATGAAAACAATAAATAAAAATGAAAAATAATTGTCAAATTTAGACAAAATCAGTTCACATGCAGTTTGTTTTAAGCTACACTTGAACATGCACACATACATCATTGAGTTATTATTTTTTTTTAAATCTATTATTAGTCATCAATTCTTATGTAACACAAATTTGTTTTGTGAAGAATTTAACTGAATTCTTCCTTACAACTATGCCTTCATTAGATTGATATCATTTTTAAATATTAGTTTATTAATTTTCTTATTGATATATCATCATCATCATCATAATCATAATTTTCTTTTGATTAATTTAATATAATGTAGATAATTTGTTCATCAGCAACTTGGTTCTTGCAGTTTTTCACATTTTTATTATTATAATCATAAAATGCAAGCACAAAATCTGCATTCAAGATCTTTTACAAAAATTCTGATTTGCAGTTTTGGAACTTAAATTTCATTGTTTGTATCTGAAAAGCTGTGTGGATTTCGGACTTTGGCGGATTTTAGGTCGGCGGATTTCTGGCTCTCTACTGTATCTCTAAGTACTGAAGGAATCATCTTGAAACTTTAGGAGTGTGCAGAACATGTTATACTTCAAACATTTCAGTGAAAGTTTTACCCCAAAGTAAAAGCAGTGCCAATAAAAAATTTAAATGTTGAGCACCATGTCAGCCATTGGTAGCTGACAGTGTCAAATATATTAAGCTGCGTCAACCATCGATGGTGGGTATAAAATAGGATATAAAAATAAAAATTTACATTTAATGATTGAAAATTTATTAAAAATTTGCTTAATTTTTATTTATTACAGGAGGAAACATTATGAAATTTTAATGGATTTTAAGAATTTGCGTGATGCTCAATGTGTTAAGAATTACAATTTTTAATTTGTATATGGCTTTACTTAAAAAAAGAAGAAAAAAAAGTTGATTTTATCCCCTTTTCAGTATTATAGCAATTACTTGAATTTATATATTTTAATGCAATAAAAATATTAATTGTAATCTATGCTTTTTTTCTTCTTTAGTATGGAATAACTCCTTCTGAATGGTCTGTCCCAGTAGATGAATAAAAAAAAAACATTTCAAAAGAGTGAATTGTTTTATGTAGTCAATATTTTTACAGATTTATTAGTTCGAATTACTCATAATATTTTAAAAATGTTTTTTGTATTATCAAACTTCACATGTATATATTCGAAAAGTCCAATTCATTAATTTTTTCTAATATTTATCATAGTAAATTTACAGTTACGTATTTTAATGTGTTATGTTTAAAAAAGCTTTGTCTTAGCATTCTGTTTTGATTTATTTAGTTTTATATTTAAGTTTTGATGCACAATAGTTGTAAGTTTAAATTTTTATAAAAATATTACTTTAAGAAAAAATGTCCGTCTTAAGTTATGTCTATAAGTTAAGTATTATGTATTTAAAAAAAGAAAGAGGTTCTAACTTGTAAAGTGTTGATTTTAGTAACTTTAATCTATAATGTAAAATTGTCATTCAAATATCTTTGTAAAAAGATTTATGCAACGATCTTAATGTTTCACAGTAATTAAGCACAAAGTTTGTTTTTTAGAAATGATGTAAGCTTTTGACCATCTAGTAGTTAGTCTTATTTGTATTAAGGTTTTTATACTTCATTGTTTCCATTATAATTTATAGGCACAGTAAATAAATAAACTAAAATGGTTTATTTATTTATTTATTTTTTAAATAAATTTCAGTTTTTTGCTGTAAGAAAATGTCTGTTAAATCTCATAAATTGATCAATTTTGTTTAAAGAAAATAATGAAACAGAAATCGTGACAGAATATATTATAGAAAATATATATGCTTTTATTTACACTATTTTACTATCTTAAAACTGTTAAATTTTGAAGTCTTATTTTGCCAGAATTTCTTGGCTCAGATGTTTTGGAAATTAAACAACCAAACTTTTTTAACATATCTAACAGTTGTACGATTTACAAGTTGGGATTTCTTCTAATACAGTACGTGACCTGAAATCCGTAACTCTAAACACCATAATGCCCTAAAATCCAGACAACATATTTGAATGTAAACAAACATTTTTGAAAAGAGAAAAATTCAGTTATTTTGAAGGTCTTAGAATGACTTAAAAAAAAAAAAAATCTTTGGAATTGCTTTTATATAAAAAGACAGTCAATTAAAATATAGTTAGTCTAAATGAAGATGCTATTGAAAATTATTTCGAAACAGCAAATTTTACTAGTAAATAAATGACACAGATAATAAAGTCATAGCAAATATATAGAATCTGAACCTAGTACTAGTTCCAAGAACCAAATGGAATCAAGCAGTTTAAAGTCCAGATATAGAATCACATTGTGAAAAAGAAAATAATACTTTCAGTCAAAAAAGATTTAGGGGATCAGTACTTGAATTTTTTTAGAAAAACAAAATTGTATTACACAAGAAATAATGGCTATATAGACCTAAAAAAAAAAAAAAAGTCTAAAATTTAAGGTTTTGAAACAACCTACTATTATTCACAAAATTGTAAGGAACGGTGTAAAATGACAAATGCTAAAGAAAGTAGTCATTTAATTCTTGTAAATGTAACTAAAATATATCTGATTTTATGTGCATAACTAGCATTTCATATAGTTATTTTAAGAAAGTCCCTAAAATTTTTAAAATCCTTAAATTCATACAAACATGCAGTCTTAAGTAGTCTGGATTTGAGGTCATGTACTGTAGTTGATTTCTATTTATCTTATAGCTTTGATTTCTTACCTTTTACTGTGTCTTAATTATAAAAAGAAAAAAAAAAAAAAAACTGTTGGATTATTTTCAATATATATATATATATATATATATTAAAAATTATATTATGTTTTATTTTTTTAATATATTCAGAGAAAGCACCTATATGAAAATCTGTTATCTGATTGCCAAATTGTTTATTATGAAATATATTATTTTGAGGTTTCTAGAAATCTGTTTGTGAATGTAGTAATTTTTATATGTGTATACTGATTTATTTATGTTATTTACATTATTATATGCATTGTTATTTTTGTTTTTCTTTTCTGTTAAATTCTAAAGAAGTGCCAATTTAGAAAGAGCAAAATAACTGTGATTTAAGCATTATATCCTAGTTTGTGTTATGTATTTTATGTACTACCTTTCCATAAATGACTGGACACTTCCTATTTCAGGCATTTTGTTAGCTATCTCCTAAAGTACTTGATGAATTATCTTGAAACTTCGACAGTGTAAAGAACATGTCACACCTCCTTTATTTCTGTCAGAGTTTTCTCCCAAAAGCAAAAGAAGGACCAGTAAAAAATTAAAAGTGAAACCGAATGTGTGGTATCTCCCTGTAAAAAAAAAATGCTTGAAATGAGTTCTGGTTGTAGCATGTAATTATGAGGCTTTCAATTATCTCTATATATGTGTGAGAGACTAGTACATATATTCAAGCAGACAGCGATGTAAAAAAAAAAAAAAAATTAGAACTAGAAGAAAGAAAAAGAAAATTTCTAAGTATATTTCTTGTTTAAAACTAATATTTTCCTTATATTTTTAAAAGCATTCTGCTCTGAAGAAGAAAAAAAAAAAAAACACTTTAAAACTCTATTTTACCATAAAGGAAAAGAACCTATCCTATACGATAAACACAAACAAGTGGCCGGCATAAAATCGAAGACAAAGTTCCTACTTCAAGACTAGAAAACAAAATTTCGATGCGAAAAGATTATTAATAAAGAGTGTACGATACACCAAATCGCATCATTGCGTAACAAATCACCAATGGGTGTCCTCTATCAAAGCTTAGCCGAAATATGAAATCCAAAAACATTTTTATCCAATTTCAATATGATAAACACACACGAGTGGCTGGGCAAAAACAAACACAAAGTTCTGAAACGCAAAAACGAAGTCCCTATACGCAAAAAGTACCAGTTAAAATGTGCCGATACATTGAATCGCATCACCCTTCTGTGTTCTAAGTTCGTTAGAACAAAACAAATGAACCAGATGAACAAACGTGATTACAGAACCATGACATTATGTCTGTATTAAGATTTAAGAAACTTTATTATTAAGAAAAC
Source organism: Salticus scenicus (assembly GCA_963930645.1). Lineage (NCBI taxonomy): Eukaryota > Metazoa > Arthropoda > Arachnida > Araneae > Salticidae > Salticus > Salticus scenicus. The sequence continues at coordinate 151,862 of OZ005651.1, forward strand.
CTCAGTGTTAAAAAAAGTAATATGTTTACTTTGTTAAGCAAAAATAAATTATTTTTGCTAATGTCAGAATGTTATTATAGTAATTTCGTTTACAGATGAGTAAGTACACTTCTTTTATTTTTTTCTCTGATACATTACTTAAATTATCAGTACAGTTTATTAGTAAGTTATTTTGGAGTTAAAGGAGGGTGGGGAACTTGAGATTTGAAGTGGAATGTGTAACTAAATTTTGTAATCAATTTGTTTATCTGATAACTCCTCATTTCTCAAAAGAAAAAAAAAAACTTTTATCTCATTTTGTTTTTTTAATGCTAATAATTTTGAGGAATTTTTAAAAATATTTTTAGTTTAAAATTAAAATAAAAATAATTAACCATTATACTATATTTTCTCTCTCTTTTTTCTGGTTCCAGAGCACATTGAGCTAAATGTTTTCAGTTGTTTCTTAACAGCAACCACCTCCTACATAATATTAGTTTTAAGACAATCTCAAAAAGAGCTGGTTGAAAATTCCTAAAAAACAGTTTTTCATCTACAATAAGATAAAATTTTAATTTATATCTGTAATATATAAATTCCTTTATGTGGGGATCCATTTTTTGAAAAAAGGACCCAGAATTTTTAAACTCATGGATCCCAGGGATTTCAACCATGCTCAAAATGTACTTTTTTGTGAAAAACTCCTTATAAGCTTGCAACTGTAACATATGTTTGTTTATTTACTAAGATTTGTGAGATAAAGGGTTTTTCACAAAAAAGAACTTTTGCTAATTAATTTGTGTGGTTAAAATAATTGGGTCTTCAAATTAATTACACGGCATGTGAAAAACCTTAAGAAATTTCAACTCTTGGAAAATATCTAAAATCTAGCTCTTTTTTTTTAGATAATTTGCTTAAATTTTACTCTGCTCAAATGTATACTTTTGACAAAAATTGTCCAATATATCTAGCTTTCAACCTATGCAATAAAAAAAATTTTGTCTTTCGCACATGCACAGTGAAAACATTTCTCATAAAAATGTTCATATTTCTTGAGATATTTGTATTCTGATTGCAGTATATTGTTTTAAAGTTGTTTTTCCAACTTATCTGAAAGTGGGAATAATTTTCATTAATTTTATTTTGAGTTTTTTTAAATTTTCATGAAATTTTCTAAAAACTCTGTATATTATAAATAAAAAACATGCTGATTTTTTTGGAGTTTAAAAATAAATGCTTATATCTCCGTTATTTAATATGCTATCATCACACAAAGTCATCCACAAATTAAACTGGGTCTGTATTAACATATCCTAAAGTTACAGTTCATTTTGTTCCTTTAACGATACAGGGTGATCACAAACATTATTGATTTTGTTCAATTTGTTACTGGCCCCCTAAATGTTGCCTTAAACCTATCTTCACTTAGAAACATGAAGAAGACCTAGTTCTTTAAATAACTAATGTTTGAAAACATTTTATCAAGAGATAAATTTTTAAATTGAAAAAAATTGATTGTTTGCTAATCTTGCTAATCTTTTGAGCAGGAGTGTGGTATCACAAGTGTTCTAAAAATGGCTTTGCATTGTGTCTAATACCCTGCATGTGATAATCAGGAGAACAATTTTTAAAAAGTTTTTAAAGAAACCTTTTATATCATCATAAATATCTGCATTAGTCTCATACAAATATGTACAGATAACTAGAAAAAGCATTACTATGTTATTACAATATCATGCTACAGCCGGAATGCATTTCAAGCATTATTTTTCACCACGTGATCCCAAGCATTTTTTCTTTAGTTCTTTACTGGTCCTTTTTTTCCTTCTTTCTTTCTTTTTTCATTTGGGTCAAAACTTTCACTGAAATAATATATTCCATTCTTACACTCCTAAAGTTTCAAGATAATTCATTGTTTTGTTTTTTTAATTAAAAAACATTTGGAATTAAATATGTCTGGTGATTTATGAAAAGCTAGTATATTTAGTCTAAACTGAGAATCTCTTTTACTTTGTAATGTTTATCACAGTGTTATATAAATGTGTGTTAAATGTATTTCTCACTAAATTAAAGCATGTTTTATATCTATCAAATTTTAGAATCTCCCTACTATACTTTATACTCTGACTTTTTTATGGTAATGTATGTAGAGTGTGTATGTGTGTGTGTTAAACTGTAGATTTTGTTAAAGAATATTTAAAAAAAAAAAAAACTAATTTTTCTGATATATTTTCTAATGAAGTGCTGAATCTGATGTACATTAACTATGTGAAATGTTAGAATTGCCAGTACCAGTTTATTTTGTTCCCTGTCTTCTACTTATCATTTCTTATTATAAAATATAGAGTGACTAAAATTCACAATTCCATTCTTTAGTTTAGTAGTAACTTTCATAAATAGTGGAATCTCATTTATTTAAAATTAATCTCTTACTACATAATGTAGACTCATGTGTGTGCATATATATGTATATAGTGCTGCATTGAGTAGCACTTTGCCACAGTAGCCAAGTACTGAGTACTTGGCCATTTGCTACTCTGCTGAATACTAAGTAGTTGTAAAAAAGAATAATTGATGCACAAATAAAAAAAATTGTACATCTTGAAATAAAAAAGGAAGCATTTTGAACAAAAAAAGAATAGTTAAATGTTATTTTTATAAAGAGTTTCAGAGCTTTTCTAATAAGCTGTATGTATTCAGTGATTTTTTTTTTTTTTTTTTTTTTAATCTCAAAATGTAATAGAGACCGAAAGTTGTGTTTTAGACTGCGTAAGAAAAAAAGTTTCTAAATTTTTGAAATTATTTTGAGAGTCCACTTTTGATCCAAAATATCAGAAACTTACGAAAATTGATTATTTTTATGTTCTTTATAACTTATATAAACATCTCTCCTTATACCTAACAGAAAAAAAAAAAAAAAAAAAAGTTGATATAAATGTTATTTAAGGGCTGTGCAAAGTTTGAATGTTATCTAATAGTATCTTTTGGATCCCCAGTTGCATCGTAAATGTCATAAAATTGGAAAAACTGAGTATTTTAATAGTTTTAATGCATAACAAAATATCTCTATTAATATCAAATAATGGGGGGGGAGTAAAATTATGTGTTTATAGGTGCAAATTTATTGCAAGGTAATCTTTTTACCAAATTTATTTTAATAGTTTTTTTTTTTTTTTTTTTTTTTTTTTTGTGTAAAATATTTATTTATCTGTAAATAAGATAAAGATTATTGTTTGTGAATGGAAAGTGTGGAATGTTGCAGTATGGTATAAGTTTGTGAATGTTGCAGTATGGAAATATTTTACAAATATTGTAATTACTTGGAACCGATAAATGCTATTTAAAAGCTGTGCAAACTTTTAATATGGTAAAAGAAAACATCTTGAGGTTTCAATGCAGCAAACTGAAAGGTACCAAAAAAAAAAAAAAAAAAGAGAGAGAGGGGAGACTGAAATCAACATGTCACTAATAACTTGTTGCTGTCATGCTTGTTGCCATCTGAATTTCATTATCATGTTATTTTATTTATTTATTTATTTTTATTTATTCTGCTTTTCTGTTTGCTTCATTGGAATCCCACAATATTTAAATGATGTTTGTTGGTGCTAAGTTATTACAATTTGTAAAATATTTTCATACCATCATTTACAAACAATAAGTTTTGTCTTATTTAATTACAAATAAATATTATAAAAGGATATTACTAAAAAATAATGGTAAAAAGTTATGGATATTCTGCAATGTAAATTTGCACTTAGAAATATGTAGTTTTACTTTTTTTTTAAATTGATATTAAGACAGAGATTTAATTTGCATTAAAAATATTAAAGTAGTTTTTCAAATTTTGACATTTTGGTGCAACTGTGGACCCTCACAATACTGTTAAGTAACATTCTAACTTTGCACAGCCTTTAAATAACATTTATATCAAAGCTTTTTACTGTTAGATATAAGGAGAGACATTTATATGAGAGAGTTATAAAGGAACAATTTTCAACGTTTGGAATTCTTTGGCATTTTGGATCAAAAAAGGACCCTCAAGATATGTTCAAAAAATTCTGAAACTGTATTTTTCTTATTCAATATAAAACACAACTTTTGTTTGCTATTATAGTTTGCAATTTATTTTTATTTTTTACTGCACCCTAATGTATACATATACAAATAGGTTCATTGCTATATTTGATACTTCCAGCTATGTTATATTACACAAATTATAATAACTAATAACTTTATTCTTAAATGCTAATCTTTTAAATTATCATTCTCAGATAACTGTTAGAGAATATAAAAATTCCTATGCACTGACACTGATTAAGATGTATGCATTGAGGACATTAAAATAAATATTTTATCATTT
>OZ005651.1:756400-999400 GCA_963930645.1 Salticus scenicus
GCCCACTATCCCGGAGAAGAGATATGCGAGAGCGCGATATTCTCATGAGCCCGAGTCCTTTTAAAGATACTGCCTATGTTTATTTTGTTGAATAATGCACTTATAATAATTTGTAAGCAACGATTTTATCAAAAAGGTTATTCTGAAATGGCTATTTCAAATGACAACAATGAACAAGTTATACACATCGACATTCTGTCTGATTACAAAAATAAAATAGATGAAAAAGACATTTCTGATGTAAAAAATTAAATAAATAAATAGGTAAATAAGGAAGTTTAATCTTTCAGAATAAAAAGATTTTCACAGGATATTGTTTGACAAAGAAAGAGTCTTTTCTTCTTCTTTTTTTCTTTAATGACTCTTTGCATTTATGTTATTAGATATTTTAATCTTTTTCAAATCTCAAATACAATACATTATAATGATTTTTGATTAGAGATGATTATGAGACATGATGATATACGACATACTTTTAATATATATAATTTTAGGCGTATTTGTAAAAACCTTCAAAATAGTTAGAAAAAAAAATACGTAAAAAAGAAAAAATAAAAGCAACCCTATTTTGTGGCGAGTAAAACTTTTGTTTCGGCGAGTGTAATCTGAGTTGAAATTTCGGGCCCTGATCTATCATATTCATAAAAAAAAGCTTTCGTTAATATTACTAATTTTTGCACAAAAATATTTTTTTTTAATTTTTTGCATGTTATCCCGGATTTGGGGCTAATTGTAACAGTTATGAAGGAAATACTAATAATAAAAAATGACAATATTTCAAAATGTTTTTGCTGTCAATCATTTATTAATTTTACTAAATTTAATAAAGAAAAGGCAGTTAATAACTATTATCAAATTATACTCTCTTAGTATGGTGGAACTATATTGCACTTTAAATAATTTGACTTCATAGGCTATAATTATAAAGAATTTTTATGTGTGTGTAAAATAGAAAATTTCAGGCTATTGTTAAATTAAAAAAAAATATCCACTCGCATTACTCCTTGAAAGTTTTCAAGCAGCTTTTGGAGTAGCAACCTGATATGAACTTCAAAATATACATTAGAATTATCTGCAATTATTTTGTTTTTAATTTACACTAACAAGAAGCATACACAAAAATCAACCATTAAAATCTTGAGTATGGTGGGGAACCTCAAAAAGTGTAATAATACCAAAAACCCAACAATAAAAATTTAATTTATATGCATTTCCTTTACCGTATGAGTATGTGAAATTAATTTTCATTCCTGATAAATTTTTCTGGACATGGTAAAATATTATAGTAAAGCATTTCCATCAATTACATTCAGTAAAAAAGAATGTTTTTGCTCATTTATTAGTATCCCTGTATATTTACTAAAAGACTATGTATACACCATATTGTGTATTTAAATATAGTCTTACTTTAATAATACACAGCGCAACCTGAAATACACTTCCATCAGTTTTCCAGTATAGTCCCACTGTATTCTGTTTCTTTCGGATAGCCCTGTAAACGAATGGTGAATGATTTTCACACCAAATTCTATTACGAAATATGTTTTTATGTACATAAAAATATTCATTTCACTTGGTTTAGTGCTGCCTATAGACATTATACTGTACTAATTTGCAATTTTGCCCATAGACATAATGTATTTGAATTCTCTTGGATGTCCCTGTGCACGAAGCGTTTACTTGATACCAACAAAAGGTTTAGTGTAGCATCCTTATATGATGCAGATTTAGAATGCCAAGCTTGGGCTTCCTGCATGCTACTATTTGTTTTTGAGATACGCACAGAACTACTGATGTGGGGTGGAAAGTTTTCCACAGAAAATTTTCCAACCAAATAAACAATTTTTTTTAGTAAATCTTTTGCATGATATGTTTAAATTTTCTTTTATTAGTCATAGTAATGCTATATACAGTGTGAAAAACAAAAGTTTCTGATTAAAGTCATCATTTAGAAAGTTACCAGATATATGCTTTGAGCAACTCGCTCGAGAAAGAGGTTATTTCAGTGGCGCTCGAGCCCCCTCAGAAAATTTTCTGTAGGAGCTCAGTCCCCCCCCACCCTCTACCCAGAAATTTTGAATACTGATTCCCTATTAAACAAGAAATTCTTTCCTCTATTTCTTCTTTAGTTTTTTACCAAAATCATAGCTGTAAAGTAAGGTTGTTGCAATTGAAAATGGACATAAATCGACTAAGAAAAAAAAAAAATAAAAAGAAAGATAAAAAGAAAAACAAGAAAGGCTGAAGGTCTCTGTATGGGGTGCAGGAAGATAGTTCCCTTTGCTGTGCTATGGGAATCCCAATCACTTATGGTTTGTGCATGAGGAGCAAAAGTTTTCAGAAACATCGATGTAAAGTAATATAACTATTTTCACAAAAGTTACTGCTGTATTGTTATTACATTTTTTATTTTTATTTTATTAATATTTTATATGCTTGATGCTACTTCTTCCCTAAGTTTAAGTGAAAATAATTTTTATAAAGGTTTCTGCGATGTTTAATTCGCCTTTTTAAAAAATTCTTTTATTTATATTTGCATTTTATTTATTAGGTTGCTTCTTTTATCCCTTGGCATTTTTTAAAACTAAAAATGAACTTTTTTGGATGTAAGTCATGAATTTATAAACAGTAAAAGGTATATAATATTGCCCCCCCCCCTTTTTTTATGAAACTTTTTAAGTTAGGAAAATAAAACTTGATAATCTGGTGTGTCACTCGCACGTCTACACTGTAATTTAATACTATAAATGCAGATTGAAGATTAAGGGGTAAGATAGCGTGAACTGTTATGCAAACCTATGTTAAAACAATTCAAAGTAGGCTTCGGAACAGCTTTATTCAACAAGTAATTCTGTGTGAGGGGGCTACCGCCCCCCTCAACCCCCTGTTTCATTACTTTACCTACATTTTTATGGAATTCAAATCTGTTATTAAATTCAAAAGTTCATTTAAAATTATTCAGGTAACTTTCACACCAACATTCCTAAAAACATGCGTAAACTCGATGACATTCAATCACAGTTCAACAAGGAAATTCGCAATTTTCGAAAAGAATGTCTCGGCAGAGGCTTGGTGAGCACGTCTGCTATCATATTATCCGTACTTACATACTCAATCTTTATTGTGCCTTGCTCAACAAGGTCTCGAATCAGATGGTACCTTAGCTCAATATGCTTAGTTTTCTGTCGAAATTTGTCATTTTCGGCCAATTTGATGCAAGAAAGATTGTCTTCATAGAGTGTAATAGGACAATTTTGTTGCATATCAATTTCTTCAAAAAGGTTTATAAGCCATTTTACTTCTTGCGCGGCACTTGCTGCAGAAATATATTCCGCTTCTGCTGATGACATTGATACAGATTTTTGTTTTTTGCTTGTCCAGTATACAGTATTTGCTCCTATGCAGAACAAATTTCCTGTTGTAGACTTACGATCACTGGGATCGTTTGCCCAGTCGGAATCTGCATATACCCTCAAGACAGGCTCTTCAATATTATTATATGTCAATTTAAGATTAATTGTACTTTTTAAATATCTCATTAATCTTTTTACCGCTTCCCAATCTTTTGCTCTTGGGCGCTCATTTCTTCTACTCAAAATATTTACCGCGGCGCTAATATCCGGACGTGACACGGTTGAAATATATAACAATGCGCCTACAGCCTGTCTATATTGTGTATTTTCTGGTAAAAGGTTTTCTTCGTCATTTAATTTTATGTAACCTGTGTCCATAGGAGTGTCTGTAGGTTTTGAATTTTCTAAACCGTATTTGACTATAAGTTCTTGTATTTTGTGTGTTTGATCAAGAGTCATTGTATTTTCATTAGGGCGATTAATATTTATCCCAAGATATTGTTTTGCTTCTCCCAAGTCTGTTAACGGGTATTCTTGTTTTAGTTTGTTTACAATTTCATTTATTTGTTGATCATTCCCCGCTATTAACAAATCATTGACATACACAAGTACATAAGTAGTTACATCGTTTTGTTTACGTTTATAAAGACACTTGTCGAATTGACTTTGAATAAAGCCTAAGTTAAGTAATGACTCATTCAATTTTAAATTCCATGCTCTCGCGGCCTGCTTTAGCCCGTATATTGCCTTTTTTAATTTACACACCTTATGTTCTTCTCCGGATACCACGTATCCTTCTGGCTGATGCATATAAACATCTTCACTCAATTTACCGTGTAAAAATGCAGTCTTGATATCAATATGTCTAAGACTTAAATTCTTATAAAGACTCATTGCCAAAAAACTTCTCAAGGTTGTGTGAGACGCCACTGGGGCGAAAGTCTCATCGTAGTCTATTCCATATTTCTGTGAAAAGCCCTTCGCAACCAGCCTAGCTTTGTATTTTTCAACACGGCCCTGACTGTTATATTTTGCTTTGAATGCCCATTTGCACCCTACTATTTTCATCCCTGGTGAAACCTCAACTAAATCCCAGGTGTCATTCTGCTTGAGTGAATTTATTTCATCTAATGTAGCATTGATCCAATTTTCCTTTTCTACAGGGTTTTCCATACTTATTATATCATCCCAGCATTTTGGTTCACTTATTCTTTCATTGTGTAATGTGAATGCGAATCTATCTGGTGGTACCCCTTTATTAGATCTTTGTGATCTACGTGGAGTATTTTGAGAATTATCTGACACAACACTATCATTAGTTTCATCTATCTCTGAGTCTATTATTTGCAAATTTGGTGATGGATTTTTATTATCACTTTTCTCATCATTGTTTTGTGATGTTTCATATTTAAGTATCGCTTGTTTTTCATTTTCTACAAATTTTACGGTTCGACTAATAATTATGTTTTTGCCATTTGTGCAGATCCTATATCCTTTACTTCTATTATCGTACCCTACGAATATACCTTCCTGTGCCGTATTATCTAATTTTCCCCTGTGTACCTTTTGTACGTATGCATAGGCACGACAACCAAATGGTTTTAACATCGATAGGTCAGGTTTTCGACCTGTCCATAATTCATAAGGTGTCAATTCACACGAAGATGTTGGGAGTCTATTTTGCAAGTGAACTGCGGTATTTATTGCCTCCCCCCAGAAAGAATTTGGTAAATTGCCATCCTTTAATAAACAACGTGCCATTTCAACTAAAGTACGATTTTTACGTTCAGCAGTTCCATTTTGAGAAGCTGAATAGGGAACAGTGAATTGGTGGTCTATACCTAATTTTGTTAAGTAATCGTTTAATTCTGTCCCGGTATACTCCCCTCCGTTGTCGGAGCGGATTGCATGCAAAGTTCGTCCGAACTTGTTTGATGTCATTGCGATGTATTCCCTCAATTTTGTGAAAACTTCATCCTTTTTTCTCAGTAGGTATATAACTGTAAATCTACTAAAATCGTCAATGAAGGTTAAAAAATAGTATTTTCCACCGACCGTGGGGGTTGTCATTGGTCCACACAAGTCAGTGTGTACCAACTCTAGTGCTTTAGTTGCCCTAAACTGAGCCTTTTTGGGATAAGGATTGTCCGTTAATTTAGTTAATATGCAAGTTTCACATGCATTATCATGTTTGCAGTTGTCTAGTTTTATCCCAACTGCCATGTTGTTGTTTACCAATTGTTTTATATGACTAATGTTTCTGTGGCCTAATTTAATGTGCCATTTATCAATGCAATTTGTATTTTCACATATTTTTACCATGTTTATAGTGTGTGTTGTATCATAGTTAACTTTGCATTCGTATAAATTGTTGTTAATGTAACCTTCAATGCATGTTTCTCCTTCATGCATTATTTTGCATGATTTGTTTTCAAATATTGCTACACAACCATTTTCAGTAGCCTCTTTTACAGATATGAGGTTTGTCTCTATCTCTGGTACATATAAAACATTTTTCAATATTATAGTATTATGTGTGTTATTGGAATTTATGGTGTTTAATTTCACAGACCCATGACCCAGGGATTCTATCTCCTGTCCATTCGCAATTGTTACGCGTGAATTATTATGATTAAATTCATGAAATTTATTCCTATCATTGCATACATGCGTTGAACAACCTGAGTCTACATACCAATTGTTAGATTTCTCACCGATAAATAGAGTGAATATTTTATCGTTAGGTTTTTTATTTTCACTCTCAGTAATAAGAGCCCTATCCGCGTTATGTCTGTCTTGAGAGTACATACCAGATTTGAAAGTTGATCTGGCATTGCTGGCTTTTGTTTGTTTCAGAGTCTTTTCTTTATTTTTATTTTTAAGATGCCAGCATTCTTCAATTGTATGCGATTTTTTTTTACAATAACGGCAGAACTTTGAATTTTCTGGTTTCGGTTTAAATTTAACCTTTAACACTGAATTGTTTTCAGATTTGTTTTCTTTTCTTTTAGAAAATTCATCAATCAATTTCGAGCGTATAAACTCTGGTACAAGATCCTTTTCATCACGCGATTCTAAAGCGGTGATTAGTACATCATAACTTGGAGGTAAGGAACAGAGCATTAGGGCTGAAAGGTGCCTGTCATTTATTTCTTCTCCGAGTGATACTAACTTATCTCGCAATTGATAAATGTTCGTTAAGTGGTCTATCATATCGCCACCCTCAGTTAATTTCGTAGAGTAAAGCTTTCTAAGCAAAAATAGTTTACTGCTGACGGTTGAACGCTCATGTACAGCTTTTAAGGCGTTCCAGCATTCTTTAGCGGTCTTGAGATTTTTGACATGGATTATTTGATTATCCTCTATTAAGAGGTTTATAATGGCGCGTGCTTTCCTATTTTTGTTATTCCATGTGTCCGTAATGGGATTCGGAGCATCGTTAATAACCACAGAATATAAATCTTCTTTTTGGAGAAACATTTCCAATTTAAACTTCCACACATCATAATTTTGTGCGTTAAGTTTTTCAATTATAGTGTCCTTGAGGATACTCATTTTAATATTTCAATTTTGTTTTCTTTCTAGTTTATAATAACTACAATTTTATATTTAATCATTCATATGTTTATTTTAAACATTCTTTTACTTCTTTCGTTTTTAATGTTTATACAGATTTCTATACTTTCGTTTTCAAGAAACAACAAAAAACATATTTATTTATTTTCGCTTACATTTTTTATCATTATTATTATTTTAAATGTAGCAAAATAATATTATTTTAAATGTAGCAAATGTTTCTTCAAATATGCAAAGAAAGAACTTTTGTCAAGAATAAATTTAAAAACTCAATTTAGCGCATCAGTCTCATAATCTGTTACATATTGACAAAAGTATTATTGATAAATATTTCAATTTACTTCTTATATATTTTATAAAAATAGTTCAAGGTTTATAAGGTAAGTAAAATGCACTCACCTTGGTTGTGAGTATCCTCTTTTATATCAGCTTTCAGTATCAACATGTTGTATTTTGTAAATGAAAATAAATCCATTGGAGTATCAGGAACTATCAGTTGACTGATGCTGTTTAAAATATATAATTTGATATTAATTAATTAATGGTTTTAATTGAATTAACCCATTCATGGTCACGCCATTTTTAATTTTTTCGTTTAGAAGCCATTTTAAAGGGATGTGTTTTATATATTTTTAAGTCATTAAGTACTAGTAATATTAGAAATTTATCTGAAATACCGAGGAACTGATTGTTTTCTATTTAGCAAATTCTTTCCAATGAATAAATGATTCAGAAGTAAAAATCTCTGACCGTGTATACACGTTCATGACCATGAAAGGGTTAAACCAGCCTTCTTTAGCTTGGTTTATGAATAGGAAAAAATAATGTATGTGGGAATAAAAAGAAGAACCCACATGTTTTCCTTTTAATCACATTTTTTATTATAAAACTGAACATCGAAGAAGAGAAAAAAAAAACGAAAAATACGTCATTACATGTACATAGAAACACAGACGGCCAATCAGAAACAAATGCGTCATAGCGTCGCCCCAATGTAGATGTATATATGCATGAAGAAATAAAAGAGTCAAATGAAATGTTTTTAGAATAATATGAAAATGAAAGTTTTTGTAATTATTGAAAGAATGTCATTTTGAGTTTATTTCTCACCAACAAATAAAAATAAAAATAAAAAATACTTGGGGGGGAAAAAAGGGGGGGAGAAAGGGAAACAGATAACTTTAAACTATATTAATTAAAAACGAAGTGTTGAAATTACTAAACTAAATACCGTAATTTCCAGAAGAAATGCTGCATCGGCGTAAACGCCGCACATGAGTAAAATTAGCATAAAAAACTTAAAAATCATCGTAAACGCCGTGGCATAGACAATGAAATTTTAGGAATGTTTTGTGTATACGACTATTATATCAGCTTTCATAATAATAAACAAATAAAAAATAATACACTAAATTAGTAAACTAAACTTTAAATATTACAATAAAGTACACTATAATAAAAATATTTACTTACCTTTCCACATGAAAAAATGTATCCCTTAAAAATTAAAAATACGAGAAAAAAAAAAAAAAACTTCTAGAAATGCCTTTCTAAAAAATATTTATGTAATAACTAATATGAATACACTCATTACAGATTTGCATCAGTTTCGCATAACAATCATCATTAAAACCATTAAAATTTGACTCTTCACTATCCGATTGAAATAATTTTAAAATGTCCTCATCCAAATCTGATTCTGGAAGATCGTCATTATCATCTTCCTGCAATTCCAACTCGGCGATGTCGGCGATATCTATAATTCCTGCTTCTCTAAATCCTGATATTATACACGATGTTTTAACGGATTTCCATGCATTTGAAACCCAATTGGCGACTTCTGTGTAAGATGCTCTACGCATTTTCCCAGTTTTTGTGTAAGAGTGAAGTCCTTCACACATCCATTTCTCCCACTGCTTTCGAACTTCAGCTTTAAACGATTTATTCACAGCTAAATCTATTGGCTGTAAAACTTTGGTGAGACCACCAGGAATAATTGCTAAGTCCGTTGAAAGTTTTTTGCAATTCGACTTTACAGACGGGAGCAAATGGGTGCGCATCGAATCCATGATTAGTAATCCTTTCGGTTGAAAGAAAGATCCGGGCCGACATCGTAAAACTTTATGCAACCACTCGAACATGATGGACTCGCACATCCCCCCTTTTTCATTAGCACAAATCACTACACCTTTAGGGAAGTCGCCTTTGGGAAGAGTTTTTCTTTTAAATATTAACAAAGGCTGTAGTTTAGCACCATTCATGGCACAAGCTAAAACACATGTAAAGGATGTTTTATCGTTTCCAGTCGTAACTATAGATACAGTTTTTGTTCCTACTAGATCAACAGTTCTATTTGGGGGACAATCAAAAGAGAAAGGAACCTCATCCATGTTTATAATTTGAGACGGGAGATACCTCTTTTCTTCTATAATGTTCTTCACATATTCCAAAAAGATCGACTTCTTCTCTTGCCAATCATCTGGAAGTTGTTGCCCAACTGTTGTTTTCATTCGGGCAGAAATTTTATTACGCTTCATGAAGCAATGACACCAACATGGCCCTCCTTTGAAGTCATCTGAATTCATTTCGTAGGCCATCAATTTTGCTCGAAAACGAATTTTAGTGGTTGATACTGCAAATCCTCGTTTTCTTTGATCCATAATCCACTCAACAAGATTTTTTTCCATGTTGGGCCATCTAATAGTTCCACTTCTGTTTGCTCTTTTCAGCTGCGGCATATTTTTCAACTTTTCTTTCTCATTTCTCCAACGCCAAATACAACGCTCATCTACTTCAAATTCACGAGCTGCAGATCTATTACCAGTTTCTTCAGCTCTTTTAATGACAGAAAGTTTAAAACTTGCTGTGTAACTCTTATGGCGTTTACGTGCCATTCTAAATAATTACGTGATATACAAAAGCTAACCAAAAAATAAACTTCACAAAGATTCAAAGTAAAAATAAAATTACTTGCAAAAGACACGTGCAGATTTAACGACGCAATGCAATACTAACGCATGCAAGATAAGGAAAAAAGTCAGTGTTGCCAAAGGTAAAAAAAAAAAATTCTCCCTCAATCAAGTCAAAGCTAAACTAGATCCGACAAATGCACTGATCGGATCTAGTTTAGCCCTAACTAAATAAACATTTTTTAAGTATTAAATTAAATTACATAATATTTCTGTGTTGTTGAAATTTCAATCTAAAATATCGATAATATGTTTTTTTTTCTTTAAAATTCAAAACTCACCCATAGTTTATAATAATTAGAAGAGTTGCGATTGCAAAAATAGAGTCGAATGAGAAAGATTGCGAAATCAACGTCTACTTCCACTTGCCGATAGCAGTTAACGATCTGGAGTTCGAAGAATGTAAATAAAACAGCGTTTTTGGATTTTGAGATTTTTTGATTTGAAAAGCTGAATACAATTAACACTTTTACATGCAAATTAATCTTTTTAAATACATATATAAGACCTCTGGAGGCTTTTAAAAAAGTATTTGTAATGCTGATGGCGAAAAAAACAAAAGAATGGAAAACTTAGCCAACGAAACTGATTGTTTGGGCAGATAGGGGTTGTAAACAGAATTTTTTAATATCATAAATGGCATATATCTATATATATATTTTTTTTTATATCATCATAAACGCTGCACAGTTAAAAATTTAACTTTTAAACACATAAACGCCGCGGCGTTTCTTCCGGAAGTTACGGTACATGAAAAAAACCTTTACTGACCTTGTTGCTTGCCGTTAAACTTTTCCACCGGGTTCCCATTTCTCGTCACATGGCCTCCTCTGTGCGTGACTTGGACTGTTGTGATGATCTTTACCTTTCCAAACGTGGCACCACATTCTGTCCGTAGCTACTGCGCTGCTGTCATTGCAAGTGTTCCTATTGGTTGCTATCTCTATTGATTCGCGGTACATTGCGTAGTTATAATCCTCATAATTGGCTGTTTTAACTGTTTGTTCAAAATTTATATTGATATCTTCTTTGTAAAATGTTTTGGCCAAGGCTGTATTCAGACTTCCTGTTTTGATATCTTTTATGTGTTCTTTTTCTCTTGGCTACTCCGATGTACGAACCTGATTGGTTGTTTTGGTTGGTGTAAGATATTTTGTAGATTCCTAAGGTATTTTGTAGATTCCCTATGGGATCCCCCCTTTCGGGTTTTGCAGCCGAATTTAAATTACGAATACTAGAAAACGAAGTCCTCAATAAATTAAAAAACCAAATTATTTTCTGGTATAGATACGTCGATGATGTTTTTGCGGTAATTGATAAACATTTAGACGCTAACGAAATTCTCAACGAAATTAACACCACTTCGCATCAATTTCCACTGGTTCTGTGTTACAGGAATCTTTATTCACCAGAATTTCGACAGCCTCACATATTGTAGCATAAAAATAATTATTATAGTGGGCTAGTTTTGAATAATTCTTAAAATCTATTTTCATGTTTTCTTTTTGATTTACTTTGGTTAAGACAGTTGTCATTTTATTATATTTTATGTCGCTTTCATGTTCTTTTATATGCGTTTTTATTTTTCATTTTGTCATTCCAACATAACATCTATATTATCTATACTTAAATTTGTCTAAATATATACTTAACTCTCTTCAAGACTCCTTATTAAAAATGGGCTCAAAATTCATCCTGAATAATACAAAAGACTCCATTGCTCATGTTGAAACTGCCCTTGAATACATTCCCTCTCATAAACGTCAACCAATCGGAAATGCTGCTCTACAGTACCTTAAGAACTTCTCATCCCAAAATTCAGACTATGCAGATATTAAATGTCTTAGGGAACTTCAAGATAATATGAATACTGCATGTATAATGACTGGTAAAACTGGTGAAATTACTATTATGGATATAGAGGATTACAATAGCATGATGTTTGAAACTATTAAAAAAATAACCTCTCTCCCCTGAAAAAACTCATAGATAAAACCAAATATCTTATTAAAACTGGATCTTGGCCAAATAATTTACCCCCCCCCCCCCCTCTTGTTTGAACAATCATGATCCTGTTATACCACACTTATTTTCTAAATTTAAAGATCACAAAGACCCTCCAATCCTTAGACCCATTGTAAATAAATTAGAAGGCCCCACCTATAATTTAGAAACTTATATGAAAGAAATTTATAAATCTCTTCTTCCTCTCTCTAACTTCAGTTTAACATCTACAGAAATGTTTATACAAAAAATTCATAACATGAAAATTTGCATGATGATATGCTAGTTAGCTTTGACGTTAAAGATCTCTATCCCTCCACAGATGTCCCAGAAACACCCAAATTATTTAAAACAAACTTGAAATCTATGGAAATAGTGACACTAGTGAAACCCTCTTATGAATGAATAATACTTTGCTTTTAATGATGACATTTATAGACAGTTAACAGGTGTCCCCATAGGATCCCCTATATCAAGAATAGTTGCAGAATTAAAAGTATGCCACTTAGAAGACTCCTCTAATCATATTATAAAAAAATTGTAAAATCTGGCTAAGGTATGTCAATGATATTTTTGCTATTATACCCAATAATATCAATCCTGAACAAATCTTAAACGAAAGCTTAGATAATAATCTTAAATTTACCTTGGAAACTGAAGTCAATAATAATTTAAACTTTTTAGAGAAAAAATCATTAAAAATAAAGATGACACTTTCTCAACACTACTGTTTTTAGGAAACCAATAAATAACAGTGAAATCATTAATCGTAAATGCAAAACACCACTTCCATATAATTAGCTACCCTCAGGTCTTATATTAACCATAGTATTCTAATTTGTTCCTATAAAACCCTTCTTAATACAGAAATTAAATTCATCAAAGAAATTGGGCAAAAAGCAGGCTACAGCAAATTTCTTATTGAAAAAAACTTTACAAGAAGCATTTAAAAAACCTTGATTACATAAATATTGCACAGAAAAAAAATCTCTTTTCACTTCCGCTTTATTATTTTGTAATGGCGCTGCTAATAAAATCAAATATGAAGGAGCAAAACATGGCCTAAACATCCCAATGAAACCAAAAATACCTTTCAAAAAAAAAAATCTTTTGAAAAATGCAGTTTCTCATATTCCTTCAACACCAAGAGGGGACATGACTGCCCAATTATCTGTTCAGATTCGGAATCCTCGAAAGTCCAAACTGCTTCATTTGCGGAGACGATATACAGTATATTTCCGAATATAAGCCGAGAGTATGTTTTTCCCTGCAGAAATTTTACCTAAAATCGCAAACCCGTGTATAAGCCGAAATGAAAAAATACTCTTTTAAAGTTCAAGTATATCGCTAAAACGGCAAAAATATTGCCAATCTATAAAACTTTCAGGAAAATCTGTTCAATGAAATTGCACAAAACGCATGCTTATCCAATAGAATTCCTTATCTTGCTTAGCTATGACATAAAACGATTGATTTAAATGCGCTATAATGTGGTCCACATAAATAGATCCGAAAGTGCAAAGCTTCATTTATTTAATCCAATTAAATTATTTCTCAAATTAGGGCCCACCAGTGGCCGAGCAGTTCTGTGGTCAAAGCTGACATAGACAAAAAATCTATCTTTTAATTAATTTTTATTATGCAGATAGCATACAGTGGAAACTTTAATTAATTTTTAAGGGTTTCAATAATAATGACCTGACCAGCGTCTTAAACTAGATAACTCATCAAATACAAAAGTTTTAAACAAGAACAAATTTTATTCAGTAAAACACAAAAAAAATATATATTAATAAAACAAAGTACCGTAATTATCTGTGTATAGCCCGCACGGTCGTATAGCCCGCATGTTAAAAAAGTATTGCTTTTAAAAAAAAGTCCGGCGAATAGCCCGCATCATCGTATAGCCCGCACACCCGATTTAAAGAATGCAAAGTGCGTTCGCCAAACAGATTTAAAATAATATTAAAATCAATAAAATATACAATAATTCCATGTATACAGAATATAAATTTAATAATAATAAACCATTTATACCGATTTATTTTATTTCGCCGAACAGATTTAAAATAAAATCAATAAAATATACAATAATTCCATGTATACAGAATATAAATTTAATAATAAACCATTTATACCGATTTATTTTATTTTGCCGAACAGATTTAAAATAAAATTAAAATCAATAAAATATACAATAATTCCATATATACAGAAAACTAATTTAATACAATAATACTAATAAACCATTTCTACCGACTTATTTTAATTTTATTCTGCTGAACAGATTTAAATATTAAAATCAATAAAATATTCAGTAATTCCATGTATACAAAAAATTAATTTAATAATAATATTGAATCATTCATACCGTAAAAATTAAAATCCATTAAAATCCGATGTTTCAGAGTCTGATTGAAACAGCTGCAGAATTTCCTCTGGCAAAGTATTGTCAGCAGAACTCGCATCAGAATCGCTTTCGGAGTCGGCTTGTTTATCACTAGATATTATTTCAGCCTTCTGAAATCCAGCTATAATTGATCTTGCAGGAAAAACAGATATCGTTGTTTGTTTACGTATGCCGGCGTCACGAATTATCCGTGGCTGGTGTGCATGTATACATGCGTTAATAATAGCGCAGAATGCAAGTGGCATTTCTAAAATGGAAGAACGCCCGCAACTTAGTCTAGCAAATTAGGAGAAATCTATTGTCGTATTGCCCGCATCAGTACATTGCCCGCAGGCCCGAAAAAAAGCACTTTTTTCCCAGATAGCCCGCGGGCTATACACAGATAATTACGGTATATTCAACAAATTTTCAAAGTATAACAGATTTAAAGTTACCTCATTTTTATAGGTGATGAACAATGTGCAGCAGACGTAATTCAAACTCCATTAAGACAAAATCATGATATAACATCATCTTAAAAAAAAAACACATATACATCGTAGGTTACTATAAATCATTGAAGAACAACACACCGCAATTGCCACGTTGACCAGCGGGAAACAAGACATGATAAAATCATTTAAAATTGATGATCACAGTTATACACCAGCGGTCGCCAGATTGACCAGCGTGTCTCTGTAAAAAAACTATAAGTCCTAGATTGACAAAAATCAATAAGGTTCGTGCTATGGGGATTTACAAAGCGTTTAGGCACTATCGTGTTCACTCACACACACACACATCCTCATAAAAATAGAAAAAATGAACTCAGGGAACCGTAAAACGTGTATAAACACCAAAATCTCATAGTCAGTTTTTTGACATGATTACAATACAGTTGGTAACAAAAGTGTCCGAACACTAGCAAAAATTCCTATTTAAAAAAAAAGTCCACTTCAAACGGTTTTGTTAAATAAATCCTTATCGAATCATGTTCTTACACTGACTAAGAACAGGATTCGACAAGGATTTATTTAACAAAACCGTTTGAAGTGTACTTTTTTTACATAGGAATTTTTGCTAGTGTTCGGACACTTTTGTTACTGACTGTACTTTCCTTACATAATATGTTAGGAAAGAATAAAGGGCTTAGTTTAAACTTAATAATTCTCTTAAAATGTTGTATCTCAAATTCAGTGCTTTATTTTTCTTTCACACTCGTGAATTCTAAATAATTTTGTCTTTTTCTTAAAGCCACTGATGTAGAACTCCATATATTATATATATCCCTCATTTCTGTTTAAATTAACAATATCCGGTAAGTAATAGCTTTTTTGTTGCATACCGATGGGACTGGGTCCTAAACATACTCATCTGTAGTCTCCCAATTAAAGCTTTCTCAGAATGTATCTGTCTATAAAAACTAGACTATCTGGAATCAGACATCGGACCCATGCAAAGATAGTTTCTTATTCTAAGCGGAAAGCTTTGTGCTTTCACATTTCCCATACTGTCCTTGTCACACTCTTGTTCGATTTATTGACGAATTTTACTAGCAGCAGTTTTCTCAACCAATTTAGATTCTTTCATAAGGATGGGGGAGGGGAGGGTAAGGTGTCTTTTTTACAAAAATTTTTGTAAAAATATTTTTTTTTTCAATCTTGCTTATTTTTTTATTTTTCGTACTTCATTTTAATGATTCGAGTGCCGCCCTTAGACAACTGCCGCCCTCAGGCATTGCCTGAGTTGCTTAATGCCTAGCGACGGCCCTGTGTGTACTATACATATTTTTTATTTATTTAGACTAGTAAAATGCATTTTTATGGTTGATATGTCCTAAATTGTCCATATGTTTACTTTTGAATGCCATAAATGTGATCTTGAGCGAAAATACTTCATTGTCAAAAAAAAGAAACACACGTGACTACATCGAGCTGCTCTAGAAATAAATTTAAAATTGCTAATTTAAGAGTTTTATATGTGATAATTATTTAAAAATAAGGTTTAATATCACTATTTTGCTTTATTTATAGCTTTTAAGCTTAAAATATATGTATTCAATCACCATTTCTAATGTATGTTTTTTGCTGGAAATGTGAACTCGTCTGTAAGCCGACCCCCATACTTCAGCTTCCAAAAAATTTCCAAAAATTCTCGGCTTATATTGGAAATATACGGTAGTTTTTGATGCGCAGCACTTAATGCTATGCTCTGCATTATCAAGTAGCTGTATTGCCGGTAAATATTGGGAGGCCAGAGAACTAATGAGGACTGTAGATTAAGGATTTGCTTTCTTTCCAGTACAATTATACTACTCTTGGTAGCGATGAACTCATTCATGCTAATGCAGGATGTCCACAAGGTGGAGTCCTGTCACCCATCCTATGGTGTCTTGTTGTTGATTCACTTCTTAACAACATCATAAGCTCTAGGTTAATGTGCATTTGTTATGCTGATGACGTGGTCGTAATTGCTAGATTTAAATTTCTGAACACTGTCTCTTGCATTATGTCTAATGGGCTTAAGTGTGTTGAAAGGTGGTGTAATGCTGAAGGTCTTTCAGTTTATCCATAGAAAACTACAATGGTTGCTTTCTCGAATTAGAGAAACCTGAAAATAGAGAATATCAAGCTCTTTGATCAGGTACTTACCTGTTCTGATGAGGTAATGTATCTTGACTCTAAGATGAACTGGAAAAGGCACTTTAATTATTGTCTTGAAAAGGCAAAAAAATTCTTTGGATGTGTAGAAGTGCTGTTGGTAGAACTTGGGGTTTAAATCCTAATACTATTTTATGGATTTATAGGATGATTATCTGCCCTATTGTCACTTATGGTTCCATTGTCTGGTGGTCAAGAATCAAGCTAGATTCTGCTTTTAGGGAACTTAACAAACTTCAGTGTATGATCTGTATGGCTATGACTGGCTGTATCAGATTTACACCTACTGCTTCTCTTGAATTTTTACTTGATTTACTTCCCCTTTCTATGCGTATAGAAGCTGAGGCTTTGATATGCATGTGGAGGCTTAAATATTTGGGACATTGGAAGACTTACTCAAGCTACTTGTCCTGGAGGAATTTTGATTGTGAGTTTCTTAGGTGTCCTGTTCTTGACAGTGGCGGATCCAGAACTTGACTTTTTTTTTGGGGGGGGGGCTAAGATTTTTCAAAGTGTTATTCTAGACCAATAAAAAATTTACAATTGCGATATTCAATTGTGAAAGCCAGTGTTTTTTTTTTCGGGGGGGGGGGGGGCTTCAGCCCCCTAGCCCCCCCCCCTTAAATCTGCCACTTGTTCTTGACATGCTCAGCATTGGTATGCTTATCAGGTATGCCTTTGATAAACCCTATCAGGTTCTTCTTCCGACAAGGGATGTTTGGGATTCTGTTCCTGTCCATGGTAGTGGTTGTACTTTTTGGTACACTGATGGCTCTAAAATGAACAAGAATACTGGTGCTGGTGTCTGTTGTCCTGATGATGGCATTAGTTATTTCTGTTCTCTTGGCATATTTTTTACTGCCTTTCAAGCTGAAGTCTATGCTTTTTTAATGTGTTGCAAAATTTGTATAGACAAGAATCATGTGAACAGATATATTCACATTTGTTTAGACAGTTAAGCAGCTTTATTGGCACTGCGAAAGAATGTATTCACTTCCTGTATTATTTGGGAATGTCATTCTCTGCTTTGCCAACTTGCAGCTAGTAATAAAGTTACTCTTTACTGGGTGCCTGGTCATTCTGGTATTTCTGGTAATGAGTTGGCTGATGGTTTGGTGAGGAAAGGCTCTGCTACAACCTTTGTTGATCCAGAGCCAGTGATTGGAATTTCACACAATCTTATCAGGAGTACTGTCTTTGATTTATTCAGGCAAAGGCAATACTTGAACTGGCGTAATGTTAAGGGCCAGAAGCAAGCAAAAGAGCTTAAAAGTGGTAATCCTAGTGTTAAGCATAAGGAACTTTTTATGCTGAATAGAAATGGCATCAGAAAAGTTATTGGTCTTTTAACTGGGCACTGTGCTTTAAGGAGTTACCTTACACTTATGGGTGTTAAAGATGACCCAACTTGTAGGGGTTGCTTATGTAATGAAGAAACGGCTGTCCATGTTCTTTGTGAATGTGAGACTTATTCTGCCTGTAGGTTTGAACACCTAGGTCGACACTTAATTGAACCCTGGGAGCTTCAGCTGAACTTTGCTTCTGCAACTGGTCTTTTTTTAGGGACTTTTGGGGTTTGTACAATAGACCACTGGTCACAGTGCTTGGTTCTTCAGAACCACCCATCTTTAAGTCTAAGTCTAATGCTGAACATCAGCTGAAAGTTCAAATAAGGTCATCACCTAAATGGCAGAATCATCTTTTGGTATTGCACGTTGGAAAATTATTCAGTCAAGGATATTGAAGAGAGTTGGGGAGGGAGTGACAACCCCCCTCGCCAGTGTTCGACTATCAATGCGAAAAAGTTCTTTGTGGCGGTCTGGTTAAGTTTGACAGCTGTGATAATTAATTCTAAATAGCAGATTACATTTCTCAGTGATAATTTCTGTAGTTTCAAATGTGAGCCTTTGAAGATAAACACAGAGAGAAAAAAAGAAAGCTTGATCATCTGCCTGCTGTTTTAAAAAGAAGGAAAAAAAAATATCAATTAGGTACCATTTGATGTGTAGGGGAAAAAAAAAATATTCAAGATTTTCTGGATACTTGAAAGTTATAATAAAAAAGAAACCACAGAATTGGTGTTTAAAAGTAATAAGAGTAAACACCATGCAATGTAAGAACTCGCAACAATTGTTTCAGATGGAAAGAAAACATGATCCTTCATCAGGCAAACAAAATAGGCACTAGTGTGGCAAACAAAGCACAAGCGTTGCTGTCTGTGTTTTGTTTGCAAAATATTATGGTGTTTATTCAAAGCATTTACATGTTACTTGAGAGTTATGTTAGTTGAATGCTGGATTGCACAGCTTTATTATATATGTTAAATTGCAGTGATAAAAATAAATAAATAAATAAAAAATACATTTAACTCTTTGTTAACTGGCATTCCCCAAACCGGCAAAATTCGGGAAACACTTTTTTTCTGTTATTTTAAGAAGTTTACGTTTTCCATTTTTAAACAATCAGTATTTAATTTATTATAAATCAGATCAATTTTTATACTCATAAAGACTATTCTTAAAAAACGAAAGAAAGTAAAAAGTTTTTCAAGTTTCTCTTATATTATTTCCGAATCAGACAGAGAAGTTACTCTGTTCGTGCAATCTGCCAATGGCGTTAGCTACCGGCAGGGGTACTCGCTCTGAAGCATTATTGTTTGGCATACATATGCTTTGCATGCAAAAACTAAGCCAGTTTTATTTTTTTAGAATATGTAATATACATATTTTTTATTTATTTAGACTAGTAAAATGCTTTTTATGGTGGATATATCCTAAATTGTTCGTATGTTTACTTTTAAATGCCATAAATGTGATCTTGAGTGAAAAATACTTCATTGTCAAAAAAAAAAAAAAGAAAGAAAGAAAGAAACACACGTGACTACATTGAGCTGCTGTAGAAATAAATTTAAAATTGCTAATTTAAGAGTTTTATATGTGATAATTATTTAAAAATAAGGTTTAATATCTAATTTAATAAAAAAGCACCACAAAACTGGCGTTGTGAAAATTATTACTTACAAACTTTGAATAAACACCATAAAATGCAATAAACTCGCAACAATTGTTTTGGGTTGAAAAAACACATGACCCTTCGTCAGGCGAATAAAGTAAGCACGAGTGCTGCAGTCAAAGCGGCAACGCACAAAATCGTTTAAAATGAAAAGAAAAACTTTATGAAGTAGAAAGTAAATATAGCTACTGGTGTGAGTAGAATTGTACAAGAACACAAGAGAATAAATAAATGAGTGAGATTTGATATCTATCAATTGTCCTCGCACATAAAAATTGTTAATTTTATGAATATAAATGCTTATTTTTTATATATATAACTGTTAACTTACCTTTTATTTGAATTTAAAAGTTTTCTTTACTTAAACTCGGTCAGCCATCTTTTATTTACATCGCGCCATTACTAACGATGTTTTGTTTACGTCGTTGCCGTTGCCAAACTTGCTCTGCATAATTTTCTTATTTTTACTGTTGCCACTGCTATCGAAATAGTTATAGTAAATTGTATTTTCGGCTATGACCGTTGAGTGGCAATGGTAATGTATTGTTTATATGTAGATTTTTGACTTTTCAGTCAGTATAAAAAGATCGCGGCAGGCATGTTAAAGTGCAGTTATCGGCAGTGGTTAGCAATGGCCAGCTAGTCTTCAATTAGACATGAAGCAGTAGTTTGTGAATAATGTGAGTAGCTTTAAGCTGTTGATGGCTAAGCAATGATGTATGTGCTTTTAGTATTGTTCCAGCTAAGCTAGTGATGTTTTTTTGGCTATTGCATTTTTAGAAATGATGGCTGCCATTGTTGAGTTTTTTTACATATGTTAATTGTTAAGTTTCTATTTGCTAAATTGTTCCTTATTAAAGGATAAAGTTTTTCGTCATTCACGGGTGATGGAAGTCTTGAATTAAATTGATAATCGGCGCCCTTTTTGAGGCGAGGCTGTTACATTTGTTAGTTTCAATAATGTTATATCTTGTTTAGTTGCTTTTTAAGTGACATTCGTTAAGTTTGATAAAAGTTAGAAGTTAATTAAAAAGTTAAATTAAAGTCTTCTAAATTAAATCGTATAGTGGATGAGCATAATCGTCTTTATTGCAACTTTATGTTAATTCATCTTGTCTCACTTTCGCTGATCAACCTGGCGATCGCGGAAGTATATTTTTCGTCATATTTTCCCGCTGATCAACCTGGCGATCGTGGATGTTCTGTGATGGTTCTTGAAGCGCATTGTCAGCTGTATTTGATTGTGTTTATCGCTATGTCTGGTTCTACACCTGTAAAAGGTAATCATGTTCTTGTTATAAATTTGAAATCTTAATATATCTTTATATCTTGTTGAATAAAATTGTTTTTTTGTTAAAACTTTAGTCTTTGATGTGTTATAACAGTTGAACACTGGTCGGGTTAATTTTTATTGAAACCCTTAAAACTTAAATATTAATGTTTCCACTGTATTTAATCTGCTTAATAGGAATCATTTAAAACATAGACTTTTAGTTTATAATATTTGGTTATGGGCAGTTTTTTTGAGGGTATCATCTTTTAAACTTGACCAGTTGTTCTTTTCTTGTTTTCTGTATAATTGATAATTAAGTAACTATTTAAAATGGCTTATAATATTGTACCTCAAATCACCAAGTTAAATGCAACTAACTACTCTGGTTGGAAGTGTGACATTAAATTTTTACTTATGGAAAAGAATGCTTATGATATCGTCACTGGTGACGAAACTAAGCCTAAAGTTAGTGAAACCGTGTCTGAGGAGGCAGTGCAAGACTTTAAAAGAAGGCAGAATGCTGCCATGTCAATTTTATATTTGAATATTGATAGTGAGTTTAGAAGTTTAATAAGTGAATGTACTGACCCCTCAGAAGCGTGGAAAATCTTAAAGGTTAACTTCCAGCCAGATAGTAGAAGTCATCATATGAAATTGTTTTCTGAAATAATGACATGTTTTTTAGAACCTGGCGAATCTATTGGTGTTTTTGCTGCTAGAATATCTAAAATTGCTGATCAGTTAAAATCCATTAATTAACCTATTGCAGATGAATATTGATGTTTTCAAGTTTTGAGATACCTACCTGATAAATTTGATCAGGTTGTTCAACAAATTTTTCGTTGGCCTGATAAGGACTTTAACTTTAAAAATATTATTGTTGAGCTTTGTGCTGAGGAAACGCTCCTTCAACTTAGAAAATTTGATAAAAGTAAAACAAAATGTTCTTTTGAGGCCCAAAATGTAAAATTTAAACGTAGGCCTGTTTTTACTTTAAAAAGGCCATGTAATTACAGATTGTAAAGTTAAGTTAAATAATTATCTAGCTGCAAAAGAAAAGGGAAAACCACTCAGAAGTAATTTTTCTAAGAGGGGTGGCTCCAGTCAACAGTCAAAACGTGATAAAACTCCTAAAGCTCAAAATTTTATTGCAGAAGCAAATTTAAGTAGTTTTGATAGAGAGGGAAGCTGGGCTTATGATACAGTGGCCTCTCATCACTTCTGCAAAGATAAATCTTTCTTTTGTAATTTTTCTGAAATTTCTGGTGATGAGTTACACGTGGCTGTTGATGGTGTCACTTTTCCCATTACTGGTAAAGGTGAAGTAGAGCTGAATTTTAATGGGACTGTTATTAAACTCTGGAATGTTTTATACTCGCCGAACTTGAGGAAAAATCTTTTGAGTGGTTCTAGATTCGACCAGGGTGGTGCAAAATTTATTGGTGAGGCTGGCAAAATAAACGTGGTCGACAAGTATGGTGATTTCCTTTTCTCTGCTAAACTCCATGACGGGATTTATTATACATTTCCAAAAGTACTTAAAAACAAGCACAGTGTTAAATTGAATGGGGGGCAGAATTCTAATGAAAATCTAAATGATAATACTGAAATTTCAGCTTTTCCTGTAATAAAACCTGTTAATATAAAAGATTTTCATACCTGGCATCTTCGTTTTGATCATCTAAGCCCTGAATTAATTTTTAAATACTATCCGTAATTCTGCTGTTAAAGGTCTGCCCAATTTAAAATCAGTTGATAATTTTTTTTGTGATCCCTGTCATGTGAGTAAGCAAAATCGTATTTCTTTTAAACCTTTAAGTCATTCTTCTTCCAAAAAACCTTTAGATCGACTTTTCATGGATACTTGGGGTCCAATTAAAATTCCTGGCAAAAAGGGTGAACGTTTTTTCTTGTCTATAATAGATGATTTCTCTGGTAGGTCATCCGTTTAACCCCTCCAAGAAAAATCTATGTGTTTTGAGGTCTTTAAGAGACATGTTTTGAGGGCCGAAAGGTTTTTGGGAACCAAGTTGAAGTCGATCAGAACTGACAATGGCAAGGAGTTTGATAATGATTCTTTTAAGGGTTTTTGTAGAGAAAATGGAATAAATCATGAATTGACCAACTTTTACTCACCAGAAGAAAATGGAGTTTGTGAGAGGTTCAACCAGACAATTATGAACTGTCTTCGGGCAATGTTAAAGTCCAGTGGTTTATCTGATGATTTTTGGCCTGAAGCATGTTTACACTTAAATTATACGTGGAACCGTATTTGTCACGGTGGGAACTCTAAAACTCCATTTGAACTCTATTCAGGAAATAAACCTTCTGTTCGACATTTAAGACCATTCGGTACTTTGACATATGTGGGTGTTCCAAAGGTCAGATGTAGGCACAAGTTAGACTCCAAATCAAAACGTGGTGTCCTTGTGGGCTATGCATTACGTACTCGTGGTTACAGGGTCTGGTTGGAAGATGAGAAGAAAGTTGTGGAAACTATAAATGTATCTTTTGTTGAAAGCGGTGATGTTCTACGCAGTGGAGCGGTGATGGGCGACTCTTCTTTTGAGTTGGTGCTTGTCCCGGAGGAACAACCACGGCCCGTTGACCGGTACCTTCTTCCTGGTCCGGAGCCTGGTACCTCTGGGGTCTCGCCCAGCGAGACTGAAGTTGTCGTCCCAGCCGTCTCTCCTGTTACTCCTGCTCCTCAAGTTATCCCCCATACTCCTTCTTCCAACTGGATGACCAATCCCATATGGTACCGGAAGGTTGTACCTCGTCCTAAAGGGAAAAGGTCGATATTTACTATTATCCTGATGGAGAGGGTAAAAAGTGTTGTCTAAGGTCACCTAATGATGTCGAAAATTTTTGTAATTGCATTAGTATTGATTTTAACCCTGCTGATTTTGATTTTTCTAAGTTTAATAATTTTTCTGGTGTTGTTAATCCTAGTGTTATACCTTCCGCGTCCAGCACGACTAGTTGACTAGATGTGGTGGTCCCGAGAACGTATAAACAGGCTTTAAAATCTCTACAGTCTGAAGAGTGGCATGAGGCTATGCTGGAGGAATTGGAATGTATGGCCACGAGAGGAGTCTGGCATCTTGTGAAACTCCCTGAGAACAAAACTGCATTGGGAAACCGCTGGGTTTACACAGTAAAGCGTGACGAGTCGGGCAACATTGTCAGATACAAGGCTAGATTAGTTGCGCAAGGTTTCAACCAGGTCCAGGGTGAATCCTATGATGAGACTTTTTCGCCTGTTATAAATTTTTCTGTTGTTAGATTCTTTTTCTCCCTTTTAGTCTCATGTTATGGTTGGTTTAATGTACAGTGCGATGTTAAGTGTGCCTATCTGTATGCTCCCTTAAAGGATGAGATTTACATGAGGCAACCAGTTGGCTTTGCTGAAAAAGGTAGAGAGGACTGGGTTTGTAAACTGGATAGAGCACTGTACGGATTACATCAATCAGGCAGGTTGTGGTTTTATGAATTAAATAAAGTATTATTGGAACTTGGTTTTAATAAATTTGAAAATTGTAACTGTGCATATTCGTATTATGATTTCTCTGTTTTACTGGTTTATGTTGATGACATCGTTGTTTTTGCCAGGACTGAATCTCAAACTAATGACATTTTAAGTTTATTGAAATCTAAGTTTGATTTGAAAATTTTGGGTATCACACGCAAGTTGTTATGTGTGGAATTTGAGTATACAGATACAGGTGTTTTGATTCATCAAAATCAATATATTGATAAAGTGAGTAAAAGATTTCAAAATCACCGGGTACCTATCTCCTCCTTGCCTATCGTCAAAGGTATCCAGTTTTCAAAGAGTGATTGTCCTGTTATTCAAGCAGACATCGATGAAGCTTCTCATTTACCTTATAGAAATCTTTTGGGTTGTATTTCGTTTATTTCAAATCGCACAAGACCTGATATCACATATGCTACTAACATTTTCTCACAGTTCCAACAAAATCCAGGTATTAAACATTGGCAGGGCTTACTTAAACTCCTAGGATATATAAAATACACCAGTCAATATAAGCTCCATCTTAAATGCACACAAGTTAAATTAATTTCTTATTCTGATGCTGATTTTGCTGCTAATAGGGACGATTACATTTCTATGGGTGGCCAGTTAATTCTTTTGGATAGTGCTGCTGTTTCTTGGCGTACTAATAAACAAAAGGGAATTACCATTTCTACCAAGGAATCAGAATTTGTTTCTATGTGTGATTGTGTTCGTGAGCAGGATTGGTTTTACAATATTCTATGTGAGTGTTCTGGTTTAAATCTTATAGAAAATAATTTTGATATACCCACCTTATATGCTGATAATCAGGCTGCCATACGTTTTACAAAGTCCAGGATTGAGAATTTCCATACACGTCATGTTAATATTAAACTGTTTTTTATAAGGGATTGGTTTGATGAGGGCAAATTTCATATTGAATATATTTCCTCTAAATTAAATCTTGCCGACCCGTTTACGAAGCCGTTGACAAAAAATGATTTGTTAAAATTTATAAAAGTGATTTTTATATAAACCTTTTTGTGTTTGAATTAATTTCTTCGCTTTGCAGATGCTTTTCATAATTTTTATATTATGTTATCATGGTGTGAATGTGTGTGTGAAATCGTGAGGCGCCTTGCGTATTTGTTCATTTTGTATATATATTCATTTTTCATAATTTTCCATATATTGTATATATATTCATTATATTTATTTTTGTACATAAAATTGAATTGCATAATATAATTGTATATAATATTGTATATAATGTATATTTTCATATCACCTTTTCCTTTAGTATGTCTGCGGGGTGGAGAGTTGTATTTCATCACTTGAAAATTGAAATTTTTGTCAATGATTATCTTCGTAATAACTAGTTTATTGTATCACTTGTGATGCTTTTTATAGACTGTGGGGAATCTCATGATGGTATTTTTGTTAACTAAATTTATTTTTTTTATATGCTGCGGTGGGGGGCATTGATATCTATCAATTGTCCTCGCACATAAAAATTGTTAATTTTATGAATATAAATGCTTATTTTTTATATATATAACTGTTAACTTACCTTTTATTTGAATTTAAAAGTTTTCTTTACTTAAACTCGGTCAGCCATCTTTTATTTACATCGCGCCATTACTAACGATGTTTTGTTTACGTCGTTGCCGTTGCCAAACTTGCTCTGCATAATTTTCTTATTTTTACTGTTGCCACTGCTATCGAAATAGTTATAGTAAATTGTATTTTCGGCTATGACCGTTGAGTGGCAATGGTAATGTATTGTTTATATGTAGATTTTTGACTTTTCAGTCAGTATAAAAAGATCGCGGCAGGCATGTTAAAGTGCAGTTATCGGCAGTGGTTAGCAATGGCCAGCTAGTCTTCAATTAGACATGAAGCAGTAGTTTGTGAATAATGTGAGTAGCTTTAAGCTGTTGATGGCTAAGCAATGATGTATGTGCTTTTAGTATTGTTCCAGCTAAGCTAGTGATGTTTTTTTGGCTATTGCATTTTTAGAAATGATGGCTGCCATTATTGAGTTTTTTTACCTATGTTAATTGTTAAGTTTCTATTTGCTAAATTGTTCCTTATTAAAGGATAAAGTTTTTCGTCATTCACGGGTGATGGAAGTCTTGAATTAAATTGATAATCGGCGCCCTTTTTGAGGCGAGGCTGTTACATTTGTTAGTTTCAATAATGTTATATCTTGTTTAGTTGCTTTTTAAGTGACATTCGTTAAGTTTGATAAAAGTTAGAAGTTAATTAAAAAGTTAAATTAAAGTCTTCTAAATTAAATCGTATAGTGGATGAGCATAATCGTCTTTATTGCAACTTTATGTTAATTCATCTTGTCTCACTTTCGCTGATCAACCTGGTGATCACGGAAGTATATTTTTCGTCATATTTTCCCGCTGATCAACCTGGCAATCGCGGATGTTCTGTGATGGTTCTTGAAGCGCATTGTCAGCTGTATTTGATTGTGTTTATCGCTATGTCTGGTTCTACACCTGTAAAAGGTAATCATGTTCTTGTTATAAATTTGAAATCTTAATATATCTTTATATCTTGTTGAATAAAATTGTTTTTTTGTTAAAACTTTAGTCTTTGATGTGTTATAACAGTTGAACACTGGTCGGGTTAATTTTTATTGAAACCCTTAAAACTTAAATATTAATGTTTCCACTGTATTTAATCTGCTTAATAGGAATCATTTAAAACATAGACTTTTAGTTTATAATAAGATTAAACATATAACAATCTAAGGATCAGGCCCGGACTGGCTTCTCTGGGGGCCCTCGGCTAAAAATCGAAAAGGGGGCCCTTACTGAGGAATTTAGAAGGAATATGATATTAAAATATGCAATTTTTGAAAATTAAGCTTACATGCCTCAAAATCACATTTAGCTTTCCTGATACTTGGAAAATAATTGAGTAAAATTTAAGCTTTTTTTTCTAATGTAGTTTACTTATTTTTACTACAAATATTTATATAATTTTTATATATCATACCTATACCAGTTACATGCTGGAAAAATAAGTATACGACTTAATTACGAGTGGTTCATTATTTAAAAATGGAATTGTGAAATATTTTTAGTTTTAGGCAATCAAATCACACTGTTGAAAAATTAATAATCTATCCTTGGTATTTTGTACCTAATACCTAAATAATTAATAAAAAGGGACACAACTGTAATAAAATACCAAGCATATTGAAAAAAAAAATTACAGTGTCTTCTTTGTGATTCAGTTGATACAAATTGTAAATTACATTTTATAACACAAAGAAAAATGTCTCTGCAAAACCTTGGTACACATGTAGTAAATTAAGCAATTCTCACCAAGACCTTTACTTATGCAATTGTGACAACCCTTTTAATTCATCGCTGAAATGACAACGGAAGTTTAAAAATCGCTAAGTGATCTTATACTGAAGCTGTACCGAAGAAACGTATGAATTGAATGTAGTAACCGTTGCTAAGGAACAAACAGTAATTGAATAGATTTTAAAAAAAAAGTCCTGTTGTCTTAAATTAAATTATATTTCGTACATAATTTAACATCTATACTTAGAAAACAAAAATAGGCTTCATTTTTATTTCCGTGTAAAATCTGTAATTTTATAGGGAAAAAATACTGCGGGACCAGCACTGTGCGGGCCGTGAAAGCCACTGCTAAGGACAGCGGGAACCCAAATCGAGGTTTTGATTGATTTCTTTTATTTTTATTTCTTTATTTTTGCATGTGTGTGATTTTAATACTAATAACTGTTATAGAATTTTAAAGTCATTTAAATATAATGACCAGCGAATAGCGAAGCAGGTAAAGCCTACTAAAACCACAGCAATGTGTGGTCGGGTTCAGCTAGTTTTTAAATAAAATGTCTAATTTTCATCCCAAATTAAGAACCTTTCATTTTAAAAGTTAATTTTTGAAAATTATTGGGTGAGTGAAAAATCTCAACCAGTTTTTATTACCCATAAAGAATACCAAATAAACGCAAAATGAACAGTACCTATTATTGTGCATAATCCCCATTGCTGTCTATGACCTCTTGCCATCTTTCTGGTAGGAGATGAATCCCACGGCGGTAAAATTCCGGCGGTTTCGAGTCAAAAAAAGTCTTGGATGGCAGTTTTCACAGCATCAAGATCATCAAAGATTTTCTGACTGAAGGGATAGTTCAACGCATGAAATAGGTGATAGTCAGTTGGTGAAAAGTCAAGAGAATAGGGAGGGTGAGGTAAAACCTCCCAACCAAAGCCCAGGAACTTTTGGCTAGTGATGACAGCAGCATGTGGCCTGACGTTATTGTGATGAAAGATAACACCACGAAGATTGGTGAGACCTGGTAGCTTTGCTATCAGATTTGAATGCAGCCTGTCTAACTGTAGACAGTAGAAGGCAGCATTGATGGTTTGGTTGAGTGGCAGGACCCCCCCCCCCCAGTGAATTATTCCCTGAACATTCCACCACACACTCAATTACACTTTCTTGGGATGAAGTTCAAGTTTCAAAGTCGATGCAGGCGATCAGAAAGGCGACACACAATCCTGCGACACTTTATATTATGGTGCATAACCCACTTCTCATCTCCTGTCACAATTCGTGTCAAGAATGGATCATTTTTGTGCCTGGAAAGCAAGGAAACACAGGTGACGATTCGGTCATCCCGTTGATTAGCTGTTAGATTATGTGGAACCCAACGATCCAAATTTCTTGTAAAACCCATCTTAACCAGCCGTCCCTTGGCCGTTTTCCGGTGTACGTTGAAGGTCTCCGCTAATTCTTGGACAGTTTGATTCGGGTTGATCCTGTATGGCTTGGCCAATATCGTCGTCTCCAATGTGTAATGGCCGTCCACTCCTAGCCTGATGTAAGCAGCTTCTGTCTCCTTCCCTAAATTTACGAAACCATCGACGATATATGCTTCCGTCTATTGGATCCTCCCCATAAACTTGACAAACATTGCGACATGCTGCGGCTGCCATACTCTTTTTATCGAACTCGTATAACAAACAATGTCTTATATGCTCCTTCTTGCTTTCCATGTTACACTCTCTGATTTCTTTTTTTAGATTATTAACTTTGTGAGACACGATGCATTTATATGTGAGGCACCCTCACTTTTGATTGGCCGATGACTTGCGTCATTACAATGTCAAGTGTGACGTCAATTCCATTGCAAATTTGTATATCCAAAAACCGGAAATACTTTCGCAGTCACCCAATAAATAATAGAATTTTTTTGTTACTGTTTTTTCCGGTAGAAAAATGAAAATTTAGTGTAATACCTTAGCTTCCTACATTATCTAAAACAATAGCAAAAAGGAAAACTCCGCTATTTAATGCAGTTTTATTCGAATAAATAATTTTGATTGAGAATGGCCGCCAGGCATATGAAAAGCAAAGCTTGATGACAGTCACTTGATTTGTGCTTTTACTATGATTTTAGGGGTAGAAACAAAGCACAGCAAGAAACAGAAATACAGCTTTGGCTCAAATTACCGATAATGTGGAAGATACTTAAGTTTTATTTTAATACAAAATTTTTATTTTCATTTGAAATTAAGAACCTTTAATTTAAAAAATTAATTTTATAAAATTAAATAATAGAAATGCTTTGCATAAACTTAAGAGCTCATAAAATAATACAAATTAACTGTATTTATGTATCATTATTGTCCCTGCCGACTTTGCAACTCAGAAGTGGAACTAATTAACCCAGTATTTAAACATTTCAAAATTTTTTCAATATCTAAAGATTTTCTCTTATTTTCTTTTTGAAGCGTCACTTTGATAGACATGTTTCATGTTGCCGCAGCTTGTTATCATGTAGACTAAATTAACTGTCTTAACATGTTAAAAATGTATCCAGCAGATTGCAGTGAAATATTTGGCTCATATTTTTATGTAACAAGGCATAGTGTGCAGTTTTTAAATAAAAACAGAGTTTAACATCCATAACAATATTTATTTAAAACTTAACAAGAAATTTAAAAAAACTTAACAGAAAATATAGACTTTGCTAGTGATAGTTAGAAGAACGGTATTTAAACTTGCCATGAGGGAAAAAAACTATTTACCAAAAAAAACTAACTGCTTATAAGTAGAATTAATGTTCTCATTGCTCAGCATTAGCACAAAAAGGATGCTGGCCTTCAAATAATCATTAATATATACTGCAACTTAAATAAACAGAAAATAAAAATGCCCTCATACTTTGAGGCAAACTAAAAATACTTAAAACGTATTTAATCCTTTTCAAATCATCGTAAACACAAACGAGAATTATAAGTAAGAGAAAGTAAAGCTATTTAATACATCCTTATATACATTTATCACCGGATTCCAGAACAACCAATCACCAGTCTACACATTTCTCCCTTCCAGGCGATCCAAAAACACGCCCATCGTACGTAATCCGTTACCGTGACAACGGACGATGCTGAACACGTACGCCATCTATGGGTCGCAAAAGTAAGTATCGCCATATTGGAATTCAACTGGCCTGAACGATGTGTTCAAAGAATGTAAACAAAAATTACAATTTTATCCTATATGAATTAAATGAAGAAATATAATTTCAAAAGTATTTAAAAATAGGAAAAGATAAGTTATTTGTTTGAATAAAGAACGAAGGTAAGTTATATCTTTAAATAAAGTTGTTTTAATAAAACTTATCCTTAAATATTATAATAAACCAATACATTGTATTGTTTATATTTTCAAATTAAACTTAACTTATACATAGCACTAAATGCTATTCATTTAAAACAAAAAAAAATAAGCTCTCCTCATAATTAATAGGCAATATAAATGTTTTTTAAACTTTGAAAAATGATATGAAAAGATTTTTAGGACAACACAGCTCAAATGCTGCTTTAACAATACTATGAGACTTAGCGAGTGAGCATCGCGACAAAGTAGTTATTATTTGGTAAGAGCAAGAATTGTATCTTCAAAGAGATAACTATCTAGACCCTGCATTTAAAATTTCGTGGCTGGGGATGCTGGGGATGGGCCACGCCGGGCCTCTGGTCCTGAGGGAGCCTCCAAAGAAATTTAAATTTTAAGTATTTGTATCTGGTGAAGTTATCGTGCCATTATTTTGACCTGAATCACTCATTGCAATTTCGCTTTAAGCTTGTTAAACGGAAGGAGGTCGCTCACCATTATAGAATAGTTTAAAGCACATTCTGGTATAAAAAGCTATAATGTACAGTCGGTCGGAAGAAAAAGAAAAAAGCTTGCTGGTATTTCGTTATTAATTGACGTAGAAAAATTTAATAGACACCATTCAACAGAAAATTAAATTCACTTTCTGAAAATGTTGTCGAATTTATTTTTTTTTAATTAGGCGTTATCTACATATGGAAATGAGCGCAAACTTTGATTTTTTCAATAGCAACACCCAATTTTGACTTCACATTCGAATTTCTGAGAGTCTGGCAGTGCGGAAAAGTATACTGTTTGTATACTTTATCTTTAGTATTCATAGATTTATGATCAAAAATGTGTTAAGGGGTTATCTCTAAATGTACAAAAATAAAATTAAGATCCTACAAAAAATAGACAAAATTTTACTGTTTCACACTGGAAATATATCAAGAAAAAAAGAGTTATAAAAAGAAATAAAAATAGTAACACTTTTGCAGTACCTTAATTATCATGAATTCAGTTTTTTGGATATGTATAGACTTCAGTACTTTTTTTAGATAACTTTAGGTATATTTAAATATTAAAACTGGAATAAACTGCTACGTTTTAATATTCCAACGCCAAGTCTCCTGCTATTATTAATATTTAAATACATTACACTTACGATTGGTCAGACAATACTCTTTATAAAAGTGCAATATTTTTCAGTTAAAAAGTGTCTATCATGGATATATTGATCACCAATAAAGCTTAAATTTTCTTTCGTACGTGTGACATAATATACAAACTGAAATAATGTAGCTATATATATATACAACAACGCATAAACTAAATCTTTTCGGATAAATTATTGTAAGGTTTCATAAAGTAAATATTAAATAATTTTAATAGCACTTACCAGTTTTGGGTCAGTTGAACTCTTTGGAACTGTACGATTTGTTTTATAATTTCTATGAAAATATAATTTCTTAATTAATGCTTTCGCGACTGCTGACGTAGATTCACGTCATTTGAAAATCTGTAACTAGGTCAGTGGTAATTTGTGTGCTACTTAATTCTTAAGTATGCACACAGAGTTCATATTTTTGTAATAAAATATGCTATGGATAGAAATATATTGATTAGAAAGAATATAATTATAATGTATATCCATATGTAATATAATTGTGATACAGAAAATTTGTTCAGAAATATTTTATTTTGAGAGTATTTCAAACAGTAAAGTCCGCCTATTTAGTTAATTTTTTTCTTCTAGTTTTCGTTTAAAGGATTCAAAATTTATCACCAGTAATCGATGAAGTAAATACCACTTGTATATATATTTGTCATCGTAAAATAAGGGGTTTAACACAAATACTCAAAGTCACATTCACTTTTCGTTTCTGTATTGTTTTGTTTTGAAGAACGATAAAAGGCGGGGCTTTAGAAAACAGGAATTCTTGATACTAACACTAATGTCTAAAAATCAACATTTTTGTTTCATTTTTTTGCATTTGACGTTGTTGTTATATAATTTGACCCGTAAATAAAAAAATAAAAATATTTTGTTCATTTTCTCTGTTGTTTTTTAAGATTTGCTTCGTTATCTCATTCAAAACTTTTTAAGAGAAGGCCCCCTAAACCACTCCAAAAGAAAGATTTATTTATATCTCAAAAACTAATTACTGGGATGAGCTGCAAATTTGCACACCCATATTTTTCAGCATTAGGATTCATTTTATGTAAAAATTAATATTGGTCATAATTCATAATTTTTATTAATATGAATTTATTAATATTTTTCAGAATCAAAAGTAATGATGGATTATGTTTGGGTTTCTTCACTGTATTTCGTAAAAACAAATTATATCGATCAAGTTATTTTTAGTGAACATATTAATAAAAGTTTGAAATATGAATTTAACATTAGCACCTATAAACTTTGAACACTTATAACTATATGAAAAAATAAGTAAAATATACAACCAATATACTTTTTCGCGTTGTCGCGATCCTAGGAATTCAAATATAAAATAAAAATGAGGCATTTCCATTGAAAAAATCAAAGTTGGTGTGCGTTTTAATATGTAGACGACCCCCAATTTAAAATGTCCTTTCATTTTCTGAATCTACTCTCAATTTCCCGTCGAATGATACCCATTACACTTTTGTGCGTTGATTAGCAACGGAGTTACATCGAGTGCTGCGTTTTTTGTTTTTTTCCCCGACTGTACAAAAAGTGACCGCAGAACGACAATACAAAAACTGGAACCTATTTATGCAAGGTCTTACTAAGGTAGGGCAAGCAGGACCAATGTCTCTCGTCCCCACGTTGGTTTGCAGGCTCTCGAATCATTTTTAAAACTGACTTTAATGACTTTTTAAGATTAAAAAATTAGGTGAATATGTACAAGGGACCTTCCTGTAGTGTATGTGTGTGTGGGGGGGGGGGGGCTTCATTTAGAGGGCCTCGGAAATCGGGAATAATAGTTCAGCCACTGGATGAAAAATGAAGTAGCTTGCTCCAAAAATGAAAAATTCTCAGCTTGACTTACACACATATTATAGATAAAAACAATCAAGAAAGAGAAGGTTTATCATCACAAAGCTTCAATAACAATAATTGTTTGGATTTAAGCTCTTTGGTCGTGAACTTGTCTGAAGTTATGAGCACTGCAGAACAGTCGATGAGTCAAAATTGATTGTAAATGCGCAAGATTATTGTAAAATAAAAAGTAAAATTAGTCTAATGTGACTAATTATAAAGTTGTATACGATAGTATACAACTAGTTGTATACGTATATAGTTGTTGTTATGAGGTTGTGTGGGGGCCCTCGGCAATCGCCGACCAGCCGACCTGGCCAGTCCGGGCCTGCTAAGGATCTCAAAAATTAAATGAAAATCTAAGTTACGTGAGTAATTTTCAAGCATCAGAGAAGAATGGAGTGGAAGAAATATCATTAACAAGATTTTTCGAATTTTTAAATATGTAAAATGCTTCATGAATATCTGGATATTCATGAAGCATTTTACATATTTAAAAATTCGAAAAATCTTGTTAATGATATTTCTTCCACTCCATTCTTCTCTGATGCTCGGAAATTACTCACGTAACTTAAATTTTCGTTTAATTTTTGAGATCCTTAGATTGTTATATGTTTAATCTCACTCATTTATTTATTTTCTTGTTTTCTTGTACAATTCTACTCGCACCAGTAGCTATATTTACTTTCTGCATTACAAAGTTTTTCTTTTCATTTTAAACGATTTTGTGCATTGCCGCTTTGACTGCAGCACTTGTGCTTACTTTATTTGCCTGATGAATGGTCGTGTGTTTTTTCGACCTGAAACAATTGTTGCGAGTTTATTGCATTTTATGGTGTGTATTCAAAGCTTGTAAGTAATAAGGTTTAATATCACTATTTTACTTTATAAAGAGTTTTTAAGCTTAAGATATATGTATTCAATCATTGTTTCTAATGTTTGTTTTTTGCTGGAAACGTGAACTCGTCTATAAGCCAACCCCCGTACTTCAGCTTCCGAAAAATTTCCAAAAATTCTTGGCTTATACACGGAAATATACAGTAGTTTTTGATGTGCAGCACTTAATGCTATGCTCTGCATTATCAAGTAGCTGTATTGCTGGCAGATATTGGGAGGCCAGAGGACTGTAGAACATCGGCCTAATTGATGTTTTACCTGATTGTTCTATTGTTTTGCTGGCATATAATAGTGTATAGACATATGTCTAAGAGCTATTGCTTTAAAATAAAAAATCTTTCAACATTTTAAGAAATGAAAAAGACCCTATTGAATTTAACCCAATTTAAAATTTTTACATATTAATTTTCCTTTTAAATATTTAGAATGAATTAATGAGTCTGTAACTAGTAAAAATTTTGTCATTTTAAAATATGGTGTTAATCTGATTTTTAAATATAATATGCATTTTTATACGTAAAATACCTTTTCAGTAAATGGCTTGTTTGTGCATAACAAATATTTTGTAATTTTAGAAAACTTCAATGGAGTACAAGTACATACCTGCCAACTCTCCATTATTTCAACGGAAACTCCGTTATTTTGGGACTGTCTTCCACTCTCCGTTATTCTCAAGCATTTCTCCGTTATTCTGAAGATTTTAAAAATTATACCTATAATTTATTCAAAACTTCAACAAACCTTCATTTTTTAAGCAAGATTTTGCTTTTGCTGAAAAAAATTCTCATGAATCTCTCTATATATATTACTATTTTTAATTAATAATTACTTAATTTTTATTTGATAATTAAATTTGTTTTTCATATGACTTCGATAATTTAAGCCATGGATTAAACTATTAAAATACTGTCATATGTCGAAAACACATCATTGTTTTTTAGGCCTAAAAATGCCACTTGTAAAATCTCCGTTATTTTGATTCTTCAATGTTGGCAGGTATGCAAGTATGTATGAAGACTAAAAACACTCTAAAATGCTGTTAATGTAATAATTTTTAGTTGCAGCAGTTTAGTGAATATTATTTTTCTTTTCAGGAATTATTAATTGTAGTGTTTGTTTTAGTTCATTGATCTTTTGTCAGAGAAATATCAAAGCTTTAGTTTTATTTATTTATTTTTTTTTTTTTTTAGTGTATTTGAGTTATTTTCAAAACTCCATTAATATGCTTCTAATTTCCATGTTTTCTTTTGTTTCTTTAGCTCTACGCCGTGTACCAATGCCTGTAACCAGTTTCATGTCTTCTCCATTTTCATGTATGCATCTTTTATGTCTTTGAAATTTAGTTTAGTATAGTAACAGATTTTTTGCAGTTGAAGTGAAAACACATTTTATTTAAGCATATTAAGTTACATATTGGATAATTACAGGATTAGTTGTTTTTGAATCCCAATGCTGTGATTCTATTCTTCATTTGTGATGTTTAAGCAATGTTTCATTTCTGTTTAATTTTATTTGGAGTACTTCATGCCTATTTTTATCCTTAGATTTATAAGAGAGTAAACAGCTTCATTATATATTGTTTTCCTTTTTTTTTTTTTTTTTTTTTTTTCTCTGTTCACTAACAAAACTTGCACTTTTATATAGCTTACTCTAATTACTATGGAGATCCAAAACTAAATGAACTTTTCTTCCTAAAAAGCCAGGGGGAAGGGGGAAGAAATATCCCCCTCCTCATATTAAACAATTTATTTTTAAAATTAAGTAACAATTAAATTTCACTATGCACAAAACATTATTATTATATTATTTGTATGATTGAATTTGTATCTTTTGTATTAAGTAATCAAAAACCAGCTGCATCAACACAATTTTATTTTTTGACAAGACAAATTCCATTGAAGGGCTGCAGTAAAAAGTTAATTTCTTAAGAATGTGTGGTACCAAAAACTGACAATGATCAGTTTTGGCGCTTGCACAGTGAAAATAAATTACAAAAAGTACAAAGATTGTTATAATCAAATAGAATTTTTTAAAATTTAAATAAAAGTTTAAAGTATAAACAGTATCATTGATATTATTTTAAGTAAATACAGATTTTAAACAAATTTTGATAAAAGTACTATTGAGAGCAGATTCTTCATATTCTGTTTCTGGATCATCTTGCATCATCATCTACCCAAGCTTCCTGCAAATTTTGGGGCAAAAGTCTAGTTTTTATGAATCCTGATAAAATATTTATTCTTTGACTTCCAAGAGGCTTCCATATGCTTTGCAACTTATGAAAATAGTGCTTCCTCATTTTTCCGCTTTTAGTATAAGTATGCAGATCTTCACAAGTCTAGTTTTTCAACACATATTTATTTACTAGTATGTCCCACAAAACACATGTTTACTTACTGGTATACCCAAGAGCATAATTTTTAACTCAGTAAATGAGTCACATGAAGTTCATGATTGATAAAGCGTCGGGATTAAAAAAAAGCTCCCAACCAATTTTACGAAACTTCATTCAAAGTAATTTGCTCAAATATCAACCTCTATTTATTGCACTTAACAACCAGTTCTGTAGGAAAATCTCTAGGAATATTTTTCCTCTTGAAAATAAGGAGTTTCAGTTTTTCCTCTGTTTTGGTGCA
The DNA here is from genome assembly GCA_963930645.1 of Salticus scenicus. NCBI lineage: Eukaryota > Metazoa > Arthropoda > Arachnida > Araneae > Salticidae > Salticus > Salticus scenicus. The sequence continues at coordinate 794,375 of OZ005651.1, forward strand.
TACCATAATGCATGTGAAAGATACACTCCTGCTCAAAAGTTTAACAAGATTTGCAAATGATCAGTTCTTTTTCTATTTAAAATTTTATCTCTCAATTTCATGTTTTCAAACGTTGAGTATTTAAAGAAATGAGTCTTCCTCTTGTTTTTTAGTGAAGATTGGTTTAAGACAACATTTAGGGGGGGTGGTAACAAATTGAGCAAAATTAATGTTTGTGATCACCCTGTATTGTTAAGTAAATGAAATAATCTGTAACTTTACGATATATTAATATATAGACCTAGTACAATTTGTGGATGAATTTGTGTGATGATAACATGATAAATAACACAGATATAAGCATTTATTTTAAAACTCAAAAAAAAAAAAAAAAAATCAGCAGGTTTTTTTTATTTATAATATACAGAGTTTTAAACAATTTCCACTTTCAGATAATTTAAAAAAAAACCTTTGAAACAATATACTACAATCGGATTACAATTATCTTAAATATCTCATGAAATATGAGCATTTTTATAAAAAATATTTTCACTGTGCATGTGCGAAGGATAGAAATATTTTTATTATATAGGCTGAAAGCTTTATGTATTGGGCAAATTTTATCAAAAGTGCATTTGAATAGAGTAAAAATTAAACAAATTGTCAGCAAAAGAATGAGCTAGATATTAGAGATTTTCCAAGAGTTGAAATTTGATAAGGGGTTTTTCACATGCTGCATAATTAATTTGAAGATCCAATTATTTTAACCACACTCCAAAAGTATGTTTTTGTGAAAAACCCCTTATAAGTTTATAACTCTAACATATTTTTGTTTATTTGCTAAGATTTGTGAGGTTATAATAGGTTTTTTTTACAGAAAAGAACATTTGCAAAGTGGTTCAAATAATTGGAACTTCAAATTAATTATGCAGCATGGGAAAAACCCCTTATGAAATTTCAACTCTTGGAAAAACCTAAATTCTAGCTTGTTCCTTTGCCGACAATTTGTTTAATTTTTAATCTATTCAAATGAACTTTTCACAAAAGTTGTCCAATGCATCTAGCTTTCAACCTATGTGATAAAAAAAAATTTTATCTGTCGCACATACACAGTGAAAATGTGTTTCATAAAAATGCTCCTATTTCATGAGATATTTAAGATATTTTTATTCCGATTGCAGTATATTGTTTCAAAATGTTTTATATTTATGTCGATTGTGTAAATACCTAAACTGGAGCTCAGTGGCGGATCCAGAACACAACTTTTGGGGGGGGGGGGGGGGGCTAAGATTTTTCAAAATGCTATTCCAGATCAATGAAAAAGTTATCATTGTAATATTCAATTGTAAATGTCAGTGGTTTGGGGGGGGGGGCTTGAGCCCCCTAGCCCCCCCCCCCCTTAAATCCGCCACTGCTGGAGCTATGTATGATTTTTTTGTAAAGTATATGACTATATTACATGACATTTCAAACCATCTAAGACACCACATAGTATAGACTCGTTTCGAAAGTCATAAATTTGAAAGGTCTCAAAAAGCAAAAAAGGAATATGTTGTTCTCTAAAAAGCAAATAATATTCACCTTATCAAATACTATAATATAAAGCTGTTATATATACTTTCTCCCTCCTCTTATTTTGTGTCACATTGACAATTTTTAAAAAGCACTGAAGGAAAAGCTAAATGGCCAATTTCAAGGTATTTGATATAATGGATTATTAGATTTTCTTTTTCTTTTCAAGCAATAAGAACATTTTGAAGACTTTATAATATACCTAAAAATAAATATTTAATACTTTTACATTTAAATTGAATGTATCTTCCCTGAAATTGAAATTTACTATTCTAAACGTTTCTATTCTCCTGAGTGATGCCACTAGGCTCTCAAAATCCTGGGTTCCTGGGACTCGTGGGTTCTGAAAATCTAGGTCCTTTTTTCAAAAAAGTGAGTCCACACATAAATAAATTTAAATTTATATATTATAAAGATATAAATTAAAATTATCTTATTCTAGTTTTTAAAAAATTCATCAGCTCTTTTTGAGATTATCTTAAAACTAAAAACTATTATTGTAGGATTTATTGAAATTTAATTTTTTCGACTGAGTAAAAATAATGCCTGGACCGGGAGTCGAACCCCGGATCTTTGACTACCCGGATCTTTGAATGGTGTTTTCCTTTACCTGCGGCTTATTTCTGTTGAGCTATCTAAATGATAGACCAGATGTTTTCTGCCTAAAAGTTGTCTGAGTGAGTAATGCCAACCAGTTTGCCGGCCTGGATAGCTCAATTGGTAGAGCCTTGACCTTGTAAGTCAAAGATCCGGGGTTCGACTCCCGGTCCAGGCATTATTTTCACTCAGTCAGAAAAATTAAATTTCAATAAATATGATTTTCTTCCAATCAGTTGATTGTGTGAATTTAATTAAAATTATATTATGTAGGATGTTGTTGCTGTTAAGAAACAACTGAAAACACTTAGCTTAGTGTGTTCTGGATGTTTGATTACAAATTTTTTCAATGTTTTGAATTTTTAAATCGGATGTATCACCACTATTCTAAAACAGAACCCTGACTTATTAAAAACTAATTTATACAATAAAAAATACCTTTCATGATGCTCTGTTATATCGCTATAGATCTTTCGGGGTGATCCGCCCCTTCTTCAATAGCTACATGGCCTTTGTCTTTCGTCGAAACTGGTCTCTCATCATGCTTCTCTCTCTCGGTCTTGCATTTCATAATTTGGCGCCACACTCTATCCAAATCTGCGCGCGACTCGTGCCCGTTACATGCTGATTCTTCAGCATGTGTCTTTTTATTTTGAATCTTGGTTATTAATTTCTGATAGCTTAAATAATGTACTATTTACTGTATCCTGAAAATGCAGCAGAATACATATGACATCACACTTTATTAAGATGAAACGAAATCCTTTCTTCTCTTGTAAGCCTCAGCGTGAAAACCAGCATATCACTGATTATGTGTAGTGTTTTTCAGCTTATCCTTTTAAAATATTCTTTTTATTTTGACTGAAATTACACAATCTTATAACTTCATGTACAGTTATTTAAAAATAAATGAATAAATTAATTAAAAATGCCTTAAAGGGCTTTTTTTTAAAAATACTGAAATTAAAGTATTTTCATTTTATATGATGCTGTACAGCCATATGGTATCTACAAAGGTTTATAAACAATAAAATTATTTTTCTGTTTGTTATTAAATAGATAAAATGTAAAATCATCCAAGGAATGACATGCGCAATGCCATTCGCCCCTGCTTTGAATTTAAAATTTACGAAACATCAGTCACCCCTGCTTTGAATTTAAAATTTATAAAGCTTTAATAAAATGAAACATAATTTATACGTCTCATTAATATATTAAAACCAATGTAACATTTAAAATGAGATAAAAAAATACAAAAATTTTAAAACTTTAAAAATACATTTTTATTAAAAACATTAAAACACAAGACAGACGTTTCGGCTAGAACACTAGCCCTCCTCAGTGTCAAACATACAAGCACAAACAACATTTACAAAAATTCATAATACATCATAGCAAGATTAAATATTCAAGAAGAATAACTTTAGCCTCGTTCAAGGCAGAATGTTGCATTTTGGTAAAAGCGCCCTCTAGAAAAATACGGGATTCATAGATATTTACATTAGAAGCTAAAATTTTAAATCAAAGTCCGGAATATGATCACTATTGACAGAATGGATTACGAGTTTTGATCTTAAATCTCCTGTTTTATATGAGCGTTTATGTTCCTTTAATCTAATTTCATCTGTTCTGCCAGTTTCACTGATATATGTAGAATTACAATTTTTATAAGGAATACTATAGATTACACCAAGACGTTTAAGAGGGGGGACAGCGGGTTTAAAGTTTGAGAGAAAGTTACTAATACGGAGTTGAGGTTTAAAGCTAGTAGAGATATTAACTGTTCTAAGTAATTTAGAGATATTTTCAGAAATACCTTTGTAATAAGGGATAGTCGTACGATAAGTGGAATTTTTAACTTTAGGATAAACTGATTTATATGAAAAATAGAACTCTTCTTTATAAATTCTTTTAATAAAACAAGGGGGGTAACCATTATTTTTTTAAATCAGAGTACCAATGACTGCAAGTTTATGCGATAAAGGATTAGCTGAATTGAAGTTAAGATATTGACCAGAGAAGCAGTGGCGGATTTAAGGGGGGGGGCTAGGGGGCTGAAGCCCCCCCCCCAAAACACTGACGTTCACAATTGAATATTGCAATTGTAAATTTTTTATTGGTCTAGAATAACACTTTGATAAATCTCAGCCCCCCCCCAAAAGTCAAGTTCTGGATCCGCCACTGCAGAGAAGGTGGGTTTTCCATAGACTGAAGTTGAAAAATGTAAAAAATCATTGACTGTTTTATGTATAATAAGGATGTCAAGAAAGGGTAGTTCATTATTAATTTCAGTTTCAAGGGTAAACTGGATAGCAGGACATAAAGTGTTAGCAAAATCTAAAATATTGTATATATGTACTTCAATTCAGCTAATCCTTTATCGCATAAACGTGCAGTAATTCGTACTCTTTTACATCGTACAAAGCATTATTGTAGTAATTCCGAATTATTAAATATTGAACTATCCAAAATTTCTTCTGATTTAAAAAATAATGGATACCTCCCTCGTTTTATTAAAAGAATTTCTAAAGAAGAGTTCTATTTTTCATATAAATCAGTTTATCCTAAAGTTAAAAATTCCACTTATCTTACGACTATCCCTTATTATAAAGGTATTTCTGAAAAATCTCTAAATTACTTAGAACAGTTAATATCTCTACTAGCTTTAAACCTCAACTCCGTATAGTTACTTTCTCTCAAACTTTAAACCCGCTGTCCCCCCTCTTAAACGTCTAGGTGTAATCTATAGTATTCCTTATAAAAATTGTAATTCTACATATATCAGTGAAACTGGCAGAACAGGTGAAATTAGATTAAAGGAACATAAACGCTCATATAAAACAGGAGATTTAAGATCAAAACTCGTAATCCATTCTGTCAATAGTGATCATATTCCGGATTTTGAAAACTTTAAAATTTTAGCTTCTAATGTAAATATCTATGAATCCCATGTTTTTCTAGAGGGTGCTTTTACCAAAATGCAACATTCTGCCTTGAGTGAGGCTAAAGCTATTCCTCCTGAATATTTAATCTTGCTATAATGTATTATGAATTTTTGTAAATGTTGTTTGTGCTTGTATGTTTGACACTGAGGAGGGCTAGTGTTCTAGCCGAAATGTCTGTCTTGTGTTTTAATGATTTAAATAAAATGTATTTTTAAAGTTTTAAAATTTTTGTATTTTTTTATCTCATTTTAAATGTTACATTGGTTTTTATAAAGCTTAATTGAGTACTCTGTGTAAGTGGTTGAAATTATATATATTTGTGTATTTGTGAAATTATATATAAGTGATTGAAATATATATATTATACTATCTGTACTGATAAGTATAAAGGATTTAAGTCCAAAAATGTCGATTTTGAGTTAAGTACATAGTCAGGCTCAGAAAAAAGGTCTCTATCGATTGGTATAAAGGATTTAAATCCATGTCATTTAGTCTTTGAGAAAATCCATTGGTAAAAAAAGATTCATGTCAGAAATTTAGAATTAATCTTTGGTATAAAAATATTAAGGCGAAGTGGAGTTGAGTTTTAATGGGACTGTTATTAAACTCTGGAATGTTTTGTACTCGCCGAACTTGAGGAAAAATCTTTTGAGTGGTTCTAGATTCGACCAGGGTGGTGCACAATTTATTGGTGAAGCTGGCAAAATAAACGTGGTCGACAAGTACGGTGATTTTCTTTTCTCTGCTAAACTCCATGACGGGATTTATTATACTTTTCCTAAAGTACTTAAAAACAAGCACAGTGTTAAATTGAATGGGGGGGCAGAATTCTAATGAAAATTTAAATGATAATGCTGAAATTTCAGCTTTTCCTGTAATAAAACCTGTTAATATAAAAGATTTTGATACCTGGCATCTTCGTTTTGATCATCTAAGCCCTGATTTAATTTTTAATACTATCCGTAATTCTGCTGTTAAAGGTCTGCCCAATTTAAAATCAGTTGATAATTTTTTTTGTGATCCCTGTCATGTGAGTAAGCAAAATCGTATTTCTTTCAAACCTTTAAGTCATTCTTCTTCCAAAAAACCTTTAGATCGACTTTTTATGGATACTTGGGGTCCAATTAAAATTCCTGGAAAAAAAAGTGAACATTTTTTCTTATCTATAATAGATGATTTTTCTGGTAGATCCTTCGTTTACCCCCTCCAGGAAAAATCTATGTGTTTTGAGGTCTTTAAGAGACATGTTTTGAGGGCCGAAAGGTTTTTGGGAACCAAGTTGAAGTCGATCAGAACTGACAATGGTAAGGAGTTTGATAATGATTTTTTTAAGGGTTTTTGTAGAGAAAATGGAATAAATCATGAATTGACCAACTTTTACACACCAGAAGAAAATGGAGTTTGTGAAAGGTTCAACCAGACAATCATGAACTGTGTTCGGGCAATGTTAAAATCCAGTGGTTTATCTGATGATTTTTGGCCTGAAGCATGTTTACATTTTAACTATACATGGAACAAGGTTTGTCACGGTGGGAACTCTAAAACTCCATTTGAACTCTATTCCTTCTGTCCGACATTTAAGATCATTCGGTACTTTGACATATGTGGGTGTCCCAAAGGTCAGGCGCAAGCACAAGTTAGACTCCAAATCAAAACGTGGTGTCCTTGTGGGCTATGCATTACGTACTCGTGGTTACAGGGTCTGGTTGGAAGACGAGAAGAAAGTTGTGGAGACTATAAATGTATCTTTTGTTGAAAGCGGTGATGTTTTACGCAGTGGAGCGATGATGGGCGACTCTTCTTTTGAGTTGGTGCTTGTCCCAGGGGAACAACCATGGCCCGTTGACCAGTACCATCTTCCTGATCCGGAACCTGGTACCTCTGGGGTCTTGCCCAGCGAGACTGAAGTTGTCGTCCCAGCCGTCTCTCCTGTTACTCCTGTTCCTCAAGTTACTCCCCATACTACTTCTCCTAACTGGATGACCAATCCCATATGGTACCGGAAGGTTGTACCTCGACCTAAGGGAGATAAGGTCGATATTTACTATTATCCTGATGGAGAGGGTAAAAAGTGTTGTCTAAGGTCACCTAATGATGTCGAAAAATTTTGCAATTCAAATAGTATTAATTTTGACCCTGTTGATTTTGATTTTTCTAAGTTTAATAAGTTTTCTGGTATTGTTAACCCTGGTGTTATACCTTCTGTGTCCAGCACGGCTAGTTGACTAGATGTGGTGGTCCCGAGAACGTATAAACAGGCTTTAAAATCTGCACAGTCTGATGAGTGGCATGGGGCTATGCTGGAAGAATTGGAATGTATGGCCACGAGAGGTGTCTGGCATCTTGTGAAACTCCCTGAGAACAAAACTGCATTGGGAAACCGCTGGGTTTACACAGTAAAGCGTGACGAGTCGGGCAACATTGTCAGATACAAGGCTAGATTAGTTGCGCAAGGTTTCATCCAGGTCCAGGGTGAATCCTATGATGAGACCTTCTCGCCTGTGATAAATTTTTCTGTTGTTAGATTCTTTTTCTCCCTTTTAGTCTCATGTTACGGTTGGTTTAATGTACAGTGTGATGTTAAGTGTGCCTATCTGTATGCTCCCTTAAAGGATGAGATTGAAGTGGTATATTTTAGTGGTGGCTTCTGAAAATGATTGATTTGATTTAAACTTTTTAATCATAAATTGTCAAATAGTTTATTTGAATATCCAGCATTTTGGGCGAATTTTTTGATATTTTTTATTTCAATTTTGAGGATTTTGGGGTTGTTGCAACATCAGTGCCTTCCCCCCATTCTTTTCCCTCTGTTTTTCCGACACCTGTCGCGACAGCGGGAATGCTTTTATTTTTTATTCTCTTTTTGGTTTTATTAGAATAAGATGCACTTTCGATTCGTTAGTGGAATTTTAATAAAGATGTAGACGAAAGGAAAGGCACTTTTACGGTGTCTTAAAATTTATTATGATTCTGTTTTATTAAAGAAGAAGAAAACTGAATATTTTGAATTTACAGAAAGTTATTCATTATGTGATGTAGAAATAATTTGAAAATTGTTTTATTAATCGTCAAATTTTGTACATATATTTCATTGTACATAGACCTCCATCATCATCATTTAATTAAATATGTTAAAGGAAAAAGTTCCAAAAATATTATTTTGTGTCATCGATATTATCTTCTAACTCCGTAAGTTTCAAGTCGGCCGTGAAAAGAAGAAAGGGTGAGTAACCTTTTCGATAATTAGTTGATAAATAATAAATATGATTATACTTTTAAAAGATATTTATCGCTAGTTATAATCTAATTTAAAAAGAACCCATGAATATGATTGATTATATTAAATTAGTGGCGCCCCAGAACAGGGACGGCCGACTTGGTTTAGTTCTCCAACATCAAAATAAATAAATATAAATGTTATTTGAATTGAATATTTGAAAATTTGTTCTTTTGATGATGATATAAATAAAGAGAAAAAGTTTTGGTTTCAACGAAAAAGTTTCGTTTTCACTTACATTTGAAATAAATAATAAATGATATTTATATTATTAGTTTTGTTCTTGAAATTTGTTCCTTTGATAAAAATGAAACGAAAGAATATTTTAGTTTGGGTTTGTGCAATACTTTGTGTTTTGAATTATTGCATTATATATTAATATGATGAATGCATAACTTTGAAATGTTTTCGTTTAATTAACTACTTTGACAAGAAATTTTATTTGATAATTGATCAAATAATAATATTTTTAAAGATTTGTTATTTATAATTAGCATAATGAGTGTAATTCAAAAACAAAAAAGAAGTGTTCTTAGAGCGCAAACCACGAAGTTAATAAATAAAATCGAAGGCAGGTTATTAGAAATTGATGTTGGAGAAGAAGAGTTAGAACAATATTTAGAGGAATTGAATTTAAAAGATAGGGAATTGAATTCATTAGATGACGAGATACAGAAAAATATCAAAGTAGAGGAGGTTGAAGAGGAAGTTCTAAAATGCGATGAATATAATTCAAATATTTTGATTTGGAAAACTAAAGTAAAAAGTAAAATGATTAAAATAAAAAATAGTAGTAATTCTAACATTTTATCGACTAGCCCCGTAATAGAAGGTAATAGAACACCAAAATTAGATCAAGGTTATATTAATCTTCCTCGATTAAACATTGATAGATTTAACGGTGAACCAACCGATTTCCAAAGATTTATGGATCAGTTTGAAGCAGCAATCGATAAGAATTCAGTTTTATCAAATATTGATAAATTTAGCTATTTGAGAACATACTTAAGTGGTACAGCTGCTGATGCAATAAAAGGTTTCACGCTAACAAACAATAATTATTACGCGGCTCTGGAAACATTAAAAGATCGATTTGGTAAAAAAACATTACTAATTAATTCACATTTAAATAAATTACTAAATCTTTGTCCTGTAAAAAAATCCAATGATATATTTGAATTAAGAAAATTACTGGACACATGTCAGACAGAAATAAGAAATCTAGAATCCCTAGGGATAAAAGAAGAAAATTACAGCACGTTATTTTGCCCAATTTTCATAAAACTTTTACCAGCAGACATAGTTTTAGAAATAACGAAAAAATACGGCGATGATGATCAGTGGAAAGTTTCAGAAATGATTGAAATTTTAAAAACAGAAGTTGTTAGTCGCGAAAAAGCTACTGCACTAATTTCAAATGCCCAACACTCAGAACATACATTTTAAAACTTTAAAATACCTTGCAAATCCTTTCACTTGAGCAGCTTTGGATATATTTCGACTCGCATAAAATTCGCGGTCATCTTCAGCTGTTTGTTATGCTGCTCTGCTGATCTTCGTCTTCATCCTCTTCCACATCATCCTCTTCACCTCCTACGTCATTCCTTCGCCGATGTTTATTTATTATGTGTTGCCAATCCTCAGGTATAATGCTATGCTCTCTTTCATTTACGGCCGTGTTAGATGTTAAAATTTCCAAAGCTTCTCTTTTTAGTGCATAGTTATGTGAGTTATACGGAGCTATTTTGATGGTTTTTAAGGTATCAGGTATTATTGGGTTAGTTTTGTGCGTGTGTGATAAAGCGGTGGAACATCTATTGTATTTAACATCTATTGTATCACACACGCACAAAACTAACCCAATAATACCTGATACCTTAAAAACCATCAAAATAGCTCCGTATAACTCACATAACTATGCACTAAAAAGAGAAGCTTTGGAAATTTTAACATCTAACACGGCCGTAAATGAAAGAGAGCATAGCATTATACCTGAGGATTGGCAACACATAATAAATAAACATCGGCGAAGGAATGACGTAGGAGGTGAAGAGGATGATGTGGAAGAGGATGAAGACGAAGATCAGCAGAGCAGCATAACAAACAGCTGAAGATGACCGCGAATTTTATGCGAGTCGAAATATATCCAAAGCTGCTCAAGTGAAAGGATTTGCAAGGTATTTTAAAGTTTTAAAATGTTAATTCGTCCTTTTGTGCATTGCATATACTCAGAACATATTTCCACCACATCAAATAAGAAAGAAAGTTATGAATCACCAAAAAGAAACAAAATTCGTCCCTCAACTGCAGCTGGCCTTTACAATAATAATTCAGGCAATAAACGACATTTCTGTAATTTTTGTAATAGCGAAAAACATCTATTGCAGGAGTGTAAAGAATTCAAAACTAAAGAATTCAGTGAAAAAAGAGATTTTTTGATGAAACGTGGTCATTGTTTTGTGTGTTTCTGTAAAGGTCATTTGGCAAAAAATTGCCGCTGCTTCGTAAAATGCCGTATTTGTTCTCGCCGTCATTTCGATATAATGTGTCCAGAAAATAATTCCGAAAAACAAGTTACAAATGAAAATACCACTTTGTCCAACAAAACTTGTAATCAAGAAGTGTTACTCCAAACTTTAACGCTAAGGTTAATCAATAAAGATAAAGACTATATTATCCGAGCATTAATTGACTCAGGATCTCAGAAGTCTTATTTAAAGAAAGAAATAATAAAGAAAATTGGTTATACACCTACAGGGCAAGAAAAATTAAATCATAGTTTGTTTGGTGGGTTACAACAAACACATGAACATTTACGGTATAGAATAAATTTAAGTGATTTAAATAAAAACTATTTGTGTAATTTTGAAGTTCTTGATCAAGAAAAAATTTGCGCAGAAGTACCTAAATTACGAAATGGGCCATGGATTAACGAAGCAAGAAGGCGGGGAATTCAATTTTCAGATTATGACAATTCTACAAAATTTAGAAGAAATAAAAATAGAGAAATTGATTTGTTAATTGGTGCAGATGTATGTGGGAAACTTTTTACAGGGAAAAGTAAATTACTCTCGAAGGGTTTAGTGGCCTTTGAAACAAAATTAGGTTGGACATTGATGGGTAAAACTGAAGAATTTAGTTCCAACGATAGTACAAATGTTGTTTTATCTCTTCATGTGGCCAATGCACAGATTTCAGATCTTTGGTCCCTGGATACTTTAGGAATTTTGGATTCAGGAAATAAGAACACGAGAGAAGAATTAGACATAGCTGCTGAAGAATATTTTAACCAAAATATTAAAACTGTTGAAGACGGCAGATATGAAGTAAGCCTTCCATGGATTGAAGGCCATCCTCCACTACCTAGCTGTAGACCAATTGCTGAGCGAAGATTGAAGAATTGCGTGGAATCACTGAAGAAATCTGGAAGATTAGAAGCTTACGAAGCAGTTTTTGACGAATGGCTTGCAGAAGAAATCATTGAAGAAGTTGAGCCATACAATGATAATTTAAATGAACATTTTCTGCCCCACAGAGCAGTTATTAAAGAAAATTCCACAACTAAAATCCGTCCAGTTTTTGATGGGTCAGCAAGAGAAAGGGGTTCTCCTTCTATTAATGATTGTTTAGGAAAGGGTCCCAACTTAGTGGAACTAATTCCCTCTGTAATTAACCGATTTCGATTTAAGAAAATTGGGGTAATTTCAGATATTCGTAAAGCGTTCCTACAAATTCAGCTCAGCGAAGTAGACCGACCGTATCTTAGATTCCTGTGGTGGGAGGAGGGTAATCCTTCAAATATCAAGATTTTTCAACATAGAAGAGTAGTATTCGGCCTTACTTGTAGTCCCTACTTGTTAGGAGCAACTCTAAAGTACCACTTGCAACAGGTTAACGATGAACTAAAAGAAACTGCTGATAAACTAGCAGAATCTTTTTATGTAGATAATAGTGTTACTAGTGTAGAAAGTGTCGAAAATCTTGAAAAATTTATTTCGGAGTCTAAATATATCCTTAGTACTGCAAAATTCGATCTAAGAGGGTGGGAGCATAATATTATCAATCCAACAGAAGAAAATTCTACTCCCTCCAAGAAAAGAAATGTTCCAGTTTTGGGATTATTATGGGATTTAAACAATGATTCACTAAGTATAGACCTGCGAGAAAATCAAGAAGCAATCAAGACAGTTACCAAAAGACAAATATTGTCAGTAGCCCATAAAGTATTCGACCCCATCGGATATAGTTGTCCTGTAACCTTAGCACCAAAAATTTTACTTCAAGAATGTTGGCAACTAAAAGTGAGTTGGGATTCTGAATTACCTGAATGTGTTGGGAAAAAATTTGAGAAATGGAAAAGGGGACTACATAAGTTGAATGACGTTGCTATTCCAAGACTCCTTGTACCTGATCCGGAGTATACGGAAATGAGCCTTCATGTATTCTGCGATGCAAGCAAAGCAGCCTATGCAACTTGCATTTTTTTAAGAGCAGAAAATTTTAATGCCATTACCTGCCAACTTGTGCAAGCCAGATCTCGGGTAGCCCCATTGAAGTCAGTCACCATTCCCAGGCTAGAACTTCTTGCTTGTACCATAGGAGCAAGACTAGCGCAGAGTGTAAAAACAGATTTAAGACAGCCAAGTATTCCAACACATTTTTGGACAGATTCATCAAATGCTCTATTTTGGATAAAAAGAAATGAAAATTGGGCACCTTTTGTTTACAATAGAGTGCAAGAAATTAGATCCCTCAGCCATCCAGAGAAGTGGAAATACGTACCAGGGAGGCTCAATCCTGCCGATTTGCCATCTCGGGGCTGTTCTGCTGAATTTCTCCAAAAATCCCGGTGGTGGGAAGGACCTTCTTGGTTAAGAAAATCTTCAGAATTTTGGCCTAACGAAGTTTTAGAACCCGATTTAAATGTAATAGAATCAGAGAGAAGAAAAACAATAGTTTCTGCAGCCAATGTATCATCGGAAAACATAGACTTTTACGAGAAATGTTCCTCCTATAAAAAGATGTTAAAGGTCACAGCATGGATACTCAGATTTAAAGAAAATGTTAAAAAACCTAAAGAAGCAAGAGTAATGACCAATTTAACAGTTGAAGAAATTGAAAAGGCTGAACTTACGATTATGAAGTTTGTTCAGAATCAAGATTTAAATTTTAAGAAAAACTTATCCTCTTTGCGTACATTTGTTGATGAAATGGGAGTCATCAGAGTTCAAACTAGAATATCAATGCGAAAAGATTCAGAAAATTTTAGATATCCAATAGTTTTGCCAGCGAACCATAACGTAACCCATAGAATTATTGAAAATGAACATACAGAGATGAATCATGCAGGAATACAAATTCTTATGTCAGCAATTCGAGAGAAATTCTGGATAATAAGATGCAGGAAAACCATTAGAAAGATTCTGCATAGATGTGTCCAGTGTCAGAGATTCTCTTCGAAAGCTGCTGAAGTGCTGAGTTCACCTCTGCCTGAAGATAGAGTGAGAGAAGCTGGTGTTTTTGAAATTATTGGAACCGACCTTTTTGGACCACTATTCTTAAAAGATGGCAGCAAATGTTGGGTAGTTTTGTATACATGTGCAGTTTTTCGAGCTATCCACCTAGAATTGACGACTTCCTTAACAACAGAAAATTTCATACAGACCTTGAGAAGATTCATTTCACGTAGAGGACGACCACGTATCATCTACAGTGATAATGGAACCAACTTAGTTGCGACAAGAAAAGAATTAAATTCTGTGGATTGGGCACAGATTGAAGAATTTGCCACTATAAAAAGAATTAAATGGAAACTTAACCCACCGGCCTCTCCGTGGTGGGGTGGATTTTGGGAAAGATTGATTCGCATTATCAAATCAATGTTGAAAAGAGTTTTAGGAAAAGCCCATTTGAACTATGAAGAATTATATACTACCATTTGCGACACAGAAAGTATGGTGAATTCACGACCGCTTACATATGTATCTGAGGATACTGAAGATTTAACACCTCTCACACCTGAAATGTTTTTGAAAGATCTCCGTGAAACAGGAGTACCTGACTTGGATTTTATAGAAAGAAATAACCTGAGAAAAAGATTTGAATACCGACAAAAACTAAAAGACGATCTTCGCAAGAGATTTAGAACTGAATATTTGGGATCTCTTCGTGAATTTAACAACGTAAAGAAACCTCCTAACAGTAATATTAAAATTGGAGATTTAGTTTTAGTGCAAAATGACAACTTGAAACGCATTCAGTGGCCATTGGCCAAAGTGGTGGAACTCTATCCTGGTAAAGATGGACAATTTCGTGTTGCCAAACTGAAAACCATGAATGGTGAAATTTTACGACCACTACAAAGGATTTGCCCTTTAGAACTTAGTGATACAATTGTAAACAAGAATCAAATTCAAACATCTAGATTTGGTAGAATTATCAACCCAGTGAAAAAAACTTTAATATCTAAACTGACTATATAACTTTAGGTCCAACATGACTTGAACATTTTTCTGAACTATTTTTATATTATATTGTTTATTATTATTATTTTTTTATTATTTTACCAAGAATATTTTAGAATGTAAACAGTTTTCCTTTTTCTTTAATATTTTGTTGAGCATGTACAGAATCTTTCCATGCTCAAGGTGGGAGGATGTTGCAACATCAGTGCCTTCCCCCCATTCTTTTCCCTCTGTTTTTCCGACACCTGTCGCGACAGCGGGAATGCTTTTATTTTTTATTCTCTTTTTGGTTTTATTAGAATAAGATGCACTTTCGATTCGTTAGTGGAATTTTAATAAAGATGTAGACGAAAGGAAAGGCACTTTTACGGTGTCTTAAAATTTATTATGATTCTGTTTTATTAAAGAAGAAGAAAACTGAATATTTTGAATTTACAGAAAGTTATTCATTATGTGATGTAGAAATAATTTGAAAATTGTTTTATTAATCGTCAAATTTTGTACATATATTTCATTGTACATAGACCTCCATCATCATCATTTAATTAAATATGTTAAAGGAAAAAGTTCCAAAAATATTATTTTGTGTCATCGATATTATCTTCTAACTCCGTAAGTTTCAAGTCGGCCGTGAAAAGAAGAAAGGGTGAGTAACCTTTTCGATAATTAGTTGATAAATAATAAATATGATTATACTTTTAAAAGATATTTATCGCTAGTTATAATCTAATTTAAAAAGAACCCATGAATATGATTGATTATATTAAAGGGGTCTTTACAAATTATAATAGCGCAATTGATATGGGCTTGAATAGCATTAATTTTATATTTTAAAGGCGTTTTACTATTTTTATGGATTATTTCATTGCTGCTATTGGGTTTTCTATATACTTGGGTGGTTATTTTATTACTATGGCGGGTGATGGTGACGTAAGTTTTTTATCAAAATTATTTTCAATTTTACGTAATTTAAATTCTGCTAAGAACCCTGAATGTTTTAAAGGTTTTAAATATACACTCCTTCTCATATTTATAAGGACACTTTATATTTTGAAATAACTAATATAAAAGTAATTGTGAACAAGATTAACTAAGTGCACTTAATATATCTAGTATTCTAAAAACCAAAATTGCTATAATTTTTTTTATATGAAACAAAATTAATAAAAAAAATGCAAAATGTGTTTTTCTCCACGTTTTTAGATGTTCATAATTGTAGGGACAATCCAGATTTTTCGTTTTATTTAAATTACTAGCGGATAAATTACAGTTGACGTGCGAATTTGTTAACTACTGGGCTAGATTAATTCATATATAAGCCTTCAATTTTTCTTGGACGGACATTACTGATAATCCCTCGAAAAAAAGAACGTTCAAGTAGTGAAGTATGATAAATGTGTTTTTTAAGTGGAAGGATAATTTTAATCCGCCGAATTTCTAATGAAATTCGAAGATCTAAAATTGTTGAAGGAAATGTGATCAAATGTTGAACTGCTGGTTCGATAGGAGAGAGATCTGATGCAAAATCAGAGTTGTTTTACAGAGATCGAAGACTCATAATTCCTCTTACTGTTCTACTCATAATGACTGCTACTAAATTTGCTCGTAATTTTTAACGAAAGGTTAGGTTCCACATTTATGCATGTTTAAAATAATTAATAATATGTTAAAATGAATAAAAAACCTGCAATAATCAATCAGCATTTAATGGGGGAAAGAACGTCTGCGTTAAAGTTGAATAAAGACAATATTAAATGGTAAAATGTTGCATTTTTGGATGAAAAACATTTTGTTTTTGATTAACCAAATGGATTTAACAGTTACTGGCACGATCTGAAGATAGCGAAAGACAGAGCAGATTTTTTAAAGGCAGATATGAATCGGGCATATAAAAGTTGGATCTATTGTGCTCTGGGAAGCTGCTTCTACTGAAGGCAGAATGAATTTAGTAATTTTTTCAATTATTATGAACATCAAGAGAATATCCGCAAATTTTAAACGTCGAATTATTAGATTTTTGTTAGATTTTGGGGGGTAATAATGTTTTTTTTCAACAAGACTTACATTTTTTCTCTACTTTTAGAGCAATAGGAAATAGTTTGAAGAAAGAAACATCTGTATTATTGCCTTTCCCATGGTCTAATAGTTGAAAAAACCTTAATTTATGATATTAGAAATGTGCATGCAAGTGGAAAGCAATTTTAAATAGTTTAAATGTATTAAAAATATCATATATGCTATATGAAATGGTATTGAAATTGAATATTAAAAAAAATGTATATATATATACCAGAGAGAATGTCTGACTGTTTAACCCTAAAAAGAGACCCCATAAAATATTAATTTAAAGAAAAACTGAAAAAAATTCGAGCTGTCTTTATAATTGTGAACACCTGAAAAATCATCTTTTTACCATATTTAAAGTTTTTTAAGATAGAAAAACGATAAAACTTTTTAAATATAGTCTATTAATGAAATTCAAATTAATTAAAAATATGTTTGTTTAAATTATAGTGTTCAGTGTTTAGTTAATATAGAAAAACGGGTGTCCTTATAATTATGAGAAGGACTGTATTTAATTTAATTTAACATCAAACTTACCCGAATATTATTCCTAAATTGTTAGTTGCTATTTAAATAATGTTGCCTGTATATTAAAACGACATGAAAACAAAACAAAAGAATCAAACAAGCAATAAGAGAATAAACAAATAAAACACTTTTTTTGACAAATTATATTTCAATTAAGAATGGATGTTTTCTCTGTTTATGATAGAATTATTATTTTGGGGTTGAATTTTTGAAACTGGGTTTTTGCTATAATTACACGTTTTGAAGTCGCCTGAATTCGAAAAGCAGGTTTTTAGTGGTGGGTTTCTGAGCCTGTAATCAGTTAAACTCAAAAACAGGTATTATAGCAGGAAGCTTAAATTCATTTTTCTAAGTTTATATCACATGATGATAGTCATTCTTGAAACTTTTCATTGAGATCGGACAAATAATCTATGGTACAGGAACATGCAGTGAAATTCAAATATGTACGTATGTATTCACGTAAGGGCGGAAATTATCTTTGATATATTTTACCAATTAAACAAGGGTAGGTGCTTCATTGATTGGCATGCTCCAGTAATTGAAATCTATCCCAAAATAATTAATAAATAAGAAAAATAATAAAATCATATATTTTACATTTTAACATTTTATATCAAATACTGGAGCATAGGGTGCTAATAACTGGTAAAATGAATAACTAGCAGTGTCAAGCACTTTAACATAGGGTGCCAATTATTAATAAAAGGGAAAACTGGCAGTATCAATTACTGGAACATTGAGTGGGTGTCAAATAAAAATTCATAAAAACAAAAAAAATGTCATAAAATGTATATATTTTAACATATATGTGGTTCTGAATGTCTTTCATGCCATATGTATTAACTTAAGATTTCTAAAAATATTTTCGTTTGACTGGAACATTAAAAACATCAGAGATTATTCTAAACATGTTAATCACTGGTATACTTACCCTACATTAATGCACACTATAATTCTCTGTACTAAAGATGATGTAATATACACTGCTCGACATTGAAAATGCAACACTAAGAAGGAATGATAATAACGGAATGAAATTTGTTGGACACATACATTATAGTAGGAAGAACAATTGGTTAAAATTTCAGGAAATTTGGAGTAATATGTACTGAGAAAACAATACATAAAGCAGCGACCTCTGTGAGCAATAACAGCACATATCTGCCTAGGCATTGAATCGAACAGCGATTGGATGACATGTACGGGTAGAGCACTTCATGAAGCTTCAACACGATGCCACAATTCATCGATCAAAGTTACTGGTGAGTGGTGGGGGGCCAGTTGCTTTTCAATGATTAAACAGTCATTTTCATTGGTGCGAGATCAGGAGAACACGCTGGCCAGAGCAACATTCGAACACATTCTGTATCAAAGAAGGTCTTTACAATACAAACAACTTGCGGTTGTGCATTATCTTGCTTAAATTTTGCGCTACGGAGGCCTCAAATACAGGGCAGAGGGTCGGGTCTTAACTCATCAGAAATTTAATGTCCGCTGTTCAGAGTGCCAGGAATACGAACATGAAGTAATCGAGACGTGTGTCCAATAGGAACCCATAATATCATTGCAAATGATGGACAGTATGATGTCAAATCCCAGCTGGCAATGTGCATTATTCATAATGCCGTTAAATACGGATAAGACAATCTTGATGCTGTAAACAGGATTGTGATTTGTCTGAAAAGTGACTTCACACCATTCCTGCGTCCAGGTTCATCGTTGATCACACATTAATGGCGCCCATATTAGTGATGCAATTTTGAGGGTAATCAGAATTTTGGTAGCTGCATACTGAGTCACCACCTGGATTGATGGTATGCAGTGGCGGCTCGTGAGATTCATTTACAGGGGGGCTGCATCGCTGCATGTCTAACAATCAGTACAATTTGAGAAAAAAGCGAAAGTGATATTCTGAATTTTACAATTATGTTCATTAAATGAACAGTAATGTTTATCAAATGAACAGTAATGTTTATTAAATGAATGTACTTGAAATATTAGACAGATATAAATCTTAGGATCTCCATCTTATTTCTTTTCGATAGGAAAAATAGCTTCATCGCCATTTGCTGTAAGACTATCTTGAACTTCACGTAAGAGATAGTCTATTACAGAATTTAAGAATTTAGGAATACGTAACAAGGAAAAGTCTAAATCAAATATGTACTTCGGTATTATATTAAATTATGTTTAAGATAGATATTTTAAAATTATATATCTTTTCTTAAAAAATAAATGAATAAAATAGAATGAAATATTGATAATTCAAAATAATTAAAATCTCTGGAAACATTTATAATAAATTATTTCGCTAGAAACTATTGTCATAATCTAAAATATTAGACAGTTTTTTTTAGCATTAAAAAAAAAAAAAAAAAAAAAAATGCTGCATTTATGCCGAATTATAATTATCTATCTATTTTTAAAATTCCTGTCTTATATTTTTTAGTAATACGATGCCCATATTTTAAAAGTGCAGTTATAATGATGCGTTTCTTTAATTTATTTAGAATCATCCTTTGAAATATTAATTAAAAGAATTTCCAAAATTTGTTGCATATAGTCAGTAATACACTCGATATCTTTTGTATTACCGTGCATTAAAAATAATTATTAAAACACTATTTTCTTTAGATATACGTATTTAAAGACTTCAACAGCATATAGCAACTTAATTTGGTTTGAAATATTATCACAAAATTAAAACTACGCATAGCCAAGCCAGCATTGCATTCTGCATATTTTGTGTGTCCTTGTGAAAGAAGTGTAAATTAAAAATACAACATTTTTTAAACGGATAATTTCGTTATGCATTAGATTAATTTATATAAGTTTCCTGATTCTGCAGCAGAATAACATTGCTAAAATGTATTTAAATTAATTTTCTTATAAAGTGTAATGTGTAAGAAATTTTCGTGCATTCCTCTAAATGAACTGTAAACGAAACATACTCTTTTTCAATAGGAAAAATGGTGTGGTCAATCTAAATAACAGGTGTTAAATTCAAAAATTTCCATGCATATTTATGAAAATTCTTACTCGAGAGCGCATGAAAAAATGTTTTTCAACTTCGTTGTAGGAAAATGTCGGAAATTAAAAATTTAGAAATCTTGTGTTTTTAAGAATGGCGTAATAATATTTCTCATTAAAATAAAAAACGTTAGTCACTAAAATAAAAATGAAAGAAAAAATATAATAATAACCTAATAAACAAAGCGATTAAACACTTGATAAATTTTGAATACTATATTTAATGGAAGATAAAATTTGTATAAAAATTGAGATTCTGTCTATTCGACCGTTTCTGCCACTGAAAAAGCAAGAAGCCGAAAAAACGTGTGAAAATTCAATGTAATATAAATTAAAAATTTGTTTGAAAACATAAATAAAAATGATTTCTATTTTCTCACATAATCGTGAATAACCTTGATACAAAATTTTTTACCTCTCATACATAAATAATCTTCGAACACAGCGATTACCGCATTAAAAACTGTGAAAAAAAACGTAGATTACAAAAGGAAATGCAGCCCTTTTCCAGCATTACCGAAATCCCTAATAAGATCGGTGCTGCATGAGATGCAGCTCCAACGTGCCTAGTTTCATAAGGTCGAAACTGGTAGGGAAACGAGTAGCGGCGGTTTTAACCGTCTTTTCCCTAAAGAAATCCCTTTTTTCGAGAGCTGCACGAGTGAGCAGCCCCTTTCGGAACTTTGGAAGCGCTATTACGCTTAAAACTGATTGGCTTTTCTCAATTTTTTAATAATTTTTCATGATAACGAAGTAATCTGCTCTTCTATATGCATAATATACTGTATAATATAATAATATTTATTTTCAAAATATTTTGTAAGTTAACCCATATTGGACCGCCGTCCTATTTATAGGACAGTTGAATTAAATGTCAATAATGTAAAAGAAACATTTAAAATCTGCAAAAAACTTGACATAAATTTTTAGAAATAGACTAAATTAATTAAATTACTGTGAAAAATGGAATTTGAAAAAAATATTAATGCTCCGGAATAATAAAGAACTTCTTCTGTTAAATAGTGAGCATGTGCTAGTGAAAAATCCAAATGGTCGTCAAAGACGATGTCAATTGAAATCATGCAATAAAAAACCTGTTACAATTTGCAACATGTGCAATGTTGGATGTAGAGATTGTTTTTTGGACTTCCATTCGTAAAAATCTTTACAATTTGCAAAATGTTCTCTTTTGGACTGTGTAGAGACTGTTTTTTGGACTAAGAAACAAAATAAAAAATTTTGTAAAATTATTATAATTTTTTAATTTTTTCTTTTTTATATGTGTAAGTATCTTATACTGACCATGTTTTTAAAAAATTACATTTTTCTAATGATTCGTTTAATGAGTGGTCCAATATGGGTTAACATAATTGCTTCGAATATTTCTGGGGGGGGCTGCAGCTCTGCAGCCTCTGCCACGAGCCGCCACTGATGGTATGTTGTACCATTGGATACATGACCCGGTCACCTTGTTTTCATTCCCGCCACTCTGAATACCAGCCATTACATTTCTGATGAGTTAAGACCCATAGCTCTGCCCTATGTTCAGGGCATCCAAAGCGCAACATTTAAGCAGGACAATGCACGACCTTAAGTTTTCCATATTGTCTGGACCTTCATTGATGCCGAATGTGTTTGACTGTTGCTCTGGCCAGTGCCTTCTCTTGATCTCGCACCAATGAAAATGACTGTTTAATCGTTGAAAAGCGACTGGCCCTCCACCACTCACCAGTAACTTCGATCGATGAATTGTGGCATCGTGTTAAAACTTCATGAAGTGCTCTACCCGTACATGTCATCCAATCGCAGTTCGATTCATTGCCTAGGCAGATATGTGCTGTTATTGCTCACAGAGGTCGCTGCTTTATGTACTGTTTTCTCAGTACATATTACTCCAAATTTCCTCAAATTTTAATCAATTGTTCTTCCTACTATAATGCATGTGTCCAACAAATTTCATTCCATTATTATCATTCCTTCTTGGTGTTGCATTTTCAATGTCGAGCAGTGTATATTAAAATACATTTTCTATGTATCATATTTTATGAAAAGAATTCATCATTCGTTTAAAAGAAGAAACAAATGAATTTGTATACATTAAGCACAATGGTTCAAAATAGCAAAAAAACTATCTATACATACTATCTATAAATAGTGTAGTAGAACATTTTACTTACCATCTCTCAAACATGAATAATTTAAAATTATTTCCCTTTTTTCACTTCAGGACTGATTTAAATAAATGACCTTGATTAAAATCTAAATAATTCCAGTATCCAAAATGTTTTTTTTTTTTTTTTTTTTTTTTTTTTAAAGGGTGTTTATGTTAATTAAATTTTTGTTTAAGAAGTAATTAGCAGATTAATACTTAGAAAATTTTGAAAAAAAAAAAATATATATATATATATATAAATCAGCTCTTTTAATCAAATATTTTAAGAAGAATGACAGAAAATTAATATAAATTTGGAGAAAAATTAGTTTTATTAGAAAAACAACTTTCTATAACTGTTTTGTCATTCACCTTTAATGAGCATTTTTATTATTTTTTGAAAAACATAGTCACATTTCAGTATTAAAATAATCAAAATAGATTAGGTATTAAATAAAAAAGTTGAACTATTAATTCTTTTCAAAAGATAGACAAAGTCACAGAATACAGAATTATCATAAAGATCGAAGTTAAAGATTTTTTTTTTTTTTTTTAAATATTACTTAGTAAACAAATCGTCGCTGCTAACAAAATAGCACTGACATATCATGTACAGTACAATAGATCTCCAGTAGCAGTGCTAGATTCTTTCGCTTTGGGAGAGTGAAGAGTCATAAAGTGTGACGTCACGTCGAAACGCATCCCTTTTTGGAGTCGGGCGGTTTACGCCAAATTTTAAGATTAATTTACAAACGATTGATACAATTTTTTAGATTTTTATAAACATTTTTGGAAACTGTGGGTCTAGATCTATCAGAAAAAAGTAAATTTGATTAATTATTCCCCATGTGTGCAAATTCACCAATGTATATACAGACATTAATATGTTACTGTAATCACATTTGCTCAACTATTTTATTTCTTCCAGTGAACTTAGAATGCGTCCGAAAAGATAGCGGCTAAGCTTTGATACAGAGCTTCTGTTGGTGATTCGTTACGTGACAATGCAATTTGCAGTTTCAACACTTTTGACTGTAACTTTTTTGGATTGAAACTCTTTTCTTGTCTAGGAACTTAGTTTTTTTTTTTTTTTTTTTTTTTTGGGGGGGGGGGAGGGTTGACGCTAGCTACTCACATATGCTTATTGTATTGCAGAGAAATCTTTTTTTGATATTTTGGACTTTTTTCCGAAATTCGTATTTTGACTAGCTGAGATATAGGGCACTCATTGGCAGGGCCGAAACTAGAGGGGGGTGAGCGGGGCATCTGCCCCGGGCGCCAGATGGTGAAGGGCGCCGAAAAAGGCTGGTTTGTTGCCTTATTTACACATTAAAAAAAAAAAAATTAAAGTTTAAAACAACAAAAAAAAAAAAAAAAAAAGAGGAAAGAAAGAAAGAAAAACAATAAAAAAGTCCAATTCTTTTACTCAGGGCAATTTGAACAAAGAAAAAAGAGTAGAAAGGAGATTAATAGATAACAGAATTCATTTACAAAGAAAAGCATGGTGGATAGAGTGTTCTCCAAGACTAACAATATTCTTTTAAGGTTAGTGAGTGTGGTAAAATATTCTCGCAATCGAAGAAGAGTAATTTATAATTGGTCCCTGACTTTCAGCCAAGGTTTTTAAAAAGTAAATGGTTGGAAAATACGTAGTATGTTTGATTAAACTTTAGAAAGCTCTTTAGAAATTATGATTCATAAGGAAGCAAAAAAAAAAAATTCTCAGAGCGCCGTCGTGACTATTAAACTAAGTATGTCAAAATAAGGCCATAATGTTATAAAACAATCCAGTGCACTAAAAGTAAAAGAGCAAAAAGAATGCAAAATAACTAGTTAATAATTGAGTTAGGAGCTATCATTCGCAAGGCTCAGCAAGTCCCTATCAAAGTTCTATGACAACAAAAGCTACCACTACCTCCTAACACCTATAATTATAACTATTACCAATGAAATAAAATGTCTGTACTTTTACTATAGTTTTTACTTCTTTATTCAAAGCATAAGGAAGTATTATGAAATCAATTTGCGAAATGGATTTTGTGTATCACATAGCTCATAAACAAATAGTCATAGAGAGTTGCAAATTTATATTCGGAATTGTTATTTACCAATTTTGGTCTTGACATGAACTCCCGCTTTTGTGATATCTACGAATTTATGCAATTTTTTGTGACGTCTGTGTGTACGTATGTGTGTGTGTGTATCTTGTATAACTCAAAAACAAGTAGACATAGAACGTTGCAATTTCACATCTAAGTTTGTTACAACAGTTGTTGTGCATCTTTCATTTTGGTGTTTCTGTGCGCCTTTCCCTTTTGGAATATCCACGAATATTATATCCATGATGACCGGAAATACAATTTTTTTTTTTTTTTTTTTTTTTTTTTTTTTTCAATTATATATAACTTTTCGTCATACAGATTTTAACAGAAATTAATATTAGCATGAATATTGATAGTTACAAAATTTGTTGAAATTCTTGCACGTAGAAAGTAATTCGTAAAGACTTGTAGATTCTAGATGAATGCATTTTATTTAATGAATAATCTGGAAACAGCCCAATAAAAGTCAATAATCAATGATTATTCTTGAAGCAATCGAATAAACCAGTTTTTCGTACTCATGAACAGTATACACCACAGAACAGGAATTTTACTAATTCAGAACAATGACCAAATGCTTAAAGTTCTTAGAGATGTACGCTCAGCTTGCAGTCCAAACAGAAACTGAATCCAGTCTTGCTAGTGATTTATAGAATTTTTGAGATAGTTCTACTCTAGAAACTAATGAATTAACCTGGAAAATTTTACAAGTCGGTTTCTATTGAAGTTAGATCTTCTAAACTTTGGCTACCCTATTACAACTTTTTGCCAAAATTGGGTGCCAAATTGCCAAATCTTTCGCCAAGTCACAAAATTTGCTGCTAATGCCCATTTCCGTGGAAGTGAAGAAATCTGCCATCTATTTCCCTTTTAACTGTAATACCGTGTATAAAGTAATACGTAAAGAAATAGACAGGCTCTTCTCATGTCAACAATAATTATAGAAATGACTCTTTCCTTTTTATATTCTCATTAGTGATTTGTAGAACTTTTGATGAAGTTAGTTCTGTGCAAGAAAACAGTAGATCATGCCAGCTTCCAAATTTCGGCAGCATTAAGCCACTATTTTTCACCAAAATTAATGCCAGGTTTCCAACTTTGTCGCCAAAGCATTCACTCTGTGACAAGTTGTCATCTACGTTGGTGATGAATTTAGTGACATCACGAGATTAGCGATCAATTGATGCATTTGCCTATGAGAGATTCTGTAAAATGTTGTAGAATATTATTTCTGAACAAACAATATTCTTATTTTGTGGTGTATATAATCCTATTACCATGGTTAGTGGTTCTAATAATAGTCTTCTTGGATTGGTTCCGAGAATATTCATAGACTAGAACGAACCTGCCTTTATATTTTATTTCCTGAAAATGATTTTAAAAGAGATTATCTACAAATGGCACTGCTCTGCATGAAAGTCGGCCCCAACACCATTTTTGCAAATTCTTATGTAAAATAACCTCCTGAATACGATTATGACACCCATTTTGCCCTATCACCCACCATTATTTGGGGACGCTCCCCTATTTTTACCATTTTCCGGTATTTTTATGGCTATAAATTTGATTTGAAAGGGTTGAAGGGATTGTTTTAACTGTTAAATGTCTTTTGAGGGGCTAAAGAAATGAAAAATTCTAAAACATGAACATTTGGAGCAAGGGGAAAATTTAGGGGGAGGAGGAGGATTTGCAACTGAAATTACAAATTACGTTTTTTACATTTTATTAATCAATTATTACTATTATTTATTATAAATTATATTTTTTTTTATTCCAAAGTATTAAAATAATTCTTTTCCATTCCCCAAATCAAATTTATGGCCATAAAACTACCAAACAGTAACAGAAAGGGTGGCGTCCAGAGAAAACGGTGGATGATTGGGCAAAATGGGGGGTCATATTCAGATTCAAGGGATCATTTTACATGAGAATCAGCAAAAATGGTATGAGGGCTCGAAAAAAAATTTTTACCGTTAGTTCGCGCTTGATGGATATGAGTAGTTTTTAGATACTTGTTCATATCTATTAATTTATGCATCTTAATTATATTAAAAACTTAAATATTTGTCTGTTTATTTCTCTGCAGTATAGTTGATGTAACGACTATAATATTCAACATATCATTTTAAATTCTTTCAAAATGATGATATTTTCAGTTATAAAAGTAATTGAATATGAAATTTACATTCACTTGTTTTAGAATTATCATTTATAAACACCATTAATTTAAGAGAGAGAGAGGAAAAAAAAATCATTAAAACAGTAAAAATAAATAAATAATAATAACTGTAGCTTAATTTAAATCTTTCTCTATAATACGCTTTTCTTCTCCCTCCCCCCCCCCCCTCTAAAATAATGCTTTGATTCACAACTTCAATTTTTTTTTTTTTCAAGAAATGTTATAAAGATATAAAACATATACGTTAAAATAAAAATCGTAATAAAAATTGGCTGGTTGCAGCTCTCTTGTGCTTGTACATTTTTACACCTGGCGAAGTGTCATGCTAAGTTTTTCGACACGAAACACATGTTGCGATTCTGTTTTGTTTTGTAAACTCTGTTTTTCATGACAAGCATATAATGTATAAAGTTTGTTAAATTCCATCCTGGAGATGCTGAGATATAGCTATAAGAAAACGTGGCATAAAAGTGCTGCAAGTCGAGCGATATATATCAAAAACTAGACATCACCAGTTTATGTCAGAATTCAACCACACACTAGGTTTTGTGGAATTCCGAACATGCAGTTCATAAATTAGCTACAGTATTTGTGTCCCATACAGATACACACATACACATCCATTAAATATAATCATAATACATTTCAAAATCTGTAAATTTATCAAAAATTTGAATTAAATTCAATATTTACTTCTTATGAATGCAGTTGAAAATAAAATAGCCCTAAAAACTTTGTAAAATTTTCTTTGAAATTTTAATTTCTGGTTGGAGGTGGGAGGGGGGGGGGCGCCAAAATCTCTCCTTGCCCCGGGTGAAAAAAATCCTAGTTTCGGCCCTGCTCATTGTTGATTCGCTACGCGATGATGTGAATCGATGATGCTATTTGGTTATGCATCACTTTTTACTAGTAATCTTTCCATATTGGAACTATGTTTTCATATCTCAGAATTTTGTTTCTGTTTTCGAGCTGACGATCAAGTTCGAGTGTGTTTATTGTACAGGGTTGATTCTTTTCTTTACAGTAGAATGGGGTTTTAAAGAATTTTTTTTTTCTTCTTCAAAGTGAGATGTTCAAAAAATATAATTAAAATGTGAGTTTTAAACAAGAAATGTGTTTAAAATTTGTTTATTTTCATTTTCTTTCTTTCTTTTTTTTTATCACCAATGATTTTTGAAAGTACTGCGTTGCAAAAAAATTATTTTTGAAGGTACCGTATCATCGAAAATTGACCTTGTGAAAGTGCCGCAAAGCGGCACTAAATTCGTTCTGGGTTAACTCCTGCTTATATCTCTGCTATTTAATATGCTATCGTCACATGCTATCCACAAATTGTACTGGGTCGTTATTAACATATCCTAAAGTTACAGGTCATTTTGTTCACTTAACGATACAGGGTTATCACAAACATTATTAATTTTGCTCAATTTGTTACTGGTCCTCTTAATGTTTTCTTAAACCAATCTTCATTGAAAAACATGAGAAAGACAGTTCTTTAAATACCCAATGTTTGAAAACATTTCATTGAGAGATAAGGTTTTAAATTGAAAAAACTGATCGTTTACAAATCTTGCTAAACTTTTGAGCAGGAGTGTATTTTTTGTTGTCTGTGATGGTAATTAAAACAATTTTCTTACTCTTTGGGTGAACTGTTCTATTTGAAGCGAAATCAAGTGTTAAGGGAATTTCATCTATACTTATTATTTATAAAAATTGGAAATTATTTTTTCTCATTGCCTCGCTCACAAAATTTGAAAAAGATTTTATTTATTTATTTTTAAATTTTTCTAATCATACTTAGTGAGTGAGGTCCCTTCTTCTATGTGCCCATATGCACAGTTTCAGAAAAGTTTGAAATTGTTTTGAGGATGGAGGAAGATTTATTATTATTATTATTATTATTTTTTTTTTTTTTTTTTTTTTGGTAATAGATGTACTAAGAGTCAGACAGAAAATAAGAGAACTTTTTTTTTCCTCCATTGCAGCTCTCATTTGCTGATCTTTCCAGTACATACCGTATGATATTTCATATAATTTTCAGTAACAAACTTAACTATTTTGTCCTCACATTTTAAAATAGTATACATATTAGAAGGCTGATATAATTTCTGATATCTGATAAAATAATCACATATTAAGTCTATTATCATACATTTATACTTTATTTAATATGTTAAAGAAACATATCAAAATTAAGCTCTTTCAATTCATAAAATGTGTCTTAAATTTAGAAATTCTAGAATACATTGCAAATTTTGTGTTACTTGCTATTTCTTAGGCTATTTATTTCAATAATCTTAATTTTTTTTTCTACTGTTCGATAAAAGATATAAAATTGTATCAGTGTTGCATATATCCAAGAAGAAATATTTAAGATAATTGGTTTAATATTATTTAAAATATAGAGAACAACTGTGCATTTTCAAACTAAGAAATGGCAAGAAATTGAAAGTAATTTTATTTGTTATTAGACAGAGTGATGTGTATTTTTTAACTAACAGGGTTTTCTAAAGGTTATAAAGAAGCCTTCATGAGTGGTGATCAAGAGCCCTGGTCATTTTTAGGAGGCCTTACTGGAGAACTGCAAGTATGTAGAATCGATAAATTTATCTGTTTTCTATAGAATTGATAAATATTATCTGTTTTGGTAGGAAGATAGAATTGTAATATTTTATATACTTCTTTAAATAGGTTTATTTTATTTTCTGTTTCATATATAGTCTTCTGTGATTTAAAATAAGAGTAGCTTTTCTTGTTCAGAACATCTGCATGACCTACTTGTGTGATACCTACATCACTAATATGATTGTCAGAAATATCTCATAAATAAAATCATTGGAAAATTTCGATTTTTTTCTCTTCTTCCTCCGCCCCCCCCCCCCCCCCCACTAAAAGATATTTATATTATTTCAATTTTAGAAAATAATTTTTTCTGTTGCTAAATTAAAAATTCTTAAGTTAAATTATTATTATATTAAAAAAAAATAATTATTATTATTACTTACTAAAATTCAATGAAATTAAATTATCATATCTATACATAACAGAAATTCCATTATTAATAAATGTATCTGTTACTGTTAAAGCTCGAAATCTGTTAATGTGCAGATTACCTAGCTAATCTGCAGATTAACTAAAATGACCCCTTAAAGTGTGGAATCAAGAGTTTTCTGCATTTTAACTATGTAATCTGCACATTAGTGGCTTCTGTATCATTAAAGTTCAAATGTTAGTTTCGAGCCTTAGTTTTTTTACATTCACTATGACGTCAAATAGTCATGTGATACAGATATGCGAATGAGCTTCAAACACAAACTAAAACTTCTAACCCTTCTGCTCCGCTATGATAAACAGTAAACGCAAAATGGGGAGTATCAAAGCCATGATTAGATTTCTTATTATGGCCAACACAAAATTTAAAGTAACAAGTAAGTTATAATTGTTTTAATTTTGATTTTATTTTTTCTCTTTTTTAATTCTGTCAATATAACTTTGATAAGGGTCTGCATTTTATTAATGAAATCTAATCTTAATTAAAAGCTCTCTCTCGTGAAACTTCATTTTGATTTATGAATATAAATTTACAGCATAGTAATCATTTCCCCTCGAAATAAAACTATTAAACCACAACATTTTAAAACTAATTTATTTTAAAATTGATTTAAATTACCATTACTTACTGAAAAAAAAAGTATTAATTTTTAACTCTGAAAAATTTTATAGCATTCAATATTATGGCATTATTTAACAAATACTTAATATGAAATGTTTGTGCTTTGTGTTTTACTTTATAAAAATACCTTAAAAACATCCTTTAGTAAGACTCAGCAAATTAATTTCAGGTGCAATCACACCCATCATCAGTGCTAAGTGCAATGATACGTCGTTCTCAGTTGAAACATCATCTTTTTGGTGCTGTAGCTCCATGATCTCACTTCACTTCATTTTCCAGGGTGGTTTATTTCTTGCAGTAGTTGTTGCCATTCAGGTGGAATTGCGTAGTGCTCTCGGTCGTTGACAGTTTGAGCGTTAGATATTATTTCGATGGCCTCCCTTTTTAGTGCATAGTTATAATTGTTATATGGGGCTATTTTATTAATATTAATTGAATCAATGTTAATTCATGAATCAGTGTAAATTAAAAATCTTTTCCGACGGCTTCGCGTTTCATTGCATAAAAGTAATTATTATAATGGGCTGTTTTATTAAAGTTTTTGAAGTCTATTTTAATATTTTCTTTTTGTAACTAAATTAATTAAAAACCTTACATTCTTCTTGAGTTGAGCCTTAGCACTTTCGGGAAGGGGCCCCTCACATCATCAGAGGCAGCACGCTGGTGGCTTGCTCAGTTGTGTTGACACATTTGACTTGTTTTCTTGCAGTCTCGATGGTCCTACACCAGTTACGGTTAATTTCCTGTGCTGGGTCGTTGCCATTACAGGTAAGTGGATTTAATAAAATTTCAATTGTTTCGCGATTTGCGGTGTATATTGCGTTATTGTAATCTGCTAACTTACAAGTTTCGTTGAAGTTCATATTGATGGGTTCGGTCGCATTTGTCTTGGTGAGCGCGGTGGTTATTTTTCCAAATTTAATGTCTGTAGAATGTTCTTTCATACGGTTTTTTATTTTACGTTTGGTCATGCCTATGTAGTAACCGGTTTTATTGTTTATTTTGGAGTAAGGAATACTATAAATTCCAGAGGTTTCTAAAGGATCTATTTTGTCTTTTTCGTTTCTAATTGTTTGGTAAATATTTTTATTTGGTTTGATTGGAATTTTTGTGTTAATTTTGTTGGCTGCATTTTTGATTTTTTGGGAAATTCCACGGTTGTACGTAATGGCGGGAGTGAATTTTTGTTTTGGATTTTGGAAGTTGTTTATAGTATTGAGTTTTTTTATTCTTTTCCGGTATAGTTTGTTACTTAAGTCTTTTTTGTAACCTGCTTTAGTAGTAAATTTTCTGATGATATTGAGTTCTTTGTTTAATAAATTTTTATTAGAGCAAATGGTGATGGCGCAATTGATATAGGATTGGATAGTATTTATTTTGTATTGATAGGGGGTTTTACTATTGCAATGAATTATTTCAGTACTACTATTTGGTTTACGGTAAACGGTTGTTTCTAGGGTAAGATTATTGGTTTTAATTATACTGACATCAAGGTAATTAACAATGTTGTTATTTTCAATTTCATGGGTAAATTGGATATTATTATCGAGTGTATTTAATCTTTCAAGAATTGTCGGGATATTATATTGAGGGTTGATAATTGCAAATACGTCATGGACATATCTGAACCAGCAGAATATTTCTTTGTTAAACGTTTCTAGTATAGAATCTTCTAAAATTTGCAATTTTAATTCCGCTACAGTACCCGATATAGTGGATCCCATAGGAACGCCTTTTTGTTGTTTATAAAATATGTCATTGAAACAATAATAATTTTCTCTTAGAACTAAGTTACTAGCAGCGATTAAAGTATTGACAATTTCTGGGTCTTTATATTTATTTTTGATTTTTAAATTAATTATTTCAGAGATTTCATTTAAGTCAATTGATGGATATAAGTTAACTACATCGAAGCTTACAAGAGTTTGATTCTGGTTGATTTTGATATCGCGGAGTTTTTTGATAAAGTCTTCGGTTGAATGTAAACTGTTTTCTGAAGGGGGGAGAATGGAATTATAAATTTTATCCATATATTTTTCTAGGAAATAGCCTGGGCCTTCACATTTACTTACAATGGGTCGCATAGTAGGAGGATTTTTGTGGTCTTTGTATCTACTGTAGATTCTGGGAGTATTAGATGCGTGGTTATTGTAAAAGGGGGGTTTATTATCCGGCCAATTTTCTGGTTTTGTCAGTTAACAAGCAAGTTATATTTTCATTATTTTTTAGATTCATTAGTGCTTTTCGATCTTCACTGTTAATATTATTAGTTTTCATTTTTTCAATTAGTTCGTTTTGGGCAAGATTTCTAATTTTATCTTTGTGGGTAACAGGAATTTTATCGATGGCAGTTTCTATTCTAGCTATGCTATCTTTAATATTGATTGGTTGTTCTAAGATAAATTTATGCCCTAATTTTAAGAGTGAATCAACATGGGGTATCAATTTTTAAAATCTGAAAGGTTGATATAGTCGTGAGTTTCGTAATTTGGGATATTGTTAACGTTACGTTTTGAAATCAAGTTTTTAAGTTTCTTATTATGTTTTCTAACGGCCAAACTTTCTTCAATTTTACCAAAGGTTAATATTTTATTTCTCATTTCTTGGAAAGTATTTTCATCGACTAAGTTTTTCATTTTTTGTTCTATTTCCAAAAGTTCATTTTTAATTTCATTTATTTTTAAAGAAAAGCATACTAATTCTTAAATTATAAATACCTTACATAAGCTTTTCATAATTTTAGCTGATTAATTTCAGTCACAATCGTGACCATCCTTAGAGCCAAGATAAACGTTGACGTCCTTCTGTTTATAATCCCGCGGAATGTCGTGGTTCTTACTTTGCTTCACTTCAGAGGTTTGCAAGATCTGTTGCCATGCAGCAGGGATGATGGAATGTTCTCTATTGTTTACAGTGTTGGGGTTACAATTTTTGTTTATAATTTCAGTGTAAGTAGTGGGTTTTCTGTCACACTGAAATTATAAACAAAAATTGTAAAACCCCCCTCACTTACAAGTTATCGGCTATTCAATCTTATATCAACCGCACTATTTTAATCTGCTCTAACAAACAATTACTAAATAAAGAACTTAACAATATCAAAAAAATCGCCACTAAAGCAAACTATTCTAAAAATCTTATAAATAAATTATACAAAAAACGCCTAAAATCTTTAAACAAAATCAATAATGCCCAGAAAACGAAACCTAATTTCACCACCACAATCCCATTTGTAACGGCGCCAGCCTTAAAATAAAAAATGAAGCTAAAAATAATAACCTAAACATTCCAATAAAACCAGACAAAAACATTTTTCAACACATCCGGAACGAAAAAGACCCCATTCCACAAAACTCTACCTCCGGAATGTATAAAATCAACTTTGAACATATCAATGGTAATAAAGCCTGCTACATTGGGATGACCAAACGCAAAATCGCCGAAAGAGAAAAAGAACACCGTGCAGACCTTAAATTAGGAAAAACCTCTACCGCTTTCTCCGCTACCCACAATATTAGCCCCATAAACATTAACTCCATTAACATGAAAAAATAGCCCCTTACAATAACCATAATTACGCTCTAAAACGGGAGGCCCTCGAAATTATTACTAACCCCAACACTGTAAACGATAGAGAACACTCCATCATCCCTGCTGCATGGCAACAGATCTTGCAAACCTCTGAAGTGAAGCAAAGTAACAACCATGACATTCCGCGGGATTATAAACAGAAGGACGTCGACGTTTGTCTTGGCTCTGAGGATGGTCACGATTGTGACTGAAATTAATCAGCCAAAATTATGAAAAGCTTATGTAAGGTATTTATAATTTAAGAAGTTCATTTTTAAGTCTATAAAAGTTAGCTTTTTTCTGATAAATGGTTTTATTGATGATTTTATTTTCAAAATCACGGACTTCTTTTTTGTAGTATCTATTTAGCGTTTTATTATTGACTCTAATGAAACGGGGGGTGATTTTATAAAATTTACAATCATATAGAAAATTTCTATGTTGATCTTCTTTAACGAATTTTTTATACGTTTTTTTTCCAAAAGGAAAAAATTTTTTGTTCAGTATTCATGACTAAAATAGTCGAAACCGAAAGGATTAAAGAGGTAAGTTTAAAAAAAAAAAAAAAAAAAAAAAAAAAATGGAATAGCAGAGCGGATCACGAAAAATAACATCAAAATAAACCCGCGAAAAACACCAAAAAAAGTCGCATTAAGTACAAATAAACACAATATTATAAAAGTTCAAAGGCCATAAATTACTAATGAAAACGGAGATAAATATACATAAAAGAGTAAACATATAGTGCATTCGTACGTAGAAATAATATTAACGTTAAAAATTAATAAAAAAGAAATATTTAAGTAATGGCACGTGCCCAGCAACAGGACAACATAAGCATGCGTAATTCACCACGTTTAAACTTCAAAAAGTGTAAGACATTAAAATTAAATTTGTGAAACAAGACAATGTTATTTTTCATGATCCGCTACTGCTATTCCATTTTTTTTTTTTTTAACTTACCTCTTTAATCCTTTCGGTTTCGACAATTTTAGTCATGAATACTGAACAAAAACTTTTTACCTATTGGAAAAAAACGTATAAAAAATTCGTTAAAGAAGATCAACATAGAAATTTTCTATATGATTGTAAATTTTATAAAATCACCCCCCGTTTCATTAGAGTCAATAATAAAACACTAAATAGATACTACAAAAGAGAAGTCCGTGATTTCAAAAATAAAATCATCAATAAAACCATTTATTAGAAAAAAGCTAACTTTTATAGACTTAAAAATGAACTTTTGGAAATTGAACAAAAAATGAAAAACTTAGTCGATGAAAATACTTTCCAAGAAATGAGAAATAAAATATTAACCTTTGGTAAAATTGAAGAAAGTTTGGCCATTAGAAAACATAATAAGAAACTTAAAAACTTGATTTCAAAACGTAACGTTAACAATATCCCAAATTACGAAACTCACGACTATATCAACCTTTCAGATTTTAAAATTGATACCCATGTTGATTCACTCTTAAAATTAGGGCATAAATTTATCTTAGAACAACCAATCAATATTAAAGATAGCATAGCTAGAATAGAAAATGCCATCGATAAAATTTCTGTTACCCACAAAGGTAAAATTAGAAATCTTGCCCAAAACGAACTAATTGAAAAAATGAAAACTAATAATATTAACAGTGAAGATCGAAAAGCACTAATGAATCTAAAAAATAATGAAAATATAACTTGCTTGTTAACTGACAAAACCAGAAAATTAGTTATTATGAATAAATCTGACTATATTAATAAAATGGAAAAAACTATTCAGGAAATAGATTCGGAAAAACTAAAAAATGACCCTAACAATAAACTAAACGATAAAATTAAAAAACTTATAAAAAAAGGTAAATGGCCGGATAATAAACCCCCCTTTTACAATAACCACGCATCTAATACTCCCAGAATCTACGGTAGATACAAAAACCACAAAAATCCTCCTACTATGCGACCCATTGTAAGTAAATGTGAAGGCCCAGGCTATTTCCTAGAAAAATATATGGATAAAATTTATAATTCCAATCTCCCCCCTTCAGAAAACAGTTTACATTCAACCAAAGACTTTATCAGAAAACTCCGCGATATCAAAATCAACCAGAATCAAACTCTTGTAAGCTTCGATGTAGTTAACTTATATCCATCAATTGACTTAGATGAAATCTCTGAAATAATTAATTTAAAAATCAAAAATAAATATAAAGACCCAGAAATTGTCAATACTTTAATCGCTGCTAGTTACTTAGTTCTAAGAGAAAATTATTATCGTTTCAATGACATATTTTATAAACAACAAAAAGGCGTTCCTATGGGATCCCCTATATCGGGTACTGTAGCGGAATTAAAATTGCGAATTTTAGAAGATTCTATACTAGAAACGTTTAACAAAGAAATATTCTGCTGGTTCAGATACGTCGATGACGTATTTGCAATTATCAACCCTCAATATAATATCCCGACAATTCTTGAAAGATTAAATACACTCGATAATAATATCCAATATACCCATGAAATTGAAAATAACAATATTCTTAATTACCTTGATGTCAGTATAATTAAAACCAATAATCTTACCCTAGAAACAACCGTTTACCGTAAACCAAATACAATAGAGGATCTTTATAACGCACACCTTGGGACCAGAGGTTTTGCGTTATATAGAATTTTGCATTATATAGATCATATCATAGACTATTAAACTTACCTTCTAAACATGGTCACGTAAATATTATACACTGGGGATAAATGACTATATTTACAAATTCAACTAACTTAAAAATGCATATTCACTTTAAAACGCAAATTAATTCATGTCTAGAAAACATAATACAGTAGAGAATCTTTATAATGCACACCTTAGGATCAGAAGTGCATATTATAAAATTTTGCATTATCTATATAATTTTACAAATTGTAAAACTTATCAAGTACTGCCTAGAATAAATTATGATATTTACATTTGAGAACCATTTCAAAAGTTAAACTTTTTCATAGCATTAAATATAGAATTCAACAAAATTTAAAATTTACATAAATGATTATTTAAATAAATTAGCAGCAAATACATTAACACTATACTTATTTATCGAATCATTTACCAGTATTTTTTCTTCAGTTTTGTTGATTTTTTAGGATTACAAAATTTAGTTTTTTAGTTTTCTTGTTTTAATAAATTTAAAATTTTTTATTCATTAATATTTTTTTCATTTTATTTCTCCCTCCCCCCTTCCCAATCTATTTTTCACATATGGATTTTGTTCGACAGTCGCTGTTCTCCTGTGGACTTATAAGAGAAGAAATTCTTCCTTAATTCTACATGTATTAGAAATTTCAAGTTTCTCATCTGATATTTAATTCCAACATGCCTTTTATCTTAATGCATGTGATTATAACAGTTTTTATGCTCATTGTAATAACTGTATTCTTTCTTTATTAATTTAAAACTATGAATTAGGAATATAAAGATGAAAGAATGTTTCAAACATTTATTTTAGTTGCGTGTGAATATATCTACATGTCACTTAAATAAGTTTCTCAAAAGAAAATTTTTAATGTTTACATCCAATCAGTAGTGCGTTTTATAGATCATTGCGTTATATAGATCGGCGTTATAAAGATCTTCAACTGTAGTAGTACTGAAATAATTCATTGCAATAGTAAAACCCCCTATCAATATAAAATAAATACTATCCAATCCTATATCAATCGCACCATCACTGTTTGCTCTAATAAAAATTTATTAAACAAAGAACTCAATATCATCAGAAAATTTACTACTAAAGCAGGTTACAAAAAAAACTTAATTAACAAACTATACCGGAAAAGAATAAAAAAACTCAATACTATAAACAACTTCCAAAATCCAAAACAAAAATTCACTCCCGACGTTACGTACAACCGTGGAAATTCCCAAAAAATCAAAAATGCAGCCAACAAAATTAACATAAAAATTCCAATCAAACCAAATAAAAATATTTACCAAACAATTAGAAACGAAAAAGACAAAATAGATCCCTTAGAAACCTCCGGAATTTATAGTATTCCTTACTCCAAAATAAACAATGAAACCGGTTACTATATAGGCATGACCAAACGTAAAATAAAAAACCGTATTAAAGAACATTCTACAGACATTAAATTTGGAAAAATAACCACCGCACTCACCAAGACAAACGCGACCGAATCCATCAATATAAACTTCAACGAAACTCGTAAATTAGCAGATTACAATAACGCAATATACGCCGCGAATCGCGAAACAATTGAAATTTTATTAAATCCACTTACCTGTAATGGCAACAACCCAGGACAGGAAATTAACCGTAACTGGTGTAGGACCATCGAGACTGCAAGAAAACAAGTCAAATGTGTCAACACAACTGAGCAAGCCACCAGCATGCTGCCTCTGATGATGGGAGGGGCCCCTTCCCGAAAGTGCTAAGGCTCAACTCAAGAAGAATGTAAGGTTTTTAATTAATTTAGTTATAATTTTTCTTCTTGTTTCATGAATTTAATTTTCTTTTTGGTTTGTCTTGGTTAGGGCTGTTGTTATTTTATAATACTTTATATCGTTTTTGGTTCTTTTATGTGTGTTTTTATTTTTCGTTTTGTGATACCTATATAGCATCCGATTTTTTGATTTTCGTTAGTGAAATTTATTTTGTAAATGCCTGCCACTTCAGATAAGTGGATTTTATCTTTGTCATTTCTAATTCTTTGGGAAATGTTGCTATTAGGTTTTATTGGGATATTTATGTTTAATTCAGCTGCTTCAGTTTTTATTTTATTGCTTGTATCTTTGTTATATGGGATTGGGGGGATATCGTTTTGTTTTGGTTTTTGTGTGTTATTTATATTGTCTGGTTTTTTCAATCTATTATTATAGAGTTTATTTATTAAGTTCCTTTTACATCCTGCATTTTGACATATTTCGTTGATTTTTTTAAGCTCTTGTTTCAGTAAGGTTTTGTTAAAACATATTTTTATTGCATGATTTATATAATATTGCATAGCAGCTATTTTATATCTGTATAGGGTTTTACATTTAGCATTTACAATTTTGTTACTATTGTTTTGTTTCCGATATACCATAGTTTCAGGGTTTAAATTTGGGGTTTTAGTTATAATAACATATAAAAAATTTAATAGATTTTTATTTTCTATTTCAAAAGGAGATTTGATGTCAGGATCAATTTCATTTAGTTTACAAAGTTTTTTTTTTTTTTTTTTTTTTTTGGGGGGGGGGGGGGAAGGGGGGGGAGGAAGTATTGTTTATTATTGAAAATACGTCGTCTACATATCTATACCAGTGTTTTATTTCTTTAAAGTTTTTTAGAATATTTTCCGTTTTCTATTAATCTTAATTTTAGTTCTGCTATTACTCCTGGTATCGGCGATCCCATCGGGACTCCTTTATTTTGTTGGTTGAATCTGAAATAATTTTCATTTAGTATTAGGTTGTTGGCTGAGAGTTTGGCTTATTTCATTATTTTTATATTTTTCTTTTATTTTTTCGTTTATAATTTCATTAATTTCTTTTATATTAATGGATGGATATAGGTTAATAATGTCAATGCTAATCATAAGATCATTAGGCTCTAGTTTTATTTCTTTTAAATTTTTTATGAAATCATCGGTGGAGTTTAAACTGGTATTTGATGAGGGGAGAATCTCTTGGTAAATGGTTTTCATGTTTCTTTCATTTATAATTTTATTTTTTTTTTCTGTTAGTTTTTTTATTTGTATATTTTTTGAGATGGATAACACCTATATCCTCAATTGCCTTTTCCATTTCTTTGTTATATTCATTGCGATTGAAAATTGCCATTTTACCTGTCTTATCAGTAAGGACGCATGCAATTCATTAATAATTTTTTTTTTTCTGTCAGTTTTTTATTTGGGTATTTTTTGAGATAGATAACACCTATATCCTCAATTGCCTTTTCCATTTTTTCGTTATATTCATCATGATTGAAAATTGCTATTTTTCCTGTCTTATGAATATAAAAACCATTTACCAAGAGATTCTCCCGTCATTGAATACCAGTTTAAACTCCACCGATGATTTCATAAAAAAATTTAAAAGAAACACTGGAGCCTAATGATTGTATGGTTAGCTTCGACGTTATTAACTTATAACCATCCATTAATATAAAAGAAATTAACGAAGTTATAAACGAAAAAATAAAAGAAAAATACAAAAATAACGAAATAAGCTAAACTCTAATCTCAGCCAACAACCTAATACTAAACGAAAATTATTTCAGATTCAACGTCAAATTCAACCAACAAAATGAAGGGGGGTCCTGGTGTGATTGCCGTTCTCAGGAGTAATAGCAGAATTAAAATTAAGATTAATAGAAAAAGAAAATATTCTAAAAAAACTTTAAAGAAATAAAACACTGGTATAGATATGTAGACGACGTATTTGCAATAATAAACAATACTTCCTCCCCAAAAATACACTTGATAAACTAAACAAAATTGATCCTGACGTTAAATTTACTCTTGAAATAGAAAATAAAAATCTATTAAATTTTTGAATGTTACTATAATTAAAACCTTGAAACTATGGTATATTGGAAACAAAACAATAGTAACAAAATTATAAATGCTAAATGTAAAACGCCATACAGATATAAAATAGCTGCTATACAATATTATATAAATTGTGCAATAAACATATGTTCCAACAAAACCTTACTGAAACAAGAGCTTCAAAAAATCAACGAAATATGTCAAAATGCAGGATATAAAAGGAACTTAATAAATAAACTCTATAATAATAGATTGAAAAAACTTGACAATATCAATAACTGTTATCAAATTGTTAAATTTGAAATGGCAAATTACACAGTGTAGCTCACTTGCCTTAAACTTATATTTTATGTGTGATTTAAAACATGTAAAAGTGCAGTTCTCGATAAAAACACAGTTTTAATTATCAAGGCTAACGTTTATTGAAACAGAATTAGTAAAGAACAATTAACACGGTAAATAGATAAAAAGTAATTTAAATTCATAAACTTAACAAGAAAACTTAATAATATAACTTTGGCATTAAAATATTGCATGGCAAATGTTTAAAAAAAAAACTGAGTTTCATTTAAACTAGATGTTGATAAACTTTTATTAAATTAATCTTAAATATACTGCTAAGTAAATTTTAATTAATGGGTTAAATTATGTAACTTTAACTTTTAATAAGGAAAACACTGCCCAGAGTAAATAGTAAAGAATGTAATCACAGCTTGAAACCAGTCACTTGTAGACGTTACATCACCAGTCGAACTTCTTGAAAACGTAATGTCCAGCATAGCTTCATTACAGTGCTATTATGAAAAAACAGTTCCACTGTAATACTAACTGAAAAGTTTCACTAAAACATAATAACTTAAGATGAATAACTATATCATAACAATTTGCAAAAGAAACAGAACATTAATATAAGCGAACTGTCAAAACGTTAAGCCATGCATATTAAAAAGGGAAAAGCAATGCAACCAACATGTCATTTTCTTTTATACTAAAAAACCAGTTGATTAGCATATTTCTTCATCGTTAAACTTGCAGTTAAGCAGGTAGCAGATGACTACTCAGAAATCCAATGTCTTGGGACGCCATCTGAAAACCGGTAAAAGTTTCAGTACTTTAAATATGAAAATCAATTATATAACTACTGAATAACTCAAACTCACTTAAAATTACTATAAATATGAAACAATATTTTTCAATCTAAATGTTTACTGCTACAAGTATAAAACTAAGCTGAGTAGGAACTAAGAGAAATAACACGGAAAAGGCAAAATTTTCAACAATAACGTACAAAAACCAAAACAAAAATATGTCTCGCCAATCCCATATAACAAAGGTACAAGTAATAAAATAAAAACAGCATACCTGAAAAAGGTCGCGGATAGCGGCAGAAAATGCTAGTATGAGGTAACATTTGGAAAGGTTTTTAATGTTCATAAGTTATTCTCTTTTATACTCTTCATATAAAGCAAGGTAAATAATTTAAACATTCACATAATATTACTGAACTGGCTTTTTATTTAATAAATGAATTTTCAGAAAATGTAGAGGGGAAAAAATGTCACATAAAATGTAATTTATATCATACT
Organism: Salticus scenicus; assembly: GCA_963930645.1. Classification (NCBI taxonomy): domain Eukaryota; kingdom Metazoa; phylum Arthropoda; class Arachnida; order Araneae; family Salticidae; genus Salticus; species Salticus scenicus. The sequence continues at coordinate 836,630 of OZ005651.1, forward strand.
GTTATTCATTACATCAGGGTTGCCACGCTGCATGGAAAACCTGGAGAACCTGGAATAGTCAGGGAATTTGAAAATTGACTATAAAAGTCAAAGAAATGTCAGGGAATTTGAATATTTTAGCCAGAATCTGGAAAAGTCAGGAAATTTCGTATGATGATTGCCTAAAAATAAACAATTTTTCCGCCAATGTAGGGTCATTTTTTTTCTTCCCCCCCCCCCCCCCCCCCCCTTAGCTTCCACCATTTTTTAAAAACAGCCTCACCCTTTTTTTCTGCTCATGAAGGAAATTTCTTATAAGCAACAGATGCCATCACTATAAGCAACTTATATTTAACTTTTGTATTTTCAAGTGGTACCATAATGATTTTGCCCTCAACACAGCGAATGCTCAATATACAATTAGAGACTTGAATATTTCTAGAAAAGTCAGGAAATTTCATTCTCCTGTTTGAATGGTTACTCAAACAGGTTCAGTGGTTACTCCTGTTACATTCTCATTTTTTATTCTCATTCAGACAGACCAAATTAACTTAAATTACATCAATATTTTAGTCATAAAAGGAGACATATATCACTGAATATGAGTAAATTTTATATTTAAAAAAAAAAAAAAAAAAAATGAAGAAAAGAAATGAAGAAACCTATCTATATTATAGATTCTTTAACTGCAGAATTATATGATCAGGATGGTTCAAAAGTCATAGCAAGTGGTGTAAAAAAGACTTATTTTACATAAAATGTAATCGAAGTACAACATACAAGTGGAAAATGTTACAGTTAATAAGAAGTGCTCAAAATCATGCTCACTTCACTTCGTCATTTGTATCTTTTTCCATGCATACAAGTTGGCCAGAACCTATCTCTCACACACACACACACACTCGTGCCATGAGATATTTTTCGTTTTTACTTTCCCTTACCGAAATATAGTAGAGAAAAGTATCGTTTTTAAATGGAATTTTGGAAATTGAGTTTTTGTGAAAATTGCACAACTTGAGGTCCCTCCTAATCCAAAAAACAGGTCTTATGCTGTTGATCTGTATGTGTATCTGTGATCAGCATATCTCAAGGACAAATAGTAGCAAGAAATGCAATCTGAAAAATGGCTATTAAAAACATGCTGTTCATTGGCCCTTTTACTGTTTTGGCTTTAAATAATCATTGTATATTCTCATAACTTTTACATTAAATGAAAATATATATTTAAGAACCTTTTGCTTTTTAATTTTTTCGTATGCTTTTTTAGATTCTACGTTTCTAGCTTGACCTTCAGTACACAAGTTTTAAAAAACTGATATTTAAAGAAAAATTATGTTTTAATTTCTAGTAAATAGTTCTAATTAAAATAAATAAATTTTAAGTTCCCTAGACCACCATGTTTCTTTCTCCTTTTGTAATAGGATACAATATATTTTTAATTTTTATTTAGAAACAACCGTCTATATTTATAAAATCCCAATAATAAAAAAAAAAGCATAAAAAAAAACTTTGATGATCTATAGAATAGTTTTCTGATAATTTTAAACTGTCGTAGAAGCACATTGTACTGTTTAGATAGCAAACAACATTACTTTGCTGGTTATAATATTGGGACGTTATTACAAAGGTCATAGGTTCGAAAACTGGCACGATCCCTCTTCTCTCTTGTAAATAATAATAATAATTTAGTCAGTCTTAAAAAAGTATAGTTTATAAAAATTTAATTATTTGACTGAAAAAGAAAAAAAAGTGTAATTAATTTGGTACAATAAAAAAAAAAAAAAAAAGTAAGTAACCGGCTATTTGAATTACTCATCCAAATAAAAATTAATATTTAACATACTCTTCCTCCTCAGCTCCCAAACGAAAATCTGTCAGTGTATGCGATTTTGGCGTACAAAGATTAAAATATATAGATTTTTTTAAATGAATAAAATAAATAAAAAAACCCAGAAAACCATATGCAAGTTAGTTTTGTAGTCAAGCACCTAAATAAGACGTGCTACATTGTATAAATTTAATTTTATTATGCTTAGGTTTAATAATAACAAAATAACTTTACTTTTTAGGTTCTTTGATTTTACCCATAAAAATATTAAAATAATCAATCTAAACTAGCCAAAGAAAACTACATTTTAAAATAATAATATTTAATCTCTGTCATAGCCGCCATTTTATAAGCATGTTAATTGAAGTTGCTTTAAATTTATTTTATATCTCTAACCTATTTTTACCAAAATGCATATTTATTAAATCTCTATTAATCAAAAATAAAATATGATTCTCTACTGTGAGACTATGTAATTCTTTATTAATAATTATGAAGCATTTCAAATGTTCCTAAATTTTTAAGATTTTTGATATATTGCTTTTTTCTGGTTTTCTTTATGGATTCCTTGATGATTTGATTTAATAATTTATTTAATTTCTCATTCAAATTGGTTTTGCTGCCTCGATCGAGGCTGGAACAATGTAAATTACTATGACTAGCTATATTGTTTTACGAAATCGATGCAGCTTTCACAGCTTTATAAAGTGCATGCCCCCTGATGAGTTTTTACTTCTAATTTTTAACGTTTTTATCCAATTATTATTTCTGTGGTCCTTTAGTTATTTTCTCTGTCATTAAGTTTAATGGTCCTTTTTTTATTATTATCATTCATGTTGGCGTAAGTAATTTAAATTGATTTTGTCTCTTATTGGCTCTTAATCTGTATCACAACATTTTTGTGTCAGTCTTACCTATAAGTTAAAATCAGTTCTATTTTTGTTGTGTTGGTATTGTTTTGTATCTATTAATTGCTAAATTTTAAGGTTAAATTTTATTATATCTATCATTTATATATATATATATATATATATATATTAAAAGCAAAATATATAAACATCTATATTTAAAAGCATGCAGTCAACTCTTTATTTTAGATACTTACATAATTGTTTCAAATAACATACAGCTTTTAAGTAATGAAAAAAGAGGTGATATTTATTATTTGTATTAAGACTTCTTCACATTTTTGTAGGGGAGAAATAGCCTAAGTGGGTAATCAACTATAAGTTATAAATATATTATTATTTTTTATTATTATTACCGTTACAAAGAATTTCATGAATTTAATTACGATTATCAAAATATAACCACTGAATCTTTTTTTTTTTTTTTTTTTAATTTTAATATACCTTATACAAGCTTTTCATAATTTTTGGCTGATTAATTTCAGTCACAATCGTGACTATCCTCAGAGCCAAGACAAACGTCGACGTCCTTCTGTTTATAAACTCGCGGAATGCTGTGGTTGTTACTTCGCTTCACTTCAGAGTCTTGCAAGATGTGTTGCCATGCAGCAGGAATGATGGAATGTTCTCTATCGTTTACAGTGTCGGGGTTAGTAATAATTTCGAGGGCCTCCTGTTTTAGAGCGTAATTATGGTTATTGTAAGGTGCTATTTTTTGGATGTTAATGGAGTTAATGTTTATGGGGTTATTATTGTGGGTAGTGGAGAAAGCGGTAGAGGTTTTTCCTAATTTAAGGTCTGCACGGTGTTCTTTTCTCTATCGGCGATTTTTCGTTTGGTCATCCCAATGTAGCAGGCTTTATTACCATTGATATGTTCAAAGTTGATTTTATAAATTCCGGAGGTGGAGTTTGGTGGAATGGGGTCTTTTTCATTCCTAAAAATAAATGAAATAACCACTGAATGTTTAATTTTATATGCGAAAATTATTTATCATGCATTGTACATTCTTTAATTATTTTATATGCTGTATAAATAATTTGAATCAGAGTTGAGTTTTAAGTTTTAATACACTTAAAATATTTTTATATTATTCATTGAAATTTCATTTATATAATAAGAGGTATAAACTAGTAATTTGTTTATGTATTTTTTTATTCTCTGGGAGATCTGTTCAATAATATAACTGTATTTTGTGTAATAGTATATTTTAATTCAGTTTCTTATACAATATAAATTAATATTATTATAGTACACTCTCGAGTTGAGTTGTATGTAAATCAGAAGGTATAAATTCGGGGCGAGTTCTGAGTTTGAAAACTGTTTGTGGGCCAGATTGAGGCTGTAAGGACATTTTGCGGGTCAAGTTTATGCGGCCGACGCAGGACTAAGTAAGATAAATCTGCATTAAAGTTAAATAAAAGAATAATATATCAAGAAGTTAAAGTCATGCATCATGCATAGATAATGACTTTCCAACATTACACAATATAATTACGTGAATAAATAAGGAAATATTTGAATAAATTCTGTTTAAAAAAATGAATATATATATATATATTTATATTTAACATGCATCAATCATAAATTATAAACTTGTTTTCATATTTGTAGGGAAACTAGCCATTTGTTCAATATGCTATATATATTGCGACGTACAGTGATCAGATATAAGGAACGAAATTTTTTATTTATGAAGGTATCAATGAAATACAGAAGTGAAAAAAGCATTATACAAAAAAGAAATACTGAACATTTTAATAAATAAAAAAAAAATAATAACCTTGAAATTTTCCCCAAAACTGTTGTATCTTTATAAAGGGAAAATAAAAGAATTATAGCAGGGTAAAATATAGCAAGTTGTTAATATAAAATTAATGTCACTGCCCAACAACTCAAAAAATTTCAATAACGAATTAAAGCATGTATCATTTTAATTCGTTTAAAACAAAACAATTAAAAACATTAACACTTAATTTTTTATTTAAATAAAAGACAAAAATTATGTATCATAGTTTTTATTTTCTTTATTATATATATAAAGAAAGAAAAGTAGTAAAATTAAATAAATATGAAAATATGTATGCACAATAATTTTAATAATATTACATACAATTTTTAATATTAATAGTTAATTATTACATTGTTGTTGCTTTATTTTATTTTTGTGAGATGAAACAATTGCAAGGTCTAAATTTCCCAATCTATTATTATTTTCCAGTCATATTATAGGTAAGGGGAACTTGCGTAATCGTGAAGATTTTTGACATCAATTTTTTCACTTTTTTACATGTTTTGAGGCATAAGGATTCCGAAAATAACAAACATGATATAGTGTCCTTCTGTAGGGTGTCTGTTAGTGTGTTAGTCTGTGTACACGATATCTCAGGAACACTGATTGCAGAGAGATCGGACCAGTTTTAAAATATTACTTATGCAAGGCCGCAAGTCCCTATTAATTTGCAACATTCTAAATTTAAAACTACGTAAGATAATTGAAATTTACAATTTTATTAAAATGGGAGAATACGGCAAATTTTCGCTTAAACATGCATTAAAAGAAATATTTTTATTCTAAAGATGTCACACAAACTTTAAAATATGACTTTTAATGCTGACATGAACATCCTTGACTGTGAATTTTCTATTTTAAAAATTTCGTAAGTTATTAGAAAACTATGAATTACGTAACAGAACAGTAATTTAAAACATCACTTTAATTAATTAATTAAAAAATAGTGTGAGTATTGCTTCACAACTTTTTCTTGCTAATACACATAAAAAATTCGAAAATAATAATAACTCCATTTTCGCTGCATTTTATATATATTTGTATATATAATATTTGATTTATTACTATATATTATTTCTTGTCTTTAAGCTTACATACATATATATATATATCAATATTTGCATATTCAATAATTCAATTTATGATTATACATAATATGATTCTTCTTTCATAAATTTTAAATTCATTTAAATTTATTAAATTTTAATTCATTAATGAAAGATAAATCGACTAAAAGTTATTAAAAAGCCAATTTTTTTCATTTATAAAGATGACAGAACTATTTTTCCGCTTACCTCATAGACAGGATGGCTAGCAGTCAGGGAAAATCAAAGAATCATGGAAAAGTCAGGGAATTTAGAAAATCTGGAAAAGTCAGGGAATTTCCTTTAAAGTCAGGGAATTTTAACAAATTTTGTGAAAATAAGCTATATTAATCATTAAATTATTAATGATATTTTAAATCACTAAATTTTTTGCTAGTGTCGTGAAATTTTCATTGAAAATAAATGTGAGAGTCAGGGGAAAATGGAGGAAAATCTCGAAAAATAGTCAGGGAATTTGAAGAGGTTTAAATGCTAGCCACCCTGATAGAATAAAAAATAATAAATAAAATCCTGTATGAAAAATGTATCTATTGCTAGTTCTATAAAATTGATTTTTAATTTTAAAAATAGAAGAAAAATATTAAACTTCTAAACAAATATGATATTATAGTCTTAATGTCTTAGGGAAGTCAACAGTGACTTCATTAAGCAGGGCATCTATTCTCCGACCCGACTATACCTCAATTCTGACTGTGTCAGTCTTTATTTTGATCACGTGACATCACATTCTGACTTTTTCCTATTCTCCCCTCTGTGTCGTAGAAATTTGCGGTAAAGATGCAGTTTGTTTCAGTCCTTATCATACCGACTACTCAGCCCAGTTGTTATAATGACGACTCATTGCTATTTCCTTTATTTCTCGTGAATGATCTTTTGGGAGAGATCAGATAGTTTTTCAATATATAAATTGTTATTGTGAGTTTAGTTTATCCTCTCTCTCCCCTATATTATTTTTAAAAAAGCAGACCCATCTATTTAAAGAAATTTTTAATAATAATATAAAAGAATACGCTTTTCAAAATTAAAAAGTAACCCAACAATATGCTATATTTTAATCCTAAATAAAGTCATAATATGAAAATGTGACTTTTCAATTGTGTAATGTGGATATATGCTTATATATAATTATAATAGTTTTAACTAATAGTTTTTTTTTTTCGCCATTTATAGCACAAATTGAGCATTATAGTGATAACATAAAAATATGATTTCCAAACTGTGTAATGTGTATACCGTATATTTCCGTGTATAAGCCGAGAATTTCTGGAAATTTTTCGGAAGCTGAATTACGGGGGTCGGCTTATATACGGATCCACATTTCTAGCAAAAAATGTACATAAGAAACAATGATTGAATATATATTTTTTAAGTTTAAAAACTATATATAAAGTAAAATAGTGATATTAAACCTTATTTTTAAATAATTACCATGCATATAAAACTCTTACATTAGCAATTTTAAATTTATTTCACGAAACGCTTGATGTAGTCACGTGTGTTTACATTTCTTTTTTCTTTTTGACCTGCCGGTAACTGAAGTCATTGGCAGAGTGCACAAATAGAGTAAATTCTATGTCTGATTCAGAAATAGTATAAGAGAAACTTGAAAAAACAGGACTCCCTATCATATTTTTAATTTATACAATTAAATTTAAATCATCTCTGTTTAAAATGTTTCTAGGCTTACACTAGCAAAAGTGGCAAATCATTCTTCATTTTTTTTTTATAGAAGTATTTTTTTTTTTTTTTGTTGTTGTTGAAGATTGCCTTGAAGCAGTGATAAAAATACTCAAAAGTAGAAATATACAAAATAATTTAGATACGTCATTAAAAAAAATTGATGCAATCGGTCTTTAAACGGTTTATTTTTATAAACATCCAGCAGTTGCATTGCATCATCGACGTTAGTGTTAGCCTCCCCTCCCGGTATTACGGTAATCATCGTTTTCAGCTGCTGGGACTTGCGCGCGCGATGCAAGTGCATCTGTGTTTGCTTCCCGTCTGATAGGGTTAAGGCGAGAGTTAAAACTATCGCCGTTGCCAAACACACTGCGATCGTTTTACGTTATAGCTAAGCAAGGTAAGGAATTCTATTGGATAAGCACACATTTCGCACAATTTCATTGGACAGATTATCATGAAAGTTGTATAGATTGGCAATATTTTCACTGTTTTGGTGATATACTCGAACTTTAAAAAAGTATTTTTTTCAATTTGGCTTATACATGGGTTTGCATTTTTAGGCAAATTTCTGCAGGGAAAAACGTACTCTCGGCTTATATACAGATCGGCTTATATTCAGAAATATACGGTATATGCTTATACATAATTATAATAGTTTTAACTAATAGTTTTTTTTTTTTTTGCCATTTATAGCACAAATTGAGCATTGTAGTGATAACATAAAAATATGATTTCCAAACTGTGTAATGTGTATACCGTATATTTCTGTGTGTAAGCCGAGAATTTCTGGAAATTTTTCGGAAGCTGAATTACGGGGGTCGGCTTATATACGAATCCACATTTCTAGCAAAAAACGTACATAAGAAACAATGATTGAATATATATATTTTAATTTTAAAAACTATATATAAAGTAAAATAGTGATATTAAACCTCATTTTTAAATAATTACCATGCATATAAAACTCTTAAATTAGCAATTTTAAATTTATTTCACGAAACGCTTGATGTAGTCACGTGTGTTTACATTTCTTTTTTCTTTTTGACCTGCCGGTAACTGAAGTCATCGGCAGAGTGCACAAGCAGAGTAAATTCTATGTCTGATTCAGAAATAGTATAAGAGAAACTTGAAAAACAGGACTCCCGATCATATTTTTAATTTATACAATTAAATTTAAATCATCTCTGTTTAAAATGTTTCTAGGCTTACACTAGCAAAAGTGGCAAATCATTCTTCATTTTTTTTATAGAAGTATTTTTTTTTTTGTTGTTGTTGTTGTTGAAGATTGCCTTGAAGCACTGATAAAAATACTCAAAAGTAGAAATATACAAAATAATTTAGATACGTCATTAAAAAAAATCGATGCAATCGGTCTTTAAACGGCTTATTTTTATAAACATCCAGCAGTTGCATTGCATCATCGATGTTAGTGTTAGCCTCCCCTCCCGGTGTTACGGTAACCATCGTTTTCAGCTGCTGGGACTTGCGTGCGCGATGCAAGTGCGTCTGTGTTTGCCTCCCGTCTGATAGGGTTGCCAAAGTTAAAACTATCGCCGTTGCCAAACACACTGCGATTGTTTTACGTTATAACTAAGCAAGGTAAGGAATTCTATTTGTTAGTAATTAGTCCCTTTATTAAATCTCATCATCCAAAAGTAAAATAAATCTTTATTAATAGTAAAATACAAAAATAAACCGTATATCTTACCTTTTAGAATTAATTCCATTTATGTGAAATAATCCAACGTTTATTTTTAAACTACGTTGTTTATTTACCTTTGGCTGTATTGCTCATTCCGGTCTTCTACTCATAACAGCCAGCAGTAAAAGAATTGCTTCTGTAATTCACTGTAGAACTTGCGATCGCTAATTTGCTGATTCAGCCATTCTCGTAACTAACAGCCAGCAGTAAAAGGGTTGGTTCTGTAATTCACTGTAGGATTTGCGATCGCTGATTTGCCGATTTGCCATAATTTACTGAATTTTCGTGAATTCATCTGAAAACAGTTGAACGCCATATGCAAATCTGATGCAGAATCATCTAGAACTTTCGCTTTCAGTATGAATGTTAACAGGGCCGAAACTAGAGGGGGGCGAGCGGGGCATTTGCCCCGGGCGCCAGATGGAGAAGGGCGCCAAAAAAGGCTGTTTTGTCGCCTTATTTACACATTTAAAAAAAAAAAAATTAAAAGAATAGAAAAAAAAAAAAAAAGAAGAAGAAGTAGAAAAGAAATAAAGAAAGAAAAAGAATAAAAAAGTCAAATTCTATTAGTCAGGGCAATTTGAACAAAGAAAAAAAAAGTAGAAGATTAACATATAACAGAATTCACTTACAAGGAAAAGCATGGTGGACAGAGTGTTCTCCAAGACTAACGCCCGTATTCACCGATAACCTTAACCGCCAGTAGAACTGGCGGTTCAGAAGCTGCGGGTCGGTCCTGAATAACCGGGAGTGACAAATCGGTATTCACCGTTTACTTGGGAAGTAAAGTTGTTGAACCGAGGGTATTTCAACCCGCTTGAAACTATGAACGCTTATTGGCCAAAAGGTTCACGTGATAACCGATGTTTTTAGCTTCTGTGTGTGTCACGGAGTAGTTTGTGTTTACATTTATTTTTATCGAAACGATCGAAAATAAGCTTTGAATTTTAACTTGCATTTTTTTTTTTTTTTTATTGCACACATCTTACATAAAAATGGATGGAAAGAGTTCGTTAGTTTATGAAAAAAAATTACTGAATAATTTATTTAAAAAAATAAAATAAAAAATGCATTTTACTTCATAGAAGTTACTTAAAAAAAAAGAAATGGAAAAGGAATATTTTGCAGTTCTCAGTGTCAAAATGTTAATTATCTTTGTAATTGCTCTAAAAAAAACTATTTTTGTTGAAAACAAATAAATGTTTTATGTGCTTAGATTTTATTACAGCATGCGAAACATTTCAGACAGTGATTTGAAAAATAAATAAATAAAACATTGAAGTTTAGAATAGAATTAAATAAATTTCACATTCTGTAGTTTCACCACTATAATCCTGAACTTTTTGAAGTTATTTTCAAAGAATAAGAATATTCTCCTCAAAATAATTACAGAATAATAAATTCTTATATAAAGAAATAAAATAATATCCAAGAGAATATTCTCTTTGATAAATTTATCTATGCATGAAATGTAATTTATTTATTTTTGTATTTTTTATTTATTTTGTATGAACTTATCATAACAGATAAATTTTTATATTGGGCATTAATGCTTATGACAGTATTTTCTATGATGAAAATATTAAAAACAGTAAAAACAATCATCCATAATTTGCCTACCTACTGCAAAATAATGTATTTAACTTTTAACAATATTCATTATTACAATAAATTTCTTGTTTTCACTTTAATAAAATTTTATTAATTTTGGTAAAATTTAACATTTTTGCGTAAAGGGATATTTGTTTTCACATCTCGAAATACTTTTTATTTTTGTTAAAATAATTACAAGATAAAAGGAATATTTTATATACCACGTTTTTAAATTTTCTGTTGAATCATATAAACTTGACAATTCTAGGCATTAATAAGTACTTAAAAAAAAAAAAAAAAAATGATGAATTATCCCACCAACTTGAAAGAAAATGATCAAATGTGTAATAAAGAAAGCAATAGAAGAAATTTTCAAACATTTATTAATTGAATAAAAGTATTCAAAGAATGCATTGTCATCATGTTCTGAGCTATTCGAAAAGTTTCAAATGTCTAGCTAGTCGAGATGTTAGTTAAAAATCGATTGCAAGATTTATATTGGAGAAAAAAACAAGAAAGTGAGTTAATAAAAATGTGCTAAAAAAGTTGTCAGCCTCCCTTAATTAGGGAATACATGAGGTGTACAATAATATTGATAACTTTATCACAGAAATGTTTGTAAAAGGAATGATTATATTCATACGTGGACAATTAAAATAATTTTATAAGTATAGTTTAACTTTAGAAATTTTTTTATTCATTAATTCATCAACCGTGAATATTCATTTTAAATAGGTTGTTGGTATAAAGGTTGATTAAATTTTTCATAAACCAACTATGTGAAAAATGCCAGAGCCGGGAATCGAACCCGGCACCTTCCGTTTAATGTGTGGATGCTCTTTCACTGAGCCACCCTGGCTGAAAACTAGCCTAGCATTTCTCAGATAACAACCATTGACAAGGTCACCATGGGCGTCGGCGGAATGGGACATGGGGGGGCCTTCTTTCCATGCCCCCCCCCCCCCCCTGGAAAATTCTATTAAGCATTTTTTCTTTAAATTTAAAACTATGCTATCAGAATTTTATTTAAAAAAAAAAAAAAAAAAAAATCAGGTTGTGCCCCCCCCCCCCCCCTGAAATTTTTTATGGCGACACCACTGAAGGTCACCTTGTCTGCAAACGCAGATGTAACAGGTGAGACAATGTTAATCGTAGCACAACTCCATAGACCACGAAATTTCAATTTAGAAATTTTTTTATTCATGAATTCATCATCTGGGAATATTCATTTTAAATAGGTTGGAGTATAAAGGCTGATTAAATTTTTCATAAACCAACCATGTGAAAAATGCCCGGATTCTATTCCCGGCTCTGGCATTTTTCATATAGTTTCCTATTCAAAAATCTTAAAAAAAGAAAAAAAAAAATCACTTAAATTAACATTGAAATCTTCATTACACATGTTTAACACATTGGCGGCTAATCTCGCGCCAGTGCATGATGGGGGAATGCTGTTTGAAATGCCCGTCATGTGAGATCAGCAGCCAGTGTGTTAAAATTAAAAGGCCTTACTTTGAAGCTTGACAAAGCACAAAATGAAAAATAGAATAAAAGAACATAAATCTGATATTAAATTCGATAGAACAACCATTGCACTAACTAATCTTTATAAAAATAAATTTTGATAATACAAATAAATTAGCAAATTATAAAAATTATGTTTATACCATACATCACGAAACTTCCAAAAATTTAAAAAATGATACAGTTGCAACAGGGACAAACCATTGCTGAGCATAGACTGTAAGTGGTGCCATCTATTGCAACAACAGGACGAGGAAGATGCTTATGTTTACTTTAGTGATCTACATAGGCCCACCAGCGGCCGAGGTACTATCCTCAAAGCTGGTAGATGTGAGGTGCCAGGTTTGATTCCATGTCGTGCATGTTGGCCTAGCCATTCGGAGTTTTCCATGCTTTTCTCCAAAACTTGCATAAATACGGGCTAGGACACCTTAGAAAGACCCCGCGAAGGGCATTCCCCCTGAGGCCCAGGACCTACAGCAGTCAATCGGCCTTATTCCCAAATCCAATTCAACAGTGATCTACATATTACGTGAAGCTGCTCCTGATGAAGTTGTGGAACCGTGACAAAAGCCTTGTGAAGCTTCAAAGTAAGAGCTTTTAATTTTAAATATATCTGAAAAAGTCACTTAGGAAATAAGACTTAAATTATATTTTTCTTGAGGCGTTTAAGAAGTATGTTACATTTTAACATTGAAAGTAAAAAAACACATTATTTAGAAGTGTACTACAATACGACACGCTATTTATGTACATAATTTCTGAGTTGCTGCAGATACTTGTGAAAACATTGAAGTAATTGTTAGACGTAATGATTAAAGGTCTGCACGGGGCTGGGCTCAGCAGGCAATTTCTTTCTTTTTTTTTTAAAGTTATAATTTTTTAAAAATACATCTATTTCTTTTAGTACTGCAGATTGTATTATTTTCTTTTAAACAGTGATTTTGCCATCGTTACCATTTTCGATCTGTCACCTTGAATGAACGTGCAAACATTTTTGTTTTTACCTAAATGTATAAAGCTGAAAGTTTGTCATTATTTGTATCAAAATTATTAGATTTTAACAAAAGTTGGTATACTAAATAATTACGGCAAAATCTAGCTAATGCCATATTCTTTTAGTTCAATCAGATAATTGGTTCAAAAGATATTAAACAAAATCCCATTGTAACTTTAAAAATTTAAAAAGAAAAAAATAAATTCATGCCAAAAATAAATAATTTCTTCTGATGTCAAAAAGAAACATTTTTTAAAAGTAATTAAAATTGAGAGAAATCATGCTAAAAAAATGTAACAACTTCAGTATGGAACTCTGATATTTCGCACCAAATTAGCTCAGACGTTTGTTGGCATTATCTTTTCTTACGCAATTGTGATAACTAATATAATTAATCGCCAAAATGGCAACAAAAGTTTAAAATCCACTAAAGCGCTCTTATGCTAAAACTATAACATAGAAATTTTAAGAGATAAATATAGTAACCGATGCTAGGAAATGAAACACAGTTGTTGCATGCCTTCGTATGGAAGAATAGATTGAAATAAATCCTGTCATAATAAATTAAATTCTGTTTTGTGCAGGGCATAGGGTTTTATATTTACCTTAAAAAAAAAAAAAAAAAAAAGATTAATCAGGTCGATCCTGATTTTATCGTTTTTTGTCTAGACCAAGCCTTACATTGCAAAATTAAAAATAAACAAAGGTAGGCTGGATAATCAAAGCATTAGTAGGGATCCAGCCTAGTCCCCAAAATTTTAGCCTGTACATTTTCTAGTTTTGATGATAGAAACTCGCTTCTTGGTTCTGAAGCCAGCTTAAAACTGGTGATGGACAATACAATGAACATCGCCAACAGATATTCACATAGACCTTATATATAGAGACTACGCCACCAATAGGACTTCCCGTTATAGTGAATGTCTTCAACATGAGGGTGTAATCTGAAACCTTCATCCTTTGCGGTCAGCTCCGTATGTCACGTGACATAGAGTTGAGGGCGATTCTTCCATAAGAAAGCACTTATTTTTATCAGAATTCAAACAAAAAATTCTCCCCTTTAGAATGGTTTCTCACAAAAGAAATTTCTTTTAAATTAACCTATGACATTTTAGCTTTCCAACAATGCGTAAATCTAAAGGCTTAAATAAAAAGTGTGTGTACAATACATAAATTAATAAAACTTAAAACTACTTTCTTTCCTACGGAACAATCAAATAATATTAATTCTCATCTCTCTCTCCAGGTCCGCATCACATGATAATTTCGCTGGGGAAGCTACTTCATGTCGCAGACGAATAATGAGGGGGGGGGGGTGTCATCTATCTATATAAGGTCTATGGATATTCACAATTCCTGTGCAATGTGTTTAATGCTCACTCTGTGATTGCTGATACGTAATATAATACCTTCCACCTGCTACACCGTGCTCAATTTTGTTGACTTTCTTGCCTTTCAGCATTAGTTAATTAAGTATGACCTTCTTCAAACTGCAGACACCATAAAATGCAAGAAACTCACAACAATTGTTCTGGGTCGAAAGGACACAAGATCCTTTGTCAGGCAAAGAAAGTAGGCTGCAGTTAAAACGGCAACATGAGTACAGCACTCGTGCCTACCTTCTTCGCCTAATGAAGAGTTGCGTGTTCTTTCAACTCAAAACAATTGTTGTGAGTTTTTTTTTAATTTTACGGTGTTTATTAAAAGTTTTGTAATTATTATTTTAAAATGCCAGCCTGTGGCGCTTTCTTATAACCATTTCACAATGTCTGAATTTTATTTCATGATGCTTATACACTACTGATATTTCACAATAGCATTAGGTAACAGCTTTAATATAAAACCCCCTTAGTGAAATAAAAAATTTTGCAATTAAGTAGTTCAAATGATTTTTGGTAAGGTCTGTACTTACGCAATTGAAATAATTCACATTTAATGCATCGCAAAACTGGCAAAGAATAAAAGTTGCCAAGGAGGTACTACACAAAAGATGTGTCCATATTATTTTACAAACTAAATTGTGACAATAATAAATAACAGTATTCGATTAACTGAAATTAATATTAAAAAAAAAATCTAAAGTATCAAACCTACATTGGTTTAAAACTTTAAATTTTGCCTACAGGGTCCAAATACTAAAGCAGTTCCTTAAGAGCGGACAATACCTAATCTCGCTGGCTGCCTTGGCCCATGTTATTCTATGGGAAAATTTGTTTACATAATTACTCATTACCTAATGAATATTTTTCAATTCTGTTTTCCCATTTAGAAAATTCACAAGCGTTCAATTAGTACTTGTTTTCCAAAAATTGATTTTTTTAAATTTTAGTATTTCATTTTGCAACTAGAAAATGAGAAAAATGTATTTTGTGAAAAATCGCATTTTTGAACTCAAAATTAAAAAAAAAAAAAAAAAAAATGAATTTTTCAAAAATAAGTACTCATTTAACGGTTATGAATTTTCTGACTGCGAAAACAGAATTAAAATATATACATTAGGTAATGTGTAATTGTCGCAACAAATTTTCCCATAGAATAACATTGTCCACAGCTGTT
Source organism: Salticus scenicus (assembly GCA_963930645.1). Lineage (NCBI taxonomy): Eukaryota > Metazoa > Arthropoda > Arachnida > Araneae > Salticidae > Salticus > Salticus scenicus. The sequence continues at coordinate 852,298 of OZ005651.1, forward strand.
CGCGGGATTAGGCATTAATGAGGATGCCTATTATTTACTAGTTAGTTGTAGGGCGACTAAGGCACCTGTTGAAAAGTGATCATTTCATTTTATTTATTTCTCACTTCAAGTAATTCATTTGCTACATGAAGCTTGCAAGCCTGTGCAAAATCTTCACACTCTATTTATCTCTTTGTTACCTTTAAAATTATTATTTTATAGACGTCATTTTTCATATGCATGAGCAAATTTAATATTTATTTTTTTCATGTGAAAGCATATTTCATTTTATGCTGGGGAAAAAAATGGCAACAATAAAAAATTTAAATTTCTATTTTAAAGCTGTTATTTTCATATTTTCATTAATTTTAAAAAATCTAATCAAAAATTTGTTACTACAAATAATTTACCAAATAAAAGGGGCAATAAAAAGGGGCAGATTTTTAAAAATGAGTACGAAAATTAGGTGGCAACCTGCGTTCACACACAGACATGGTACAAGGCACTGATGAGCTTAACTATACACGCTGATTTAAAATTAACTTTGTTTCTTATCAACATAATAAAATTCGAATAATTAATGCCATTTATGTTTCATTAACAGCTGTATATCACAGTACTTTGACACAGTTTGGATTAGCTGAGTATTTAAAATGCTAATGAAAATATATTTATTTAAACATTTCTATTTATTTAATTAAACAAGAAAAAGCTTAAATATATAGTGACAAGCAAAGCTTGCTAAGTAAGTAATATAATTGATACGTAAATTATTAAATATACATATATATATTATATAAACTTTTACAAATAAGCATCTGCAAACAACAAGTTTTTGTATAAGAAAAATATTTCAATAATTCAATGAGTTATTTATAATAACAGAAATGTACAAATTTAATCAGTTTAGCTTAAAATTGGGATAATTTTAATGTACTCACCTTATTCATCTTGAGTACTTGTATCGCAACATTGCTTTGCACAAAATTACATGTTACAACAATCACTTTTATACATGTATGAATTCTTTGTGTATATGAAAACTCAAAGCTCAAGTTATGATCATAGAAATAATAATAACAAGAACAAATAATAGTATAAGAAATAGCATCCCCCTCCCCTAATCTCATTCAAAAGCACTGGTTATCAACTTTTCATAAATGAATACTGATAAAAAACCGCAATATAATAGCACTGCACTTAATCATAAAAAAAAATATATATATATATATGTAATCTAAAGCTTTGTGTAACCTCCATTTTCAAAGGAAAAGACTCCAAATATACATAACATTTAAATGCATTTTTTACAAAGTTATTTTTTATTCAAATTATTCATTTAAAATTAGAATCGCAGACAAAAGTATTAAAAAAATAGAGCTCTTATACTTACCAATCAGATTAGTTGGGTAAGGGTCCCCTAGAAAGACCTCCATGAAGAGCATTCCACCTCGTCTGTAGTGTAGACAACTGGTCTTTGCCCAAACTTCAGCAAAACTAGCTAAGAAAGCTATCCCATTGCATTTACCTTCTATTAAAACAGAAGGCATCAACAGAACAACTCACTTGGCATTTGATTTAATACCATCTGATGTGTAGGATCTGCATATTTCACAGATAATGCGCTGACATAACCTAAAAATGATGAACTTAAAAAGAATAACATATTACTGTTAAATTAATATTGTAATTTAAAATATGCAGTTGCAATGAAATGTATATGGAAACAAATGATGCGCCATATACTATGTTATCCACATTAAAAGGAAATATTCAGATTAATAACACCAAGATTACAAAGTATGTGACAGATGTTTTTATAGAAATATAGAAAGTTTAGCTAAATTAAATATATATTTGTATATGTTGCTATTTTAAATTTTTTGCCATTTTGCTATTAAAATCATCTTTGGAAGAGCCAATATTTACTTGCGATAAATGAAAAAATAAACTTGTTTTGACAAATATAATTAATTCGATTAAAAATTTCAATTTCACAAAAGTAAATATACAGTTATATCCCAATACTTTAGTTACATTTCTCCAATTTCATAAGCATACATAGATTTTGAATATTAATCATTAAAGTATTAATGCCCCCTTTTAAAAAATTTGTGTGATTACATGGACTAAGAAAATAAAATAAGGCAGCTGCACTTAGCTTGTTGTGACAATTATTAATAAAGCATTTGCTATTATTAAAGCTTCTATGTGAGTATACAGTTTACCTATGAGATTGCAGATTATTATTCTTTTTCGTTATTTACTTATTCAATAATTTAATATGTTGCAGCAGAATATAAGTCGATAACAATAAATTAAAGAGAAAGACATAAATTGAAATAATTTATATCGGATGGTATGTAGCAGAGAAGAATCAAGTACTACGGATATTAATAAGCTTCAATTTTTATCACAGCATTAGCACGGAGAAGGTTCGTATGTGTACAGAGATGGTTATATACCGTGGAAACTATACGATTTGTTTTTAACCATCATTATTTAAAATTTTGATACAATGACATTACTACTTTTAAAGCAGTATGAGCATTTTTTTAAGTAAACAATTCAGAGCAATGAACGAATCATACATAAACACAAATAAAGAAGTTATCTTAAAACATTACATATTTCCATTTTTTTAACAAAATAATTAACAGTTAAAGGAAGGAAAAAGGTTTTTTCTCACTCACTGCAGCAGAGTTTGACATCAACATCAACAAGCCGCGCCGCCATTATTATTTTTATATTTTGCTTCGCTTCTCGCTTCATTTACTTACGCTATTACGCATGCTCAGTAACGAAAATTTACGGTTAACCTTCCTCTAGAGCTAGGTAGAGTTTCTGAGCCTGAAGTCGCTTTTCAGCCGCAGTAATGTTAACTACGGTTATTGGTGAATACCATTTGAGCGTTCAAGTCGGGCTTTCGCGGTTAACCGCAGGTTGAGGTAAACGGTGAATACGACCGTAACAATATTCTTTTAAGGTTAGTGAGTGTGGTAAAATATTCTCGCAATCGAGGAAGAGTAATTTAAAAGTGGTCCCTGACATTCAGCCAAGGTTTTTAAAAAGTAAATGGTTGGAAAATACGTAATATATTTGATGAAACTTCAGAAGGCTCTTTAGAAATTATGATTCATAAGGAAGAAAAAAAAAAAATTTTTTTTTGCTTAGGGCGCCGTCGTGACTATTAAAAGTGCAACTATTAAAATATTAAAATAAGTATGTCAAAATAAGGCCATAATGTTACAAAACAATCCAGTGCACTAAAATAAAGGGGCAAAAAGAATGCAAAATAACTAGTTAATAATTCAGTTAGGAGCTATCATTCACAACCACAAGGCTGAGTAAGTCACTATCAAAGTACTATGACAACTAAAGCCCAGGGCCGGCTCTAACATTTCTGCCGCCGTAGGCAAACCTCAGAAATGCCGCCCCCCCAGCTTTAAAAACTTAAAAAAAAAAAAAAAATATATATATATATATATAAAAATATATATATATATATATATATCACATAAATGGTCTAATAGAATTGAGCTAAGTAAATAATACTCATAAAACATTTACTACTACTTTTTTTTCTTTTTTTCTTTTTCTTTTTTTTTTTTTTTTTTAAAGTAAAAAACACAAAATCTTTGGAAGTAATACTAGTACAGTACAGACAATATTTTCTAAACAGCGAAGGATAAAGAATGCTAGAACAGTATACAAAACTTAAGCTTTTAATAAAATAATCTCTTTCAAACCTTCTTTTGTGCAAATCTCGAATAACTTCGAATCTAATTTGTTACTCAATTCATATTCAATGTCCAACATTGCTAACCCATTGAGTCGATTTGGACTAGATATGGTTTTAAAATATTTTTTTACCATTTTTACTTTCTCTTATTACTTTCACCCATAAGGTAAAAAAGTATTGCTTTAGGGTCAAATTTTCGAATGTGAGTTTGTTATATTTACACGTTTTAAGGTCCCCTGAATCCGAAAATCATGTTTTTAGCGGTTGGTCTGTGTGTCTGTCTGTCTGTTATCAGCATATCTCAAGAACAAATTGCAGCAGAAAGTCCAAACTTGGTATTCTAAATGCGTATGGTATGGGGATGCTACACTAAGCTTTTTGTTGAGATGACGCATATAGTTCGTGTACAGGGACACCCAAGAGAATTCAAATACATTACGTCTAGGGGGGAAATTGCAGGGGAGTAGAGTTTAACATCTATAGACTGCACTAAACCAAAATGAAATGAATATATACTTTTTATATGCATAAAAACATGTCTCATGTAGAATACAGTAAGGAAATCCTTCACTGTTCATTTACAGGGCTACACAGAAGAACTTGATTATAGTGCGACAATAGCTGAAAATTGATGGAAATGTATTTCAGGTTGTGCCTTGTATCACTACTATAGGATTATATTTAGGTGCATCATATGGTATGTACATAATCTTCAAATGATATACAGATCAGGGCTGCAAATATTTAAACGATAACATTCTTTTTTATTCTTTGTGGAAGTTCTTTACTGTAATATTTTACCACTTCCACCAAAGTTGCTCAGAAAATGAAATGAATTCCTCATAGACATGATAAATAATGTATGTTTTTAAGCTAAGTATTCATCTCTTGTTTTTTGTATATTTACACGTTTTAAGGCTTCCTAATTGCCGAAGTAAAGTTTTTTAAAGTTTGATTTTTGTCTGTGTCTCTTAGAGTAACTTACAAACGAATAATTTCAGGGGATCCAAAAGTTGTATTTTCAAGTTAATATAAGTTTGTTGCTGGAAAAGTTTCAAGGAATGTTACGCGTGAAAATTGTCTGTTTAATTTTAAGCGAACTTTTAATTTTAATAACAGATTTAAATTCTATATAAATGTAGGTGCAGTAATGAAACGGGTGGGTTGAGGTGGGCGTTAGTCCCCCTCACATAGAACTAACTGTCACATAAAACTTTTCCGAAGCCAAATTTGAATTGTTTTAACATAAGTTTACATAACACTACTCGTTGTCTTACCTCTTAATCTCCAACCTGTATTTATGGTATTAAATTTCAGGGTAAGAGAAAGTTATGTGAGTGACACACCAGATTATTAGTTTAGAAAAAGATCTTTCTCCGTTAGCAAAAATTATGGGCAAGGTTAACAAAATTTTTAAAGCAGTGCTTAAATGCGGCCCAATGTTAAGGAAAGTAATGAAATTAAAGACGTCAAAATTGGGCATTCTTTTTTTTTCAAAAGTGAAGAAAATAAAGCATATTTTACCAGCCAATTTTAAAATGTTAAGATTTAAACGACTTAACATAGGAATCGCCATCTGTTAAGTCGTTTCCCAGATCTTTACAGTGTGTCAGTCTCAGTAATTCATTTTTGCACGTGTCGTTAAGTTTGTGGACATTACATAAAAATTCAAAAAGAATGATTATGATTATTCAATAAATTTAATCTCAGCTTCAGTGCACTAATCGCCTGATCGCTGAGGGGAAAAAAAAAAAAAAAACCTATTTTATATTTCTCTTTTGAATTTTCTATGCATTCGTCTACACTTTCATAAGAAAAATTTCGTTTTTAAGATTGAACATGATGGCGTGGTGTAGCCAATTCAAAGATTTTTTCTACGTCTATTACATTAGCTAATTTTTCAGCTTCTAAGATAAAGTTATCAAAGGATCCAACTGATCATAATTCTTAATAAGAAGAAGAATAAGAATAATGAGCCATTTAATAAATTAATGAGTTGGTATAAATCAAAAAATTTTGTTTCACATAGCTTACTTAATCGGACTAATATAATTCGAAATTTTGTGTCAAATGACGGCAGAAAAATTAATCCATATTTTTCATGTATATATATATATTTGGTTTGATCGCTTTTTTTTTATCATCAACTTACTTTTTTATAAACAGCATAAAGACTAAGATCATGACTCGACAAATATTTACTTAACAAAACAATATAAGGTGCCCATCTTTTAAGTAGGAATTATTGCTAGTACTTTAGTAATTTTGCTGCCGACTGTAATCAATAAACAACTGCCTCATTTTGAATCATATTATCTATCTCTACATTTTTGTAATTGCTTAATAAAGCATCATGAATGTTTTCTAATTTAAGAAATAAAGATATTAGGGAATCTATACATTTTTTCCAACTTCGCAGTCATTCATTAACTACTAATTTTAATAAATGGCTGCTGCAATGTGCGTGAAATGCTCTGGAATTTAAAATTGTAACCCAAATTTGTCACCTCTCATATTTGAGCAATTTTCATAACCTTGGTCAGTCATATTTTCTAATTTTAACCCTTTTTTGCCCCCCAACTCTTTGAAAAAACTTTAGGCAGTTCCTTACCACTAGATCATTCAACAGGAAGAAAACCTTTAAAATGTTCGTTGAATTTGCACTGAAATGCTGATTGGCCAATGGAAACATACCTTCATCAAAAATTTATCCCCCCTCCCCCATCCAATGAATCTGATGGACGTTATTGCATAAATAAAGCATTGTTTTAAATCTGACATCACTGTTGCCAATTCAAACTCAAATTTTGTCGTGTTTTTACGGACAACTCAAGATGTCCCTACCTTATGGCTGAGGATGTCCTAGGACGTTCTTTCATACTTAGGATATACTGATAATGTCCTGTTGAGAAAGGGTACCACCAAATAATTCCTACATGCTGAAGAACACTGCTGAAAGACCCTACAATTGGAAAACTCTTGACTTTCTTTAATTAGAGGGCAAAAAGAGCTTGATAAAATCAGCAGTGAGGTAAGTGTGCATTTCTCCCTTCGCGTTGCGGCTGCGCATACAATACATACTGTACACAGAACTTACAAGTTTGTCTATTCTTGTCTGCATTTCAAATTATAGGAATGGGCAGAGAAGATTGTAAATTCTTGTTACGATTATTTACTTATTTTTTTACTTATTTATTTTTCTACTTATTTATTTTCTACATTCAATAATTGAAGTATTTTTTTTTTTTTTTTTTTTTTTTTTTTTTAATAGTTCAACTGATTTTGCCGCCCCTAAATTTTGCCGCCGTAGGCAGTTGCCTACCTTGCCTACCGCCTAGAGCCGGCCCTGCTAAAGCCACCACTACCTCCTAACATGTGTAATTATAAATATTACAATGAAATAAAATGTCTGTACTTTTACTACACTTTTTACTTCCTTATTCAAAGCATAAGAAAGTATTGTGAAACCAATTTGCGAAATGGATTTTGTGTATCGCATAGATCATAAACGAATAGTCATAAAGAGTTGCAAATTTATATTTTGGAATTGTTATTTACCAATTTTGGTCTTGACATGAACTCCCGCTTTTGTGATATCTTCGAATTTATGAGATTTTTTGTGACGTCTGTGTGTGTGTATCTCGTATAACTCAAAAACGATTAGACTTAGAACGATGCAATTTCACATCTAAGTTTGTTACAACAGTTGTTGTGCATCACTCATTTTGGTGTTTCTGTGCGCCTTTCCCTTTTGGAATATCCACGAATATTATATCCATTTTTTTGCAATTACGTATAACTTTCCATCATACAGATTTTAACAGAAATTAATATTAGCGTGAATATTGATAGTTACAAAATTTGTTGATATTCTTGCACGTAGAAAGTAATTCGTAAAGACTTGTAGGTTCTAGATGAATGCATTTTATTTAATGAATATTCTGGAAACAGCCGAATAAAAGTCAATAATCAATGATTATTCTTGAAGCAATCGAATAAACCAGTTTTTCGTACTCATGAACAGCCAAAACCAAATAACAGGAATTTTACTATTTCAGAACAATGACCAAATGCTTAAAGTTCTTAGAGATGTACGCTCAGCTTGCAGTCCAAACAGAAACTGAACTCATCCAGTCTTGCTAGTGATTTATAGAATTTTCGAGATAGTTCTACTCTGGAAACTAATGAATTAACCTGGGAAATTTTACAATCCGGTTTTTATTGAAGTTAGATCTTCTAAACTTTGGCTACCCTAAATTACAACTTTTCGTCAAATTTGGGAGCCAAATTGCCAAATCTTTTGCCAAGTCGCAAAATTTGCTGCTAATGCCCATTTCCGTGGAAGTGAAGAAATCTGCCATCTATTTCCCTTTTAACTGTAATACCGTGTATAAATTAATGCGTAAAGAAATAGACAGGCTCTTGTCAACAATAATTATAGTAATGACTCTTTCCTTTTTATATTCTCATTAGTGATTTGTAGAATTTTTGATGAAGTTAGTTCTGCACAAGAAAACAGTAGGTCATGCCAGCTTCCAAATTTCGGCAATATTAAACCACCATTTTTCACCAAAATTAATGCCAGGTTGCCAACTTCGTCGCCAAAGCATTCACTATTGCGATAAGTTGTCATCTACATTGGTGATGAATTTAGTGACATCACGAGATTAGCGATCAAATTTGGCAGAAAATAATTCAGGATTGCCAAATTCAGCAAGCCCTTTCTCAGTTTTATCAGAGTTAATTTTTTCTATATATATTGTGCATTGTTTCTCACCGCTAATTGTTTGTCAAAGAGTGCAAAAGTAGGCTACCTGCACAGGAGCGAATTCTGTTGAACTCTACGCTATGCATTTGCCTATGAGAGATTCTGTAAAAAGCTGTAGAATATTATTTCTGAACAAATGATATTCTTATTTTGTGGTGCATATAATCCTATTACCATGAAGTTAGTGGTTCTAATAACAGTCTTCTTGCAATGGTTCCGAGACTATTCATAGACTAGAACCTGCCTTTCTATTTTATTTCCTGAAAATGATTTTAAAAAGATTATCTACAAATGGCACTGCTCTGCATGAAAATCGGCCCCAACACCATTTTTGCAAATTCTTATGTAAAATAACCTCCTGAATACGATTATGACGCCCATTTTGCCCTATCACCCACCATTATTTGGGGACGCTTCCCTATTTTTATCATTTTCCGGTATTTTTATGGCTATAAATTTGATTTGAAAGGGGTGAAGGGATTGCTTTAACTGTTAAATGTCTTTTGAGGGGCTAATGAAAAATGAAAAATTCTAAAACATGAACATTTGCAGCAAGGGGAAAATTTAGGGGGAAGAGGGGGATTTGCCACTGAAATTACAAATTACATTTTTCATATTTTATTAATGAATTATTACTGTTATTTATTATAAATTATATATTTTTATTTTAAAGTATTCAAATAATTCTTTTCCATTCTCCAAAGGAAATTTATGGCCATAAAACTACCAAACAGTAACAGAAAGGGTGGCGTCTCGAGAAAACGGTGGGTGATTGGGCAAAATGGGGGTCATATTCGGATTCAGGAGATCATTTTACTTGAGAATCAGCAGCGCAATGTATTTAGACAACTAACGGTTAGTTCGTACTGGATGGATATGAGTAGTTTTTAGATACTTGTTCATATCTATTAATTTATGCATCTTAATTATATTAAAAACTTACATATCGGTCTGTTTATTTCTCTGCAGTATAATTCATGTAACGACTATAATATCAAAAATATCATTTTAAATTCACTCAAAATGATGATAATTTCAGTTTTCAGAGTAATTGAATATGAAATTTATATTCACTTGTTTTAGAATTGTCATTTATAAATACCATTAACTTAAGAGAGAGGGAAAAAAAAGAAACTATCATTAAACTAGTATAAATAAATAAATAAATAAAAATAATAACTGTAGCTTAATTTAAATCTTTCTCTATAATACGCTTTTCTTCTTCTTTTTTTTTTTTTTTTTCTAAAATAATGCTTTGATTTACAACTTCAATCTTTTTTTTTTTTTTTTTTTTTCCCAAGAAATGTTATAAAAATATAAAACATATACGTTAAAATAAAAATTGTAATAAAAATCGGCTGGTTGTAGCTCTACTTGTGCTTGTACATTTTTACAGTACTTGTGCTTGTACAGACGCCCGGCGAAGTGTCATGCTAAGTTTTTTAACACGAAACACATGTTGCGATTCTGTTTTGTTTTGTAAACTCTGTTTTTCATAACAAGCATATAATGTATAAAGTTTGTTAAATTACGTCCTGGAGAAGCTGAGATACAGCTGTAAGAAAACGTGGCATAAATGTGCTGCAAGTCGAGCAATATATATCAAAAACTAGACATCATCAGTTTATGTCAGAATTCAACTGCACACTAGGTTTCATGGAATTCCGAACATGCAGTTCATAAATTAGCTACAGTATTTGTGTCCCATACAGACACACACGCATATCCGTTAAATATAATCATAATATATTTCAAAGTCTGTAAATTTATCGAAAACTTGAATTAAATTCAATATTTACTTTTTATGAATGCAGGTAAAAATAAAATGGCCATAAAAATTTTGTAAAATTTCCTTTGAAATTTTAATTTCTGGTTGGAGTTGGGAGGGGGGGAGGGGTGCCAAAATCTCTCCTTGCCCCGGGTGAAAAAAAACCTAGTTTCGGCCCTGAATGTTAATTAGGTGAAAATGGATATAAATAGACAGCTCTGAAGTTTGAGAAGTTGGAGGTTTTTCTTATTTTGATTTTTCTTAATGTTTCGTTATTCACGTTAGGTTTAATGGGGGATTGAGTACCTGTTGGCCTAGCGTGATAGTTTAGTATAGGTTAAGTTTATTTTCTTTCATCATTTTAGTGAAGTAAAAAACTTCAACAGGTAAAATAACTTTATGAAGAACTTTTGACTTTTAGTTAAAAAGAACTTTATTTCTTTTACTTCTCAGATTATAATATGAACTTTTACTATCGGGTCATGAAGCCATTTAGCTATTTAAATATCATTTAAACATTTAAAATATCGTTTTTGAAGTTTTTGACATTCTTGTCATATTTTTGAATGTCTTCATCATTTGCAATTAAGATGCAAAAGTTAAGTAATTAATGAAACTTATTTTTGTTACAAGTTAACTTATTATATTGTTATATTTTTGTTTTGCATATGTTTTTATTAAACTTTAATAAACTTAAAATTTAAATTCTTAAAAACAGACCAACTTGAATTAATTTATAATAAAAGTACCTTTTATGATGCTCTGTTAATCGCTAAAGATCTTTCAGGGCGATCCGCCCCTTCTTCAATAGCTACATGGCTGTTGTCTTTTGTTGAAACTGGTCTCTCATCGTGCTTCTCTCTCTCAGTCCCGCTTTTCATAACAAGCGGAGTGTGGCGCCAAATTATGAAAAGCGGGACTGAGAGAGAGAAGCACGATGAGAGACCAGTTTCAACAAAAGACAACAGCCATGTAGCTATTGAAGAAGGGGCGGATCGCCCTGAAAGATCTTTAGCGATTAACAGAGCATCATAAAAGGTACTTTTATTATAAATTAATTTAATAAACTTATTTGGTTAATTAAAAACTTTGTGATTATTTTGTCTTCATGCACTTATTTTAAGTTGAATTGAAACTCTGCTTGCTTATACACTACAAAACATTCAGCCACGTTTCACTGCAAACATTTTTGCACTCTGCTATATAAAAATAAATATGTTATAGTGTGTTTGTGGATATGAAATCCTTCATATCCAACACTATTGGATAAGCACGCATTTCGCGCAATTTCATTGGACAGATTATCATGTAAGTTGTATAGATTGGCAATATTTTCACTGTTTTGGCGATATACTTGAACTTTTAAAAAGTATTTTTTTCAATTCGGCTTATACACAGGTTTGCAATTTTAGGCAAATTTCTGCAGGGAAAAACGTACTCTCGGCTTATATACGGATCGGCTTATATTCAGAAATATACGGTATATGCTAAACTAGTTCTCACTGACTTTTACGGAAGATAAGAAAATGAAAATCCCTAATACTTTAGCAGTACGGGAAAACTACAGGACATGCTCTCGATGAATAGCATGACTTGGGGTCTTTAAAGAGCGGAAATCCCCTTTTGTGGGAAAATTAGTGCAATGAATATTTCCTCACACAACAAAAATTCCCTATCCAAGGGTATGCTTTAGAAAAGTAGCATGCCTTATGGAGTAACCGGTCAGGAAACGACGTTTTCCAAGAATTATCTTATGTAACAGAAGGCATTTTCTTCAGGAATAGTTTTCGAAAATTAAATGACGGCTAATGGATGGATGGTAGCGAGTGATTAATAAAATTAGCTGTTAAATTCTTATTCTTTCTTTCTTTTTTTAATCAAAATATGTTTGAAGTTTAGACAGTTTTTAGCGGGTATGCGGCGCATGCCTAGCAATAATACATAAAAAATTGGAAACTATTAAAAAAAATATCATTAATTAATTAAATCGAACTTTTTATCAAACTATTTGATTAGAATGTTTAATATTTTTCTTTAATAATCACTAAAAAAGGTCTTTGGTTTTCATTTTAAGAAATTTGCGAAAATCTTATTAAAGATAATTTTTATTATAGTTCTTTACTTTCATTTCAACATTTATAAGATTTTCAAGAGCTTTTTACATATTTTTCAGGAACCAATTTTAATACTTTTTATTAGGTTTAATAGAACTATAGTTAAAGATAAAAGAATGTGAAAAAATAAATTTATTTATTTAATTTTTGCTGACTAATTTGTACATTTAGTGGGGGGGGGGGGGGGGGGAATTGCTGATTGCTTAGCAACTGCATTTATAAATATAATAAAATTGTTTGTAATTTTGGAGGCTATTTTTTGCGAAGCGATATGCCCTTTTTCATTCTCCACAAATGTGCCCTCTTTTTATAGCACCCTCCTGCCCCTTTTTCCTTGGTAGCAGCACCCTGCCCTTTTTCAAACCTAGGGGGAACTCTGGTAATATAAAATAAAAATCTGTTTGAAAAATAAATAAAAATATCTTCTATTTTCTCATATAATTGGGAATAACCTTCATGCTAATTTTTTTTACCTCTCATACATAAATTATCTTCAAACACAGCGATTACCGCATTAAAAACTGTGAAGAAAAAACGTAGATTACAAAGGGAAATTGTTCTTTTCCACCATTACCGAAATCCGTAATTAGATTTTAGCTGCATCGGATGCAGCTCCAACCAAATGGTCAAAACGGGTAGGGAAAACGAGTAGGGGCAGTTGAAACTGTTCTTTCCCTAAAGAAATCCCTTTTTTCGGGAGCTGCATGAAAGAACAGTCCCTTTACGAATTTTGGAGGTGCTATTACGTTTAAAAATGGTTAACTTTACTCAGCTTTTCAATAATTTTTCATGATAACGAAGTAATCTGCTTTTCTATATGCATAATACTATACAATATAATAATATTTATTTGCAAAATATTTTGAAAGTTGATAAAATAATGTTTTCGAATATTTCTGGCCTGGGGGGAGCTGCAGCTCTGCAGCTCCTGCCACGAGCCGCCACTGGTTATTTGTGAATAAAATAAAATTATTGAATCAGTCAAATAGTTTTATAACAGTGCTGATTTATATATAAAGAGTTTGAGGAATTAATTTAATTTTGTTTCAAAATAATCTACATATATTTTATTCATATTGTGGGCATAACATTTCATTTCTACACCTTTTTCCTATGTTGAATTTTATTTATTTTTTAATAGTCACTTTAATATATTGTAGATTTTATTAATAAATTAAGTGTAAATTTATAATATGAAACAAGTGGGTTAAAACACACACACACACACACAAAAAGTGCTAATAAAGATACTCATTTTGTCTTGCAATGTTGTTTTTCTTACACGGCACCTATTCATAGTTGTCTACTCCAATGCGCCATTGGCTGAAATCACTGACGTATTTGGCCTTGGAAGACTCTTTCGATTACTACCTTAGATAACTTTGGGGGGAAAATCGCTCTTTAGCAGTGGAAGAGAAGAAAGTCGGTAAAAAAGGGATTTAACAACTGTCGTTGTTTAAGTACTGTGGCTATGGCAATTGGATCGGAGAATAGATGCCCAGGATATAATTTAATAATAATGTTTTTGAAAAGTCTTTAGAAAGCATAGTGGGGAGGGGGAGAAAAAAAAATAAAGGAAAGGATTAGAGGAGAGGAGCGTATTATGGAATAGTCGGGAAATATGGAATACCGGGGTTTTGGCTCTGATTAGTACTGCTATCTCTTCAAAATACTATGAATTACTCAAGGATTCCCATGAAGCAATACAGTAAGAAGCAACCGCTTGTTGCTGTTGTACCATTCTCTATAGAACAAAGTATGTTTCGTGATTTTCAAGAGTTTTTGCAGGTATGATTTCAAACATTTAAACTTACTAGTATACATGAGGTTTAAACATTGATGTTAAGCATAATGTATGCTCAAAGAATTGTATTTTGTTATACGTTGGTCATTTCTGAGTTGCAAATATTTTGTCCATCAGTTTAAAAGTTTATTAAATCACCTATTCCATATTACCCGACTATTTCATATTAATCTCCATTTGTAACTTTTTTTTTAAAATAAACTTTTTATAACAACAAAAAATTTTTTTTGGATTTTTTTTCATTGACAATTCATTACAAATAATTACACTATGTACTCATCATGATTTTGGAGATTTTTATTAAGAACAAAGTTATTTTAAGAAATGTAAATGGTATTCCATAATACCCTCCTCTCATTTACTTGTTTTGGGCCCTAGATAGATGGCAGCATCAGTCTTGGATGGCTGATTTTAGAGAGGTTAAAAAAAAAAATATGATTTTATTACTAGTAATCAGTTGATAAGTGTGTATGTTAATTTATAAGTTGAAAACTGAAAGACAAAAAAGAATGAAGCAGAGATATTAAACTTATTTAATAAATGTGAATCCCAAATGTTTTGTGTCAGTCTTATACATTATTAAATCGGTCTTAATTTGTATTATTATTATTTCATATTTTGTATCATTCTTATTTCATTGAAAATTATTATTTGTGTTTTATAATTGTTAATTTGAGCTGCATCAACTTGTTATAAACATAGTTAAATAAATATTTATTTATTTATTTAAAGAACTGTAAATGTGATTCTTAAAAAAAATTGTTTCTGTAATAGTTTTTTTTTTTTTTTTTTCTTTAATGAAGCATTTGTTGCCTCTTGAAAGTGTGAATGATTTGTTTCTATACAAGTCTCCAGAGACACCTAACAATCGAATTTATACTATCCGTCCTTATTTACCGCCTGATGAGGTAAGCATTTCCTTAGTTACTTCTAACCTATTTTTATTATTTTCTTAGACATTCTGCACTGATACATAGTTAATTACAGATCTCATTAATCTGCAGATAACATTATATCAGGATATAAATTATGAATAGGAAATACTGTTCACCATTTCTCCCAGTTGTTGTTGGTCCCATACATCTATAAAAAAAAATTTCTAATGGCTCAGTTGAATAAATTCATTGAGTGGTTTGAAAGATTTTTTTTTGCTTGCTTAATTTACATTGTTTACAGCTAATACCTTTATGTTTTAATTTTGGAAGGCCTTTAACACCATTATTTTGACTAGTATTTATAATTAAATCTGGACTAATATGTTCAAAATGTGAGTGCCAGAATTCAATATTTTTGACATTTCTATCCTTACTCACACTAGACAAAATTGGTTTTTCCTTCTTGGTTATTTCATTATCTACCAGCCGGTCATTAATTTTGAAAACCTTGGGTAGATATAATAAGGATATAGATATATCCTTAACTTAGCTGTGAAAAAAAATTTCCTATTTTTACCAAATACTGAAATTTTACCACTCCCACCAGAAAAACTAGCACCATTAACGTCCATTTTTGGCTCAGAGATTAAGTTTATCCTCAATTTTGAGGAGTACAGAACATCATCAAAAATACAATCACAGTTATTTAATGAAATTTTGACAGAACCCTTTCCTTCAATGGGAAAACTGACCCCATCCACTGTGACTACAAGGTTTTTCCCCCTCGAAAGGAGTATAATTTAAGAAAAGTTCCTTATTTTTGCAGAAATGATGACATATTGCGGCATCGAATGCCCAGCAGCTATCGTCATCTTTACCAACTGCTATAATGCAATTGAGATAAATAATGAAAAGCCTGAGAGGATCTCTTATGTTTACCCTTGTCACAGGAAACTCAGTCATTAATATTCTTATTCTCATGATTTAATTTTTCCCTACAATCCTTTTTTAAATGACCAGGTTTATTACATGAAAAACAAGTATAAGTTCATTTAGAAAAGTCCTTTTACCTTTATACTGTATGTTCTGTGCCTCCAAGGCAATCTCGGTTTTCCTATCCTCTGCTCTCAAGTTTAGTCTAGTTTCATCGGCAGCAGGGCTGTATCCAGAGGGGTGCTCTCCCCCCCCCCCCCCTTTGCTTCAAAATTTTCATAGCCAAATTTTGTCATGTTTTAATGACCAGTAAATTTTTTTCTATACAATATTATTATTTTTTGTTTGTTTGTTTACTTGTGAAACATTATTTATTACCAATTTTCTATCTTGAAAAGTGCAAATTATCAAAATGCATATCAATTTTTTGGAAAAACACTAAAAAGAGAACTTTACATACTTGTTTTTGAACATGATAATGTGTCTCCTTTCTTTTAACACTTCTCTTGCCATAAATAGTGTTTTAATCCTTTGTGAGACAAAAGATTTGTCATTCACAACGATCACAGTTGCATATAAAAGTTCTAGTTTTGTCAGTTATGCACATAATGTACATTCCATCGAGTATAACTAACCCCCCCCCCCCCCCAAAAAAAAAAAAGCAGCCAATATAAAATAGACTTTATAGAAAGACATGTGATAAAAGATAGTATTATCTAATTGTAATAAAAGCAAAGATGCAAGTACTCACATCACAGAGTACAGCATTCAGCATGTATCTATGCAGCTAGTCAGATAAATGTCCAGGTTCCCAAACCAGACTGAGCTTTGACTGGAACAGGCTCTAGTGGGTACATGCAGTCCACATGTGTCCCTCACTCCTGCCGAAATTTACATCAAGTGTGGTCGACATGCTGCTTCCCCAGATATGTCATCTTAGATCCTGTCAAGGAAATTGAGTCTCAGTTGTCCTTTTTTCTAAAAGGAAACAGGGGTGTTGAACCCACTTACAGAAAAAGCCATCATCTGTGGAAAAGCATCACCACCATCATTCAAACTGTCACACCACTACCTTATCCTTTGCCATGCACTTTTAACTCAGTAATATTTGCATAAGGAATATAAAGGATTACTACGAAGAATCTCTCAGGGATAAAAACCAACTGCATGCAATGGTATAGCCCGAAGCAATACAACAAGTATTGGCCATCACGAAGTCAGAAGTGAGCTGTAACTCCCTGTGTTCGAAAGACCTTTGAAAAGATCAAGTAGGATATTGAACAGTAATTTACAGAGATATATTGTAAAGGCTGGTTAGCATAGAAGGTGGCTAATATAAATTAATGCTCGAACTATGGCTACTGAAAAACATACTTTATTTCCGGAAACAACACAAATTAAAACTTGATAAAAGGTAAAGACACATAATGTAATTATAATAACATGTAGTAGAACTTAGGAAGATAAAAGCAAAACATATGACACACAGCTGTTGTGACAAAAAATATCGTTCTCGTATTGACTAAATTATAAATATTTGAATAGCTTTAGAAGGACGAGTTAACTTTAAAAAACGTTAAATACCTTTTAACAATCCTTCATTTTTAGCAGCTTTAATTATTATATATTTTGACTACATTCGTAGTCGTCTTCAGATGTCTTTGCTGCACTATTGAAACATGTCTTCATCTTCTTCCACATCACTTTCCCTCCTGCTTACGTCACTTTTCCGCCGGTACGTTTTTATCACCTGTTGCCAGTCATCTGCTATGATGCTATGCTCTCTCTCATTTACTGCTGTGTTAGAGGTTAATATCTCTAAAGCTTCACGTTTCATGGCGTAGTTGTGTGAGTTGTAGGGAGCTATTTTAACGGTTTTTAGGGTATTAAGTATTATGGGGTTAGTTTTATGTGTGCGTGATAGGGCGGTGGAGCTTCTATTGTATTTTAAATCGTTAATATGTTCCATTTCTCTGTCCTTGATTTTTCTCTTCGTCATTCCGATGTAGGTAGCAGGTTTATTCTTATTTTCTAGATCGAACGTGATTTTGTATATTCCCGATGTTTCTTTAGGATCAATGAGGTCTTTTTCATTTCGGATTCTTTGAATGATGTTCTTATTGGGTTTAATGGGTATGTGTATATTATGTTTGGAACCTTAGTTTTTAATTTTGTTTGCTATGCCATTGCAGAATGGAATGGAGGTGGTGAACTTGGGTTTTATTTTTTGAGCGTCGTTAATTTTGTTGAAAGTTTTTAAGCGCTTTTTATAGAGTTTTTGAATCATAGAGTTGCTGTATTCTGCACCTTTTGCTATGTTTTTTATGAATTTTATTTCAGTGTTGAGTAGATTTTTATTTGAGCAGATTAGGATGGCGCGATCTATGTATGAGCATATGGCGGCGGTTTTGTATTGGAGCGGAGTTTTACATTTGTTGTGAATAATTTCGTTATTATTAGTTGGTTTTCTATAGACTGTAGTATCAAGGCTATTATCGCGATTTTTAATGATTTTGACGTCAAGAAAATTAAGGCTATTGTTTGTTTTGATATCAAGAGTAAATTTAATATTATTATCTAGGGTGTTTAATTTGTTTAGTAGAGCATGTGGGTCGATGTTGTTTGGGATGACGGCGAACACATCATCAACGTAACGAAACCATGTTTTACAGTTTTTAATGATATCATGAGCGGATATCAGGCGCCATTGCAGAAATTAAACTCAGACATTTCGAAATATCCGCTCATGATATCATTAACATTTAAAATACAATAGAAGCTCCACCGCCCTATCACGCACACATAAAACTAACCCCATAATACTTAATACCCTAAAAACCGTTAAAATAGCTCCCTACAACTCACACAACTACGCCATGAAACGCGAAGCTTTAGAGCTATTAACCTCTAACACAGCAGTAAATGAGAGAGAGCATAGCATCATAGCAGATGACTGGCAACAGGTGATAAAAACGTACCGGCGGAAAAGTGACGTAAGCAGGAGGGAAAGTGATGTGGAAGAAGATGAAGACATGTTTCAATAGTGCAGCAAAGACATCTGAAGGCGACTACGAATGTAGTCGAAATATATAATAATTAAAGCTGCTAAAAATGAAGGATTGTTAAAAGGCATTTAACGTTTTTTAAAATATCGTTCTCTTTTTATAGTCTCTTGACCATGCGCTGTCATCGCTAAAATGTGCACCGCTTATGCACGAGTACTTGTTAGCAAATTTGAATAAAACAAATTTGACTTAAACTTATTTGCAAAGTGAATAGAATATGCAGTACAAACTACTGGTGAATTTGACAGCTCAAGTGTTTAAAGAAATGATATAACTTTGTCATGAAATAAAGAGAACAGTTTTCAAAAACTAACAACTTTTATTAAATTCCGTAAATTCAACAGTGAGTAAACAACATTAACAATATATGAACAACATTAGTAACAACTTGACTATACCTTTCATTTATCATCATTAGGCAACTAAATAAAAATTGACCAGCAATCTTTATAAAAATTTCAACAGCCAGTTAAAAACTTAACCAAACTTAAACTTAAATCTATTTAATTTCAATTTAATTAAATTATCTTACACTTAAAAGAAAAACCAACTGCCATAAATTATCTTAAACTTAACAGAAAACCAACTGCCATAATTTCAACTTTAATAAACTATTAAAATGTCAAACTTAATGACATAACCAACGGCAATAGAATTTAAAGATATTAACAACGATAAAATTCAATAAACTTTAACAATGACATATTTTTTAAAAAGTAACATTAGGTATAGCCAGGGAAACGATGTCAGCCTAAAAGCTAACAAATGACATAACGTCATAATTATGTAAGCACCATTACTCAGGAAAAACTATGGAAAAATAAAAAGCATTACTCACGTAAATAAACAACGATGACTACTAGCTCACTTAAAAACTAATTTACCATATCTCCAGAGCACTGAAGAGAAGAGGTAACAGGAGAAACGAAAACATCCTTTATTCCTACGGCATCATGGCATTTAGAATTTACGGCATCCACAAAAACATATTACGAGCCATCGACTATCGACACAACACAACCAAATAAAATAAAAACAGGATAACTGATGCGTTGAGAAGTTCACATCCTAGTCTATAAATAATGACTGGTGGATCTAAACACTTAACCAATGACAATTCACTGTAACAGCTGAATGCCACGCCATCTATTAGCAACGATAGATACTGCTACAGACAAGTAAGTAAATTTGCAAGTGTTGCATAGATTCCTGTAAATATGAAATGATCGTCTGTTGATCAAGCTCTCCTGGACAAACGTAAACAATACCTCATAGAATATACACTCCGTACTAAAGATGTGAGTATTGGAGTTTTAAACCTTAATTATAGTATCTTTATTCAATTATATGCTTAATAAAAGAGACACAATTTTCCCAAATGTAAACAATACTTCAAAGGTGACAATGACGATTTCCATTTTTATACCACAAACCCAAAACTTTATTTTTCTATACCTGATAATTTAATTATGCAAAAAGAAATAATAATGCTATAATCTTTTTCCCCCTCTTTTTTTTTTTTTTTTTTTTTTTTTGAACAATAAAAAAAAACAACATGGAAGACACATTAAAAAATTTTTGACATCAGATTTCCCCCTCCATGTTGATTTTTTTTCAAAAAAATTAGTTGCCCAAGATTTACATAATTATCATTAACAAGATAATTAAACATATCACAAACCAATTTCCAAAAAAATTTCAACATTACTTTGTTGAGAATTTATAAACAAACTTCAAGCAGCAAAAACTACTGCATACATGTGATAAAGTCCATGGCTCATTTAGTGGATGCTACTAAAAGAAACTCAAAAAAAACATTAATTGCATATTACATTAACCAAATTTTCACTTTCCCATTGCAGAAAAATAATAAGCTATATACAGGATATGAATACATTTAATATGAAATATATACAATGATTTAACAATCACATAAACATTAACCATGCATGAGTGCTCATGTCTTACACTATTCATTCCAAATTAAAAAAAAAAAAAAACATATACAAAACATCACAAAGGCAATGAGAAATAGAAACTTCAAAAAAAAAAAGAAGGTATAGATTTTGGTAGGATCCGTAATCCCGAAATATTAAACCTGAGAAAAATTCTCAAAAAACTTAAATGGATTTTTGTAGGTTCCATTAACCCGACACAATTTTAATTTATAAATTTTACTTTTGATTTATTTTTAAGAAAACTTTATCAATAAATTTATTAAGATTGAATTTAGTAAAGGGCTTTGTAAAAGGATCTGCCAAATTGGACTGACTGGGAATATACTGAAGACTAAACTGTTCTTCAAACAACCACTCTCTAATAAAAAATAATTTCACATTTATATGCTTCGATCTATTATGTTCGATTGGCGACTTTGCAAAATCAATTGCAGGCTGATTATCAGCAAGTAGAAGTGGGGGAGTATGTAAACCAGGAATTAAATTAAACTTAAAACAGTCTTCAAATATATGGTCCAGCCACATCAATTCCTTCACACACTCACACATCACCACGAACTCACTTTCCATCGTTGACAGACTTACTCGCCTTTCTTTGAAGGTTCACCAGGAAATAAGGCTCTCATCAACAAAAACAATCAAACCTCCCATAGACACAAAGTTGTCTCGATTCATTGCAAAGTTGGCATCCGAATAAGCATTCAAGTTAGAGTTATGACATTTTAAATTTAATTTGAATTGCTTAGTATATAAAACATATCCCAAAAGCTTTATTAGACCATTCTAATGGGGCAGACAGGGGCGTGCCAGCATTGTCAGGCGCCTGTGTGCAGGGTTTTATTTGGCGCCCTATATTAACTTTTTTTTTTTTTTTTTTTTTTTTTTTTTTTTTTTTAATTTTTACGAATAATTATCATTCAGAAATTCAACTGAATCCCGAACCTTAATAATAATAAGTTTACTGAATAGCTAAGAAATAAAGAAATGTATAAAATAAAATGAAATTTTAAAAGAAACAAATAAAAAGGGCATCTTGCAGAAAGGGAAAAATCACAGTCTGGGACTCACTCCTATAGATGTTCCGGAGACATGCCATCACAATTTTGATCATCCACGTAGAGATGCAAGGCTTTCAAAACACCCAGTTTTTTCCCGGAAAAAAACTTATTTTTTTCCCTGGGAATTCAAGACAAAATTGGAAATTTTGAAATTTCTCTAAAACTGGTAATTTTGAAATTGTGAATATTTTTATAACTTTTGTTAATTATTTAGCCTCCGATCTTTAAATTAACTTCAACTTTAATTCTTGCATAGATTTCCTTTTCGTTTCCCTTTCCAGCTAATTCAAGCATCTTCGATGTTTATTCCGAAAACGAAGAAAATAATTAAACTATAATAACATATTATTTTTTTTCAAAAGAAAACCTTCTGTTGTTTGGCTGGTGCTGCCATCTTTTACCAGCTTATGGAGCTAGAAGTCATACTTCCTCCCTATGAGGCGCTCCTAATAACGGAAGACGCAACCCTCATCCCTTAAAATAAGTCCGGTAGTTCCACTACCGGGGCTCAGAATTTCCGAGTGGCACACGACAACAACAACAACAAAGAAAACCTTCATTGAATAGAACCTGTTGTTGCATCGATGCTGCAAAGAAGAAGAAACTACTCTAAATAAAATCCTCCGTGGTTTCGGTCGCCCGATCGGTAGAGTACCAAGCTCGTAATTTAACAGGGAGCAGCCCTCGCTCATCACTCTTGGAGCGATGTAGAGCGCTTCTAAGGGGACTACTCGCAGTTTATTGAAAACTCAAAAGTAAAAAAAAAAAGAAAAAGAAAAATACAAAATTCGCCAGGCCTAAACCGGTCTAAGCCGACAGTGGGCGATTATTCAGGAGCTAAAATTGCCCCACACGACAGGTGGCATGAAGTATTAATAATCATCGCCAGGCCAATGGCCATCACGCGACATTGGGCGATGATGATTTTAGAAAAATGTTGTAGGAAAAAGTGCCAGGCCGTTATGGCCTCCCACGACAGATGGCACTAGGCTTGGAAGCACAGGTCTTGGGATTTTGTAGATTGTTCATGTTAGATTGATAATTTCATAAATTCATTAGATACATATGTTGCTGGGGTTTGCTGCACACTTGATTACTACACTGAAAGAACTGTGCAAGAATTGGAGAAACTGTGCAGAATGTAGTAGATTTGCAGAATCATTATTCCAAATGACTATCAGCAATCCACTGCAGGTTTCAAACAAAAATTTCATAATACTAATTAAGATTGGAGGGAATCGAGGGAGAAAATCAAATAAGGAAATTGTTTACATTAAATTTAATCTATTGTATTGACGTATTCCATTAAAAAACTGAAAATTTTATTAAGTTTATTAATTAAAGGTTACCTTGTTAGAATATTATTAAGCCAGTTTTCTGGTCTTGGAGTAGGGTTTCTGGGATGATGTTGCTGTGTTAATGGACAAGAGTAATAATAGTGATTAGGAGTTCCCTCCTCACCACAGGGACACAGGGGAGAGCGCCGACAATGAAACTTGAAGAGGTAAGAGGGGAAAGGGCCGTGGCCTGTTAAAAAAGCCGTAATGGGGGGAGTTAAAATCCAGGAATTAGCAGAGACCCGTGGGACCAGGGCGAAGGTGTATCTACCCTTCTCCGAGTTGTGCCACAGGTCTTGCCATTTTAATTTAAAGATTTGGTTGAGTTTTAATTTCGCATAGGAGGGAGGGGCGGGGGGAGAAGGTTCCTTAAGAGCGAATTCTGTGGCTTCTCTGGCTAAGGAGTCGGCAAGCTCATTTCCGAGCACTCCTCTGTGGGCAAAAACGTGTGCCAGGGTGCATTTAAGATTAGGGTTCATTAGGGATTCCTTGATTTCCAGGATTTGTGGATGTCAACTCCGGTGGCGCGCAATAGCAAGCAGGCCCGAAAGACTGTCACTATAAATGCTAATTTGTTGTTGTTTATAATTTAGAGCTGCCCAATCAAGGGCTTTCTCAATTGCAAACAGTTCCGCTTGGAAGACTGTGTTAAAGTCCTCGAGCCTGCCCGCCCACCGATGAACTTCGCGGTCATGATCGAATACACAGAAAGCCGAAGCTACTCCAGCATCGGTCTTAGAGCCATCAGTGTAGAGCGCCACCGGGGCAGATGGAGAGAAGCTATTTTTTACACAATTTGTGATAAGAGGAGCAACATCCTTTCCTGGGTGAACAGTCCAGCTGCAGGTCAGGGTTTGGATAGGAATCTGAGGAAAAACTATGTTCGTCAGTTCTTGGTCCTTTAGTTGTACAATTTTTGTTTTAGTATATGTTTGGGCGACCTGCAGATGGGCATGGGGGATCCCAGTGATAACGGTGAGGGCATCAGTGGAGATTGTTTTATAACCTCTTGCAATTTGCAAGAGGAAAGGGCGTTGGTCTGAATTTTAACGAAGCTCTGGCATCAGATCTTAAATGTCCACCCCAAATGCCCGCCCCATAAGTTAGAATTTTTTTAATTATTGTATAATACCATGTTTTAAGGAAAGAGGTTGAGATGCCCCACCTCTGCCCTACCATTTTTGTTGAATTATGATAAATTGTTAATGTTTTTAATTTAAGATCTTTGACATGGGGCAGCCAGTTGAGGTGCCTATCGAATGTAATTCCCAGAAGCTTCATGTGATCAACATGTTGAACACTGATGCCGTCAATCTGCATCTCGGGATTTCTGTTTTTATTAAGAGCTTTTGGGAAGGCCAGGGTAAGGGCCTTAGTTTTAGCGGGTGAAAGATTAAGATCAAACTCTTTAAGGAGTTTGCTGAAGAGGGAGAGAGCTTCCTGGGCCTGGTCCTCCAGATCTTTCCTGATACGGCCCGAGAGAACCAGGGTGAAGTCATCCGCATAGGCGAAGGTTGTAAAGCCCTTTGAGTTCATGCGTTTAAGAACTTCGTTGGCTATTAGATTCCAGAGAATCGGGCCAAGGGAAGATCTGATGTTCCTTCGCCCCAGTTGATGGTGATTTTCCTTTTAGAGAGGTAGGAACGGATGACTCCTGCCAGGTACCCCGGGCAGTTAACTTCTTGTAGCGCTTTGTAAATATGGGGCCACTCTACATTATCAAAGGCACCCTTAATATCTAAAGAGACGATGGTGGTGTATCTAGAGGCGTTACAGCTTAAGGCGCAGGAATCTTTTAAGGCTTGTAAAGCAAGTTCACAAGATCTGCCTCTCTGAACCCGAATTGATTTAGATGGAGAAGTTGATTGGATTCTATGTGATGGTTTAATCGGGTGACTATTAATTTCTCAAGTAATTTGCCTAGGGTAGGTAGGAGGCAGATCGGTCTATAAGAGGTGGGCTCAGAGGGAAGTTTCCCTTGCTTCAAGAAATACACCACCTCACCTCTTCGTAGAGTTTCTGGAAAGTATTTAAGTCTGAGACATTGATTGGTCCATTGTTGGAGGATTTGTGGGATTGTGCTATGGATGTTTCGTAGGATTTTGAAGTCGATATTATCTGGACCAAGTGCTTTATTGATGTTGAAACTGTAAAGAGTGGATTTAATCTCTGACTCCGTGAAGGGGACATCCGAGGGAGCAGAGAATGAAGGTTCTGGAAATTGTGGATACTGTGTTTTAGGAAATGAAATGTTTGTTAGATACTCCAGGTTGTTGCGCTTGGAGGAAAGAGCCAGAGGCCGTTCAAGTTTCAGCTCTGTGGGGGTAAAAAACTTATTACTATAAAATTTTTGGGCGGTGCCGAAGATTTGTGTTTGTGTGGAGCAGAATTTTTTCCATGCGTTGTATTTAGTGGTGTTGATTTGTTTTTTGAAGATTGCCAAGTGCTGTTTAATTTTTATTTTGTGTTGTGGTATTAGTGTAGGGTCTAAGTATTTTAGCTGTCTTCTCATATGCAGTTAGTTTGTTACGCATGGAGCGGAGCTGGGGAGTCCAGAAAGTGTAGGTGAACCGATGTCCCGACTTTTTCAGCCTAAAAGCCGAAGCAGCAGCAGATTGAATTTTGGCTATGAAGTTTACTGTAAAATTTTCAAGTTGATTAGTATCCTCTGTTGAAGAAAGGTTTTCCATTAAAAGGGGGGGGGCAGGTTTAACATAATATTATTAAATTTTCTAAAATTACCGCGTTTGGTCGCAAAACGTTTTGAGTGGGAAATTGAAGGTTTGGAGTTAAGTGAGAAAGTTATATAATTATGATCAGAGTTGTTAAAAATATCCAGGATTGTCCAGTCATTCACTCTTGCATAAGTCTTGGGATTACACAACGTGAAGTCTGGCCAGCCCCGGGCATAGTTCGTTTGAAAGGTTGGTGCCGCGTTCTCTATATTTGCCATGCAAATGTTATTAGACGCGATAAATTCAATTAGGCTGCGACCTCTGCTATCCTCTCTTGGAGAGCACCATAAAGGGGAATTTGCATTGAGGTCACAACCACAGACACATAGTTTTCTTTGTGAGATTAAGTGCTGCCACTCTAACAGGCAGGCCTCAAAATCCATGGACAGGGCAGCATAGGCACTTCCAAGGATCAGTTCACCCCACAGATTATTATACAGATAGGACACTCCCGTACATTCTTTGGTAACCAAAATTTGACTGCAACGACCCTATTGTCAACGGCTGTAAGTTTCTCGAGATTTCCGGTTTACGCAATCGCTCATCTTATTTTTATTGTATCTATGTTCATTGTAATATTAGTGCAAAGTTAAACCCAACATCCAACCAACTAACCATTGTATCGATGTTTACATTTGGCAACTTTGTTATTGTTTACGAAATTGATTGTCGAAAACAATTTATTTTAAGAAGCAAGTACTAAATATTAAGCAAATAAATTTCGAAAATATATATAAACCAGAATTTTTTTTTTTTTTCATTTTAAAGCATTTTGTATTATTTAAACCAAACAATGTTAAATATTTAAGATTTTATTCCATACTGCTATTTCAGCATTACAGTTTGTTATATTAATTTGTATACTTGAACACGAATGTGTTTGGCAAAATTTATTTTCAAACATAATAAAAATTAGTTTTATTTCTTAGAAAATAGCTGTAATGTTATGATTTTGTGAATTTAAAAGTAGTAGAAATAGTGAAACAAAGAAAATTGCACATATGTTTTCATTTGGCAACTTTATTATTGTTTACAAAGTTGATTGTTAAAAGCAATTTATTTTAAGAAGCAAGTGCTAAATATTAAGAAAATAAACTTTGAATATACATAAAATAAAAACATTTTTTCATTTTAAAGCATTTTGTATTGTTTAAAACAAGCAACGTTAAATATTTAATGATTTCATACTGCTATTTCAGAATTACAGTTTGTAATTTTAATTTGTACTTGAATGTGGATATGTTTGACAAAGCATATTTTTAAACATTATAAAAATTAATTTTTATTTCTTAGAAGAATAGCTGTGAATGTTTTGAGGAAAATTTTGTGAATTCAAAAACAATAGAAAGTGAAGAAAATGAAAACTTCCCATACTAACCTGCTACTAACTACTCGCGAAATAGCAAAACAATTTTCGATCAAAGATGTTATTCATGTAGACTTAACACTTGTAGTTCCCCTCTGTTGACACTAGTGGTGCTACTATATTTCCGGTTCGCGTTTTAGCTTCACTGTCCTATCTGTATGATAATCTGTGGTTCACCCTAACACAATGTTCCCCAGTGAAGAGATGGGTGAAATTTAAGTTACTATCTGTGATAATGATGTGTACCGTGTTGTTTTTAGAGCTGAAACTGATCCAGGAAGAAGGGAAACCATACAGACCACTCCCAACGGTGCAATAGGCGTCCTGCAACAGCCTGATGTCTATGGAGTTTTTCTCCATGTAATCTCGAGCCATCGAGTTAGCCGCCATTCAACCGTTGAGGTTGATCTGCATGAATTGTAAACTATTGAAATTGACTGGAGGTAACTGATTTGAAGAGGATGTAGACTCTTGGGAGGGGGAGGAGAGAACTTTTGACATTTGAGAATCGAATTTTGAAAAACTTTAAGGAAAGGTACAAAGAAAAAGGTAGGTCTTTTACCTGCGAGTGGAAAAATGATATTCTGCATTGTAAGGCACGTAGACTTGCTGCCTTTGTGGGTGGCCGTAGTATTGAAATTGTCTGGAAACTGGGTAGCTAGGCGGAACATCATAGTGAGATGTATGTCAAGAGGAAGCCTGTCCAAGACGTTGTCTTTCACCAGGGTAGGCATTGGATTTT
This sequence comes from Salticus scenicus, assembly GCA_963930645.1. Classification (NCBI taxonomy): domain Eukaryota; kingdom Metazoa; phylum Arthropoda; class Arachnida; order Araneae; family Salticidae; genus Salticus; species Salticus scenicus. The sequence continues at coordinate 880,542 of OZ005651.1, forward strand.
CTTTGAGGACCACTAGGAGATCGATGGGGTCTCTGTCTAGTATTTGATTCCAGGCGATTGAAGCACGTGTTCCTGCTCTGGCTTCAATGAGGAGGTTGGCGGTTTGAGGATTCCCACTGGGGAAATCTTGTAGAGGAGGATCTTTTTCTAATTCTTCTAGAAGAATCTCTTCTGCTAAATCTTGGAGGGAGTGGAGGGATTTCAGGAGGTGTTCGGGCTGTTATTGGGTATTTGGCATCCAGCTCCTCCCTCCGAGATTTGTACCTTTCTGCGTACAGTGGGCAGTCTTGTGAATATGCTGGATGGTCCGATGATAGCAGGCGTTGTTTAGATTTATTTCTATGGAGATTCTCCCTTTGACAATTGATGCAGTTCGCCCTTGCCTTGCACCCCTCATTCTTGTGATTGCGTGTTGAGTGGTCAAAAGATTGACAATTTGTACATCTTTGTACTTTTGTATAGGGCCGGAAGTTGCATCTATATAGCCCTAGAGGGAGGCTGCCCGAGTTAATGAAAGCTTCAGCCATTGGTGCTGGTGCTTGTAACAGGAGGTTTTTCAAGTTAGCCGATCTGGAGTTGAGAGTGCGTGGAATCTTTACTAGATCTTGTAAATAGTCAGGGAAACCACTGGCTGAGAGAAGTTTCTGGAGCACCTGAGACTCCTCAAGGTCTGAGGGAACTCCAAATAAAATAAATTGTTCTTGAGGGCATGGTTTAGGTTTTATATGTAGTTTTTCTTTTATTTCTGTTATTGCCTCCAGGTCCTTGGCCAACAGTTCCGCATCTTCTTGGGAAGTGCATCTCAGGTCGACTGATGTGCGAAAAACCTTTTTTCCTTCAATTTTGCCCAGGGTTGATAGATGATATCGTTTGAGCAAGTTGAGAATATCTATCCCTTTGTCAGTAGAGGAATTAAACCTGAGGAACAGGGTGTGTTTAGTTTTTTCGTATTTGAAGATGGCTTGGTACATATTCAGTTGTAGGGCATTCGGGTTTGCTGTTTTTTGGACTGTAGTTTTTTGTTGAGGTGTGCCTACAGATGAAATTTGGGGGGGGGGGGTCTTTTTGCTGAATTCTTTGTGGTAGTGGAATAGGACCTTGTTGTACTTGTGGGGCTTGGTTTTGAGGATGTTGGACTTGTCCACTTAGGCTTTCCCTCAAGAGCTGTTCTTGATGTTGGAAGCTTTTGTTTAGGTTATTTTGGAGGCATTTAATTTCTTGTAGATGAGCATTAACATCATCCATTTTGTTCTGAATTGAACGTTGATATTCCTTTAAGGGAGAGTATGGTTGTGTTGTTTGACTTTGCTTGGCTTCAGACGTTGAAGTTGCTGATTGATGTTGAAGGTTGGTTGTATTATCAGAAGCTTTATTCAGTTCAAGAATTCGATGGAAAGCATTTTCCACAATCGATCTGGGTGTGGTGAAACGTCTTTTTCTTGTGATTGTCAAGATGTCTATGGCTGCTCTGGCCACATCATTTATTGTTGTGAATCTTAAGAAGTCCTCTTTCTTGTTGTATTCCACAGTGGGAGTAGCTGCTCGAGTTAGAATTAAGTCGCTGGAAAGAGGAACTTTGTCATCTGCTGTTTTGAATAATATAATGGAATCGATGTCGGATTCGTCTTCTTGGTTTGAAGTGATTGAGGAGACAGGAGAGACAATACGATTTGGCGACGTCATTTTGAACTTTTAGGAATATTTTATCAGTGGCAACACTTTGTACCAGATAAAGATAAGATTATTTTGATAGCTTTGATAAAAGCTTTTGGTATTTTAGAATTTAAATTGTATAACTAGTGAATAAGATATCCAGAACAAACCTTGGGAGGGCTTTCCCAGACACACACACGCACACTAGACACAAAATGTCCGAGCTTCAAAAAAAAAAAAGGGCAAGTAAATAAAAGGGAAGGACCCTGGGAAGGAGGGAAGGAAGAGTGAGCCGATCGTCAAAAAAACACACAAACAATAAAAAAAAAAAAAAAAAAAAGACTCAGAGGATGGGGCAGGTCAAGACCTATTAGAAGAGGTTCAATAATAAAAAGAAAAATATACATATAAAGCGAGCTGATTGCCAGAAAAACTCTATTAAAAAAAAAAAAACACTACACTACACTACACAACAACGCAGCACAACCGTTGGATAGGGACTGAAAAAAAAAAAAAAAAACGCGGATTGACAATGATTGGTTTGGTATAAATGGTTTAAAAAAAAAGGAAAAAGCGTGGTAAGGTTGAGAAAATTTGACTGAAATAAAAGGCAACAAATTTGACTGAAATAAAAGAAAGGCAACAAGAAACGCAAATTCACAGTGGTTGGTTTGATAGATACGGTTTTTAAGGAATAGGGAATGCACCCTCTGGCGGGGAGAAAAGGTAGTTAGCTCAGAGGGTGGGGCAAGCAAAAACCTATTCAACGATATAAAGAATGTTAAGATCGGATAATTAGGGGCTGAGAAAATTATGAAAAACCGAAAAAGTGGAAAAGTTAAATAAAAACGGCGCCAAATAATTGTTTAAATAAAAAGGCTATAAGGACTATTGTTAATTGTGAAAATCAAGTCTTTGGGCTTAAAAACCTGTTAAAATATCGATTAGAGTAATCGTTAAGTTAAAATTCGAATAGAGACCACCATTATAATTTGGTACCCTTGTCGCCAAATAGCCAAAAGTGAAAAAGCGTAGTAAGGTTGAGAAAATTTAACTGAAATAAAAGAAAGGCAACAAGGAACACAAATTTACAATGGTTAGGTTGATAGATACGGTTTTTCAGGAATAGGGAAAGCGCCCTCTGGCGGGGAGAAAGGGTAGTTAGCTCAGAGGGTGGGGCAATCAAAAACCTATTTAACGGTATAAAGAATGTTAAGATCGGATAATTAGGGGCTGAGAAAATAACGAAAAAACTGGAAAAGTTAAAAAAAAAAAAAAAAAAAAAAAAAAAAAGGTGCCAAAAATTGGTTGGATAAAAAGGCCAAAAGGACTTAAGTTAATAGTGAAAACCAAGTCCCTTGACATAAAAACATGTTAAAATTTTAATTAGGGTGCTGGTTAAGTTAGGATTTGAAAAGTGACAACCATTAAAATTTGGTTCCCTGGTCGCCAAAAAACCAGAAATGAAAAAGCGCGGTGTGGTTAAGATAGTTTAAGTGAATTAATTAAAAGGCAACAAGAAGCGTGAATTTACTATGATTAGTTAAAAAGTTACGGTTATTGAGGAATAAAAAATGCGCCCTCTAGCGGGGAAGGAGGAGGGTTAGCTTAGAAGGTGTGGCAGGTCAAGTCCTTCCCAACGGTATAAGACATTTGCTATTCTGACAACCGGTCCACTCAAAATGAAAAAAAAAGCATTTTATTAAGAATCCTTTGCTGAAACCTTACATAGGAAATAACTCAAATGATTGGGGATAAATACTAAATTTACCCGACCCAGGGCCCAGCAAGGTTTAGACAATTTAAAGATACAAAAGAGCCCCACTGATACAAAAGAAATTACTTAATCATCCATAATTAATAGAAAAATATTATTGACAATATTAAAACAGTTTTAATAAAAGTTGGCCACCCCAATATAGTGAATAACTCTTAGCCATTTAAAAACAATGCATGGCAACGGATTGCCCGTAAAAGTCCATGCCCGCCAAATCGTTAAGGATTAACCAATCAAATAAAACCCGAAAAACATTCACTATATTATCAGTGGCAACAGCTTAAAGGTTTTGGTTCAAATTAGAAAAAAAAAAATAAATAAAAAATCCCGACACAGAAAGGGAAAGGGAAAAACAATAATATCAAACACATTACAAAAATTGAAAAAGGGAAGAATAATAATGAAAAACGTAATTAGGATGATTATAATTTGTAATTTAAGTGTACAGAATAATTACAAATTTAAAAAATAATGACAAAAATGTTTTAATTAAAGCGTAAATGACAGGATTAGCATGATTACTATTAATTAATTAACTTATATATATAAAAATAAAGCCCCTACAGAATTCCGTAAAGGGAAAAACATGATGAAAAAAATATCATAATAAAGTTATTAATAATTAACGAACCAGTGGGGCTAGGAACAAAAGTAATATATCTACATAAAGCCCGGACACTCATGCATCAAACACAACATAGTGCGCAACCGGTACTCACCCCTGACCCTGGTAATTTCAGCCTGCCATCGGAGCTAGTAGAAATGTGGCTTTCGATGACAAGATCTGGACGGATCTCTCCAAGCTCGTAATTTGAAGATTGCGGGTTCGAATTCGAGCAGGCCAAACACCATCGTGTACACTAATGGTGGCGGGTGCACATAAAATCAGTCATGGCCGCAATCTCCTCCATGTCCCTATCTGAATTATACCTCTGGGGGTAACCGAAGCGGGAGGAGCCATCCTCTGCGTGGAAGATCAAAGTTGTGATGGCATGTCTCACGACCATCTTTAGGGGTGCGTCCCAAACTGTTGCCAATTACCCACTGCGCATCACTAGTGCTATGTTAAATTCATCCCACAAACTAACTAAATAAAATTCTTGGATCTATTAAATTTTCTTTTTTGAAATCGAATTACGTTGTCTTTATACTCGCCTCAATGGCCTTTTTTCGGCATAAGAGGGAGAGGCAAGAAAGAGATTCAGGTGCGCTTTTAAGTTTCAAAGGGATATTTTGATATGTTAAAAAAGACAACGAAAATTTTGCTGAAGGTAGGCGTATCCTCACCAAGTAAATCTGCTTTTAACACGCCCTTTCGCAATAAATCTCCAAAACTGTTTCTGAGCTCAAGTTTTGTCAATGCAGTTTCAAAGGCGTCTTATTTGGCCACACTACTCACATGGCTTCAGACTAGGATTATGAAATCCAGTTTTTAATATATATATATATATATATTTCAAAATAATCTATTCTTGGCTGGCGCCTTTTTTTAACTGGCGCCTGTGTGCGCCGCACACTTCGCACATCGGGTCGGCGCACCCCTGGGGGCAGACCAGGATTGCTTTGAAACTGACTTAGAATATTGACTGCATAGGCTATATCTGGACGTGTCCTGCTGGCAACAAATGACAAACATCCTAAAACATTCCTATATGGGAATCTAGTCATTTCATCACTTTCTTGCTTATTAGTTGGACAGTCCTTTTTAGAAAATTTAACCCCTTTTACAATTGGGAGTGAAGAGACAGGAATATGGAATGACTTAAAATGATCAGCTACCTATGATGACTGAAACAATTGGACATCACCATTATCATATGAAAATTTGACTCCCAAAAGTTTTTGAGTCTTGCCTAAGATCTTTAAGTCAAATTTTTGTCCCAAACGCTTAACCATATCTAGAGGTACCAATTATTACGATTTGTCCGTAATTATTACGGATTTACGGCAATAATTACGGAATTACGGACAGCATATAAAAATTACGGATTATACGCTTTAAAAAAAATCGCGGATATGTATCGTTAAAAAAAATAATCCCTACTAACGATCGACGATAAAACGCGCAACGGAAGCCTTCCAATTCTCAATCTTTCTTCATCCATAACATAAATGTCAATATCCATTTTAAACTTGATTTATTAGATTCTAGAAACTATAAAGAGATAGAATTATACAATATTTCTCGCTGATGTATTTTTTTAACCCCTCCCCCCCCCCTCCTCTTTTCTTATCTCCAACTTGCCATCGACGATTAAAAGCTCTGCAGAAACCTTTAGTTTCCCAGTCTTTTTCTCTATTAGCAACATAAATGTCAATATTCATTTTAGTCTTTCTTAGATTCTCGAACCTATAAAGAAGTAGAATTGTTTCATTTCTCATTCATCTAATTATTTATATTTTGACTGCTCCTCCCCCCTTCCCAGCCAGTGATCAAGGCTTACTTCCAGAACCAAAAAAGTGATAGAAGTACTCAATATTTCTCACATATGCAATTATTTTTAGTCTTTATTACTGAACTTGATGAATCTGTTTTTTCTTAATAAATTTAAAATACATACTGTATTATCAAATAAAAAATATGCACGATACATAAAGAAAAGAACAATGTTTTAGTATTTAATGCCATAAAACAGTTGTCTATAAAAAAGTGACTATTAAAAAATGAATAAAATAAAATGAATTTTTGTAAGACATCCCCCCCAAAAGAGAGAGAGAGAGTGAGATCTAAAATGTGTCCCCCCCCCCCTCCTCCTCCAAAGCAGGTTTAAAAAAAAATCATTTTGTAAGAAAGTAAAGATATACAAATTTATTTACTTTTATTTAGAAATTTTTCTAATTTTTTTATTATTATATATTTGTTTACAAAAACTGTGCAATTCATTATATGCGAGTTTGTGCATAAAAATTATTCCATGGTGTGGTTCACGTTTCATAAATATGTAACTCTGATTACTGATAGCTCTTATTGAAACTTGGCACCTCTACATATCATCAATCTGAGATTGCCTTTTGCCAAAGATGACACTATCATCCACATAGACCAAAAGAACAATAAAATTTTTAAACTTATATGTGCAATTGCACCAATTGAATTTTTCAAAGCCTAAATCCAGCAAAACCCGGTTTAATTCATAAAACCATAAACGTCCACTTTGGTGTAAACCATATAATGCTCGATCAAGTTTGCACAGAAGATGCTCCTTTCCTTGTGCAACATACCCAGGTGGTTGGCACATATATATATCCTCATCTAAAAGAGCATATAAATACGCACATTTGACGTCACACTGAATAGTAAACCATTTTAAATTTGACACCAAAAGAGAGAAGAAAAAACGTACACCACGGAAAAATTTACTACATGTAAAAACGTTTCATTGTATGAATCACCTTTAATCTGGTAGAAACCTTGTGCCACGAGTCTAGCCTTGAAGCATGCGATGTTTCCATGCTCGTCTTTCTTTAAGGCATAGACCCAGCGATTTCCCAAAGGAACTTTACCCTTAGGTAGCTCAACTAAGTACCAGACTTTACGATTTTCCATACTTTCCATTTCCTCATCCATACATACTTGCCAACCATCTCATTAGGAACCGTACAATTTTAAGTACCCGCCTTTTTTCTCACACCAATAATTTTTTAGAGGAATTTTAGTCTTATTTAATCCTAACAACGTTTGGAGAGAATAACTCTAAAATTATAGTGGTGTGAGAAAAGGGGCGTTTTCTCAGGGGGCGTTAATGATTGTACGGTTATTAATGAGATGGTTGGCAAGTATGTCCATAGCAATTTTCCACTCGTCATACTGTTGGGATTTAATAGCCTGGTTAAACGTCTCTGGGACCAAAACATCTAGTCATTTTGTTTTCTGCCTACGTCTTTTCTTAAATTTAGTCAATTGTGACGATGGAACAATATTTTGATTCACTACCCCTTCAAACAAGTTTCCTCTAGAAAAATCTAATATATCGGGATTAAATAAAACATTTTTATCCAGACAAAACTTTTGGACATCATTAATTAACCTTAACCTCGTATAAGAGCCATCTGGATAATAGTATATATCAACCCGCTTACCAGTAGGTCTAGGAACAGCTTTACGTCCCCACACAAGTTCAGACTGAAGTTCAACAGGGGATCGACAGGTTCATCTGAAACACTCTCGTCAACTCTTTCAGGCTCACTCTACACGATTATATCAACAAGATCAGATAAACTCTGATCTGCTGGATTATCGGTGAGTAGGTCCATATCGGAAGATGGGGCACCCAGCACAGCTCCACTGTCCTTACCATACAAATCAACACCAGAAGAAATGTTCAGTTTTTCGATGATCTTATCCTCCTGTTGCAGCCAAACCCGGTAACTTTTCGTTCTAAGGGCGTAACCAATTAGCACTCTTTTTTGAGACTTAGGTGACAATTTATGCTGACGTTTCTGTTTGGGGATACCTGCATATACCACTAAGCCGAAAGGTCTTAAATGTCTAACTGAAGGCTTATGTCCAAAGTATAATTCAAAAGGTGTCTTTTTCTCACCTCTGTGAATCACACGGTTCCATGTGTAAGAAAAATAAAGAACTGCTTCTGATCAAAAACATAGTGGTAAACCACTATAAACCAACATTGCTTTAACACAGTTCATTGCCGTCTGATTGAGACGTTCGCAAATGCTGTTCTGTTCAAGAGTGTATGTGTTTTTTAATTCGTGAACAACACCATTCACATCACAAAAGTCCTTGAAATTGTTATTCACAAATTCCGAACCATTATCGGTTCGGATAAACTTCAACTTTCTCCCCAACAATCTTTCAGCTTGAGCAATGTGGCGAACAAAAATAGAAAAAACTTCAGACTTATCATTCAATGGATAAATAGCAGTCCTTTTAGAAAACATGTCAACAATTGATAAAAAATAATTTTCCCCTTTATATCCCTTGATCTTAATAGGTCCCCAAATATCCATGAAAATACATTCCAAAGGGCCATTACACTGAGTACCAGAAAAAGCTTTAAATTGAATTCTTTTCTGTTTACTTGGCAGGGTTCACAAAAAAATTTAGAAAATTTCAATTTAGGCAGACCTTTTACACCATTGCATTTACTAGTGTAAATCACAAGATCTGGACTTATATGGCCAAAACGTGCATGCCAGGATTCAACACTATTAACTTTTACATTGAAAGCAATACAATTTAAACTATTTGAAATCTGCCCCTCATATTTATTTAAGACTTTAGGATATACATTATAAACACCGTTATTTAATTTAGCAGCAAAAAACTTTTTACCATTTTTGTCAAGTATGTCAATATTTCCCCCTTTGCCAGAGAAACTTGCCCCATTAACGTCCATTACAGGACCAGAAATTAGATTTTACGGAGTTTAGAAGAAAACAATGCATTTTTCAGCAAATAAACATTATTATCAAACTTTAAGTTAACAGAACCTTCTCCCTCAATGGGGAAACTAACGCCATCAACTGCAACGTATAAATCCTCACCTTCAATTGGTATAAATTCACAAAAATATTCCACATTCTTGTAGAAATGATGTGAGGCTGCTGTATCAAAAGCCCAGCAGCTATCATCATCAACATTGCTAAAATTTGCCTGAGCAATGAAATAATTTTTTGAAGAAACATTACGGTTGACAGCTTTAGTTTTATTTTTATATACATTTGAAGAAGATTTATTTGATGAAGTATTTTGATATTGACTATTAACAGGTTGTTTAGGTAAAGTTACTCGACAATTTTTATGAATATGCCAAAGGTGGCCACATCAAAAACACTTGACCTTATTTGGAAAACTTCTGGCATTTGGATTAACATGACTAGTATTCTGCAGTTCAACATGGTGATTTACACTTAAATTTCTTAATTCCAAACGTGATTCCTCTGCAATCATTTCAACAACGATCTTCTTAAACTCAAAATTCTCGGTCCACCTAAGGATATACTGAATTGCAGACTCATACTTAGAAGATAAATTTTTGTAAAAACTGAAAAGAAGTATAGGTATCTTCCATAGTATGACCCATATCTTTTAACTGGTCAGCGATCATTGATAGTCGTTGAGCGTACGAATTAACAGATTCGTCAGGTTTCATCTTACAGCTAAACAATTCATTTGCTAAATGCATATGGTGAGCTCACGAATATTTTACAAAATTTTGCTTTAAAATCTTCCAAACTTCTTTAGGACACGTGCAACTATTAATTAAGCCTCTATACTCAGGTGATATATTTAAATAAATGGTGGATAATGCTAAACGTTAACGAGCCTTGAAATCGTTGATACTGCCTTTACTTGCAACTCCCCTTTCTCATCAGGCTCTGATATGGTTTCATCACCAATAAGTAAGTACCATGCATTCTTTTCAATAAGTACCAATATAATATCTTTAATCCAAGTCACATAATTATGCGTACTTAGTTTTTCATTTCCCAGCAAGATATTTACAGCCATTCTCAAAAAAATCTGCACTACCGAAAGTTATATCTAAAACAACAATAACAAATGAGCTGCCATTTAGCAAAAACCCATAACCAGAGTGTTCGAAAATTTGAATAAAACAAATTTGACTTAAACTTATTTGCAAAGTGAATACAATATGTAATAGAAACTACTGGAGAATTTGGCAGCTAAAGTGTTTAAAGAAATGATATAACTTTGTCATGAAATAAAGAGAACAGTTTTTAAAAACTAACAACTTTTATTAAATTCCGTAAATTCAACAGTGAGTAAACAACATTAACAATATATGAACAACATTAGTAACAACTTGACTATACCTTTCATTTATCATCATTAGGCAACTAAATAAAAATTGACCAGCAATCTTTATAAAAACTTCCGCAGCCAGTTAAAAACTTAACCAATCGTTTAAACTTTAACAAAAATAAACTTTACTTAATTCCAACATTTATAGATTTAATTTAAACAAAAACTTAACAAAGTTAAAAAAAAAACCAACTGCATAAATTATCTTAAACTTAATAGAAAAACTAACTACCATAAATTATCTTAAACTTAACAGAAAACCAACTGCCCTAATTTCAACTTTAATAAACTATTAAAATGTCAAACTTAACGACATAACCAACGGCAATAGAATTTAAAGATATTAACTATGATAAAATTCAATAAACTTTAACAATGACATATTTAAAAAAACGTAACATTAGGTATAGCCAGGGAAACGATATCAGCTTAAAAGCTAACAAACGACCTAACGTCATAATTATGTGAGCACCATTACTCAGGAAAAACTACAGAAAAATAAAAAGCATTACTCATTTAAACAAACAACGATGACTACCAGCTTACTTAAAAACTAATTTACTATATCTCCAGAGCACTGAAGAGAAGAGGTAACAGGAGAAACAAAAACATCCTTTATTCCTACGGCATTTAGAATTCACGGCATCCACCAGTGGCGGATCCAGAACTTGACTTTTGGGGGGGGCTAAGATTTTTCAAAGTGTTATTCTAGACCAATAAAAAAATTACAATTGCAATATTCAATTGGGAATGTCAGGGTTTTGGGAGGGGCTTCAGCCCCCTAGCCCCCCCCCTTAAATCCGCCACTGGCATCCACAAAATCATATTACGAGCCATCGACTATCCACACGACACAACCAAATAAAATAACAGCATAACTGATGTGTTGAGAAGTTCACATCCTTGTCTATAAATAATGCCTGGTGGATCTAAACACTTAATCTATGACAATTTGCCGTGGCAGCTGAATGCCACGCCATCTATTAGTGGTGATAGATACTGCTACAGACAAGTCAGTAAATTTGCAAGTGTTGCGTGGATGCCGGTAAATATGAAACGACCGTCTGTTGATCAAGCTCTCCTGGACAAATGTAAACAATACCTCATAGAATATACGCTGTGTACTAAAGATGTGAGTATTGGAGTTTTAAACCTTAATTATAGTATCTTTATTCAATTATATGCTTAATAAAAGAGACACTTACAATTTTCCCAAATGTAAACAATACTTCAAAGGTGACAATGACGATTTCCGTTTTTATACCACAAACCCAAAATTTTATTTTGCTATACCTGATAATTTAATTATACAAAAAAAAAAAAATAATAATGCTATAATTTTTTTTCTCCCTCTTTTCTTTTTAGCTATAAAAAAAACAACATGGAAGACACATTAAAATAATTTTGACATCAGTACTCAATTGCGCGAGCACTCAAATCACAACACTCCTGTCTCCTAGTTAATAAAGTCTCTGTATCTTTCCGGTTTCTTAATTCCTCATCTTGGACGGGATGGTAGATTGTCAGGTACTGGTAAAGACACAGCACTCTCAGGTAGAACACCTGAAGCCTGTTGTGTTGTGGAAACTGGAAGTCGTTCATGATTCTGTTCCTGAACCATCGCTGGCTCAACAAGTTCAGACTCCCGCAATGACTCGATGGCGGACCAACAGAAGGTGGTGTACGTTTTATCTGATCAACATGACGACACAATATTTCCCCAGACGCGGCAGTGGCTCGATACGACACAGGACCTGTCGATTCAGTAACCACAGCTGGGATCCACTCTGCCGCATGAGAAAAGTTCCAAATCATCAGAGGATCATCGATCTTGAATTGTCACAGTGGTCTGGTGTTTAAGTTAGCTCTTGCTTCTCTTTCTGGTCTTTAAGGAAATCTGGGTGTAAACAGTCCAGGCAACTTTGTAGTGTTCTTCCCATTAACAGCTCACCTGGGCTAAGACCTGTGACTGTGGAAGGTGTAATATGTTGGTGTAAAGGGAACTGAGAAAGACGTTTCCTCCATGTTCCCTTCACATAATATTTCAAAGAGCTTTTAACACTCTGGACAACTCGTTCTGCCTGACAATTTCCAGCTGGCCGTCGAGGAGCAATCAACACCCTACGAATAACATTGCCTTCTAGGAATTCTTCATACACTTTTGATTGAAATGGTGGACCATTATCAGAGACCACAACATCTGGAATTCCGTGAGTTGCAAAAATGTCTCTTAGAACATCAATGGTGGATGTTGCAGTTGTTGAGGACATTTCCTTCACCTCAATATACTTTGAAAAAGAATCTACAACTATCAGGAACTTGTGTCTTTGGAACAGACCAGCAAAATCAACATGGAGCTGGAACCATGGAATTGTAGTAATCTCCCATGGGTGTACGGGAGCTCATGGTGGTGCATGCCTAGTTTCTTGGCAGGACTTACAACCTGCTACATGACTTTGAATATCAGTGTCCATACGTGGCCACTACACATAGCTTCGAGCTAGAGCTTTCATGCGCTCAATTCCTGGATGAGCCAGATGCAGCTTCTGCAACACGAGCCGACGTCTCCTTTCAGGTATGACTACCCTATTACCCCAAAGGAGACAATTTTGATGAGCAAACAACTCATTTCATTTAATATAATATGCATGAAATTCTGAACCCAGCTCTTGTTCTGGCCATCCCTTTAACACAAAATTTAGAACCCTCGATAATAAGGGATCCCTACATGTAAATTTAGCAATTTCCCTTGCACTTAAGGGAGGACATTCCAGATCTTCAATGAAAAGAACCTCACATAAGGGAGGAACCTCAGAATCAGGCACCAGTTTTGGAATTCTACTTAAAGCATCTGCATTCCCTATTTTCTTCCCTGGTCTATGCTCGAGGGAAAAATTATATGTGTTTAACATGAGAGACCAGCGTAGCATACGGGGGGAAATAATTTCAGGAGTCGCTTTAGTTTGGTTTGATAACCCCAACAATGGCTGATGGTCAGTAATGACTTTAAAAACATGCCCATAAAAAAAATGGTGAAATTTCTTAATAGCCGAAACTATGGCAAGCACCTCCTTATCAATCTGAGCATAATTACGCTCGGCTGATGTCAGAGTCCTAGACGAAAATGCTACTGGTGTCTCACGACCATCCTGCATTCAATGGCTTAATACGGCCCCCACTCCATAAGGAGACGCATCACATGTAAAAATTATTGGTAATGATGCGTTAAAAGGTACAAGCACTTTAGAGGAAGAAATTAAATCTTTTAAGCCATTAAAAGCATCTGTATGAATTTGTGTCCATTTAAACTCAGTATTACTGTCCAACAACCTGTGTAAAGGCTCAGCAATTGTGGCCTTATTCTCTAGAAATCCATGATAAAAATTAATTAACCCAAGGAAAGCACGTAACTGTTGTTTGTCAGTGGGAATTGGTACAGTACGGATTGCTTCAACCTTGGATTTAGATGGGTGTATACCCTTCTTATTGACACGATACCCAAGAAAATCAACCTCTTTTACACCAAAAAGGCATTTTTCCTTTTTCGCTCTCAAACTTGCCTTTATAAGCTGACTCAAAACTGAAGATAAATGGAATGCTAACTCCTGACGTGTCTCTGCACGGACTAGGACATCATCAAAATAAGGTATTACAGTAATTTCCGGTCTATAATCTGCAGATTATCCGTTAAAAAGTAAATTTTTTAAAGGTGCGGATAATGCCAATAATCCCAAGTGGTTTTGAATGATGATCGATAGAAACACTGCAATCAAACACCAGAAAGTGCAAACTTAAACAATTATCGATTCAAATCGAAGGGATTAAGCGCGACATTTTATCAGCTGGAAAGCAGCAATTCTTTCATGTTGCACCCGTGCCTACCATTTTTTGTTTTTAATATATATTTTTTTAATGAAGTGCAGTGCTTAATTATTTTACTCGAAAGAATCATATGGATTTGCAATTCTTGGCACTTTCTCACAAGATTAGTATTCTTTAATTACAATAATTTATTCATTTGCTGTTGTGTGTAATATAAAAAACCTTTCAGTCCTAGCAACATGTTTTTCAAAAATATCAAAAACTTGTTTTTTTCCTTCAACGGATATATGGCTGTCTCGAGTTTCATGACTAAAGGTAGGGAGGTTGTAAGCCAAAAATCAGGGATGAGATTTTTCAGCTTTTTAGCTGATTTCAGCTTTTTTGTAAATTTTGCTTTTCAGCTTTTTTTCAGTTTTCTTAACTTTTTTTGTGATTTTGATGTGCATTTGGTACATCAGCTAATCTAAACTTGAATGAATGCTTAATGAAGATTAAAAAACTTATTTATTACTCTAATATAATAGATTTTGTCATAAAAGTTCTTGTATTTCATTTTCTTTGCGTACAGATTCAGCTTTTTTGTTTTTTTGCTAATCTCATCTCTGAAAAATATAGATCTCTTTGCCGCAAAGCGTTACCAGGGTGCACCACAGGGAGGTGGATCTACTTCGCACCCGCTATTTTGGGAAAGTATTTTAGAACATATTTAGCACACGTATAGCTTTTCTCCTGTTTGACTGAGGAGATGTCTCCTTGGGCTACTTTTTACAGAAAATCTTTTGAAGCATATTTGACACACGCAGGGCTTTTCCTCTGTATGCTTGCGTAGAAGTGTTTTGAGATTTACCTTTTGAGAAAATCCTTAAAAAGGTATTTGACACACGTATGGCTTTTCCTCGGTATGGATGCATAGATGTGTTTTCAGATTTTCCTGCCTGTTACATCTTTTAGAACATACTTCACACACGTATGGCTTTTCTTTTGTATGAGTGTGTTGGTGGTCATTCAAATGTCCCTTTTTAGAAAATCCTTTAGAACATACTTAACACATGTGGTTATTCCTCTGTATGGATGCGCAGATGTGTTTTCAGATTTTCCTTTTGGGTAAATTCTTTAGAACATACTTCGTTCATGTAGGGCTTTTCTTCTGCATGGTTACATTGGGAAATATTTAAATATCCCTTTTGAGAAAATCCTTTATAACATACTTCACACACTTATGGCTTTTCCTGCATATGGATGCATAGATGTGTTTTTAGACTTTCGTTTTGGGAAAATCTTTTAGAATATACTTCCACACGTACAGCTTTTCTTTTGTATGAGTGCATATATGTTTTTTAGACTACTGCTAACAGAAAATCTTTTAGAACACACCTCACACACATATGGCTGCTCTTTTTTATGAATGCATAGATGTCTTTTCAGAAAATCTTTTATAATGTATTTCACACACGTACGGCTTTTCCTTTGTATGGGTGCGAAGATGTTTGTTCAGAGTACTGTTTACAGAGAATCTTTTTGAACATACCTAAATTACATATGGCTTTTCCTTAGTATGGATACGCAGATGAGTTGTCAGATTTTCCTTCTTGGAAAATCCTTTACAACATACTTCACACACATATGGCTTTCCCCTGTATGGGTACGTAGGTGATTATTCAAATGTCTCCTTTGAGTAAATCCTTTAGAACTACTTCGCACACGTGTGGTTTTTCCTCTGTATGGATGCACTGATGAGTTTTCAGATTTTGCTTTTGGGTAAATTCTTAAAACATACTTCGTACACGTAGGGCTTTTCTTCTGCGTGGATACGATAGTGAATATGTAAATATCCCTTTTGAGAAAATCCTTTAGAACATACATTGCACTTGTACAGCTTTTCCTCTTTATGGATGCGTAGAAGTGTCTTTAGACTTGCGTTTTGGGAAAATCTTTTAGAACATACTTCAGACACGTACGGTTTTTCTTTTGTATGGATGAGTAGATGCTTCTTTAGACTATAGTTTACAGAAAATCTTTTAGAACATATTAGAGTACAGTCGGTAACAAAAGTGTCCGAACACTAGCAAAAATTCCTATGTAAAAAATGTACACTTCATACGGTTTTGTTAAATAAATCCTTGTCGAATCCTGTTCTTAGTCAGTCTAAGAACGTGATTCGATAAGGATTTATTTAACAAAACCGTATAAAGTGTACTTTATTTAGATAGGAATTTTTGCTAGTGTTCGGACACCTTTGTTACCGACTGTAGATTAGAATCTTTTAGAATACATATAAATACAAAGTCATTATAAATAAAATACTTGGTATAACAACATTCTGCAGTTAAAATGGGCAAGTTAGTAAATAATATATAAATGCAAAAAGTTTCGAAAAAAAAAAAAAATGCAAGAAAAGGAAATTCAAATAAACATGAAGATAATATTTTGAGAATTAATAATATATATATATATATGTATATATTAAATCTCGGAACCCTAAAGCTTATTTATACAGAATGGTGACAAAATAATGCAAACTTCGAATTCAAATCATGTTGTGAAACATCTAAAGAAATTCCTAATAGATTTATGTTTGACATGGGTTTAAAAAACGCGCTATTCCACACGTATTTCAACAAAGCTTTATTAGACTACTGCTAACAGAAAATCTTTTAGAACACATCTCACACACATATGGCTTCTCTTTTTTTTTTTTTTATGAATGCGTAGATGTCTTTTCAGAAAATCTTTTATAACGTATTTCACACACGTACGGCTTTTCCTTTGTAAGGGTGCGAATATGTTTGTTCAGAGTACTGATAACAGAAAATCTTTTAGAACATACCTAAATTACATAGGGCTTTTCCTTAGTATGGCTACGTAGATGTGTTATCAGATTTTCTTTCTTGGAAAATCCTTTACAACATACTTCACACACGTATGGCTTTTCTCCTGTATGGGTATGCAGCTGATTATTCAAATGTCCCCTTTGGGTAAATCCTTTAGAACATACTTCGCACACGTGTGGTTTTTCCTCTGTATGGATGCGCTGATGTGTTTTCAGATTTTGCTTTTGGGTAAATTCTAAAACATACTTCGCACATGTAGGGCTTTTCTTCTGTGAAATAATGCAATGTAATATAATGCATTCTAATTGCAAGAAGCATTTCTATAATTTTTGTACACAAAATTATAAACTTTTACTTTTGAAAAAAATATGATTTTTTTTACAGGTCTCAGCGACTTAAAACTTTACAACTGTTTTACCAGCCCGAAAATTCAGCTCTGTTCTGTCGGCCCGGTCCCATGTAAATTTCTAACACACACACATATCTAAAGTTATTTATTGCAATAAAAAATAACTTGTTAACAATGGGACAAAAACGTGACTTTGTCAAAATAAAATACATGTGACATGATTTAGTCATTTGCACGCTTTTCAAACAAAATTGCAACAGTTTGTTACAGCTCGCGAACTTGACGATTAAGTCTTGTTGTTTTTTAGTCCGGATGTATGGTTTTAAAAAAGAAATAAAAGGATATAAGCAAAAACTTAGAAAGGACGAATTAAACTTTAAAAATATTTTATCAAAAATCCTTTATTTGAGCAGCATAAATTGATATATTTCGACACGCAAAATTCGCGGTCATCTTCAGATGTTTACATGGCTGCTCTGTTGACCGTCTCTTCATTCGCTTCCTCATCATCTTCATCAGTGCCTACGTCATACTGTCGTCGTTTTCTATCGATTATATGTTGCCACTCTTTCGGTGAAGCCTCCCTCAGGCGAAGCCTCCCTCGAGGGTTGGTGAGCGGAGCCAGCAGGGGGCAGAGCCCCCTAGTTCTGTAAATATTACTATAATCTCTTGACATGCGCTGCATGGTCGAGACGCACGCCACATATGCGCAAGCACTCAAATCACAACAACTCCGAAATAGAAAAAGCGATTTTTATGAAAGTCTGAAGTTAGGGCTTTTTGATGAGAAAAAAACGATTGGATCTCATCTTCAGACACATTAGCGGCCCCAGTTAACCCTTTATCTTACAATTGGAACACATAGCTGAAATCGAGTTTACTCTGAAAATGGATATAGTGATTTTGATGAAAGCTTGAAATTAAATGTTTTCGGGGTACTTAGACTTACCCTCATCTTCAGAAAAATTTGCGTTCACTGTTAACCCTTTATTGGCCAATTGCATCAAATGGTAAAATTTGGTTCATTCGGAAATTGATATAATGATTTTGATGAAAGTTTTGTGTTAAGTGCTTTTGGAGATGTTTAAACAAAAAAATTATCCCCATTATCATAAATATTCCTTGTCTCTGTTAACCCTTTAAAGGCCAAATGCAACATTTGCCAGAAATTGACTTTACACGGAAATGGACAAAGGGATTTTTTATGAAAGTTTGCAGTTAGGGCTTTTTGATGAGAAAAAACGATTCGTTCTCATCTTCAGGCAAATTAGCATTCACAGTTAACTCTTTACTGGCCAAATGCAACACATAGTAGAAATTAGGTTTACTGGGAAATGGATATAGCGATTTTGATGAAAATTTTGGATTGAGTTTCTTCGGGGACTGCTAAAACGAATAGTCTTACCCTCATCTTCAGAAAAAAATTGCATTCTCAATTAACCCTTTATCGGTCAACAATGACAACATATTACAAAAATTGGGTCTACTCATAAATGGGTATAGGGATTTTGATGAAAGTTTAGTGTGGCATAAATGATTGGAATTATTTTATTCTTCAGAAAATTTCATGCTCTCTGTTAAACCTTTAAAAGCCAATTGCAACATATGGCAGAAATACGATTTACACAGAAATGGACATAGTAATTTTCTTGAAAATTTTGAGTTAGGGATTTTTTATGAGAAAAGGCTATCGGAAATATTATCATATTCAGAAAAAATTGCGTTCGCTGTTAACCATTTATCAGTCCATTGCAACATGCGGCAAAAATTAGGATTACTCCGAAATAGACAAAGCGATTTTTATGAAAGTTTGGAATTAGGGCTTTATAAAAAAAAGATTGGATCTTCTCTTCAGACAAATTAGCGGTCCCAATTAACCCTTTATCGTACAATTGTAACACATAGCTAAAATTGGGTTTACTCGGAAATGGATATAGTGATTTTGATGAAAGTTTAGAATTAAGTTTCTTCGGGGAGTGCTAAAACGATTGGACTTACCCTCATCTTCAGAAAAATTCGCATTCTAAGTTAACTCTTTATCAGCTAATTGCAACATATGACAGAAATTGGGTCTACTCATAAATGGGTATAGGGATTTTGATGAAAGTTTGGGGTTGCATAAATGATTAGAATTATTTTCATTGTGTTCGCTGTTAAACCTTTAAAGGCCAATTGCAAATTTGGGGTTACATAAACAGAAATAGAGGCAGCATTCATTTTCATAATGGTTATCTAACATAATTAATCATTAATATACCACTATCTGGATGATCAATTCCACTCGATCTCTTTGTAAAAAATATTCGTTATTTGAATACAGCGATTTCCTTTTAGAATTTTTTTTCTAATTTATATTTTTCCTGAACGGATTGCGAGCTATCAGTAAAAGCCAATTTTCCAAGTGGTAAGGAAAATTAAAATCGAATTATAAAATCAAACCTCTTGTAGCGACGCCATTAATGACATTCTAATGTAGATAATCCAAAAACTTATCGATGGACAACGGGTTAACCTTTTGTCCAGAGGTACGACTCTGGATTACTACGTAGACGTCCTCGGTTCGAATACAACCTACCGCAACACGCATTTTCTTTCATTGGTGACCGCGGACGAAGCAACAAGCTTTCAACTCCGCCCTCTGGCAATAGATGGCAGCACCGCAAAAACCTTCCGAGCGTCAAAGCCTGTGAATCGCTGTTCTCACAGCACAAAGTCTGTCACGCCCGTTGCCTTCAACTCGCCGCTGCTCCTTCAACTTGGCAAAACGGGACAACTGACAGCACAATCTGGTCATCGCTACCGTCTACAGCAATTATCGCTCGTACGATGGTGTACTCACTGGAGGGGGAGTACTGTAGCGACGCCATTAATGACATTCTAATGTAGATAATCCAAAAACTTACCGATGGACAACGGGTTAACCTTTTGTCCAGAGGTACGACTCTGGGTTACTACCTAGACGTCCTCGGTTCGAATACAACCTACCGCAACACGCATTTTCCTTCACCCTACTGTAAATTTTTATCAAAACCATTTAAGAATTTCCTAGAAAACTAGGTTTTTATTACATTTTGTTCCAGGCAAAGCACAGGTTACCAGATCTGGATTAGATCTAAAAATATCAACCAGCTCTATACATACCTTTTCTATATCATCCCAATGATTTCTGAAAAATCTGTGTTTCTATATAATGTTTCCCAGACAGAATACAATTTATCAATAAACGCTACTTACCATGATGTTAAAGGTAATGACGAAAGAGAGAATTGATGAAAATGTCATCTCAAAAGCACGTTAACGTTAACTTTTTATCGAAATCATTCGAATACATTCGAAGAAAGTTAGTGAACACGTTTTAAACAAGAGGGCAGTTCAGACAAAATTGTAAACTCAAAACGCTCATAGACTTAAATTTTTAGCAATAATTAAATTACTTTCCAAGAAAAACCAAAACTAGTTCTCTGCCATATTTTGGCACAGATGGAATAATTTTGAACAGAAAACGCTAATTTATTTAAGATAAAGCTAAGTTTTTATCAAAATCGTTACATCTACTTTAGAATAAACCTAAACACTGTCATATCTTGCAATTTGCAGATGGAGGTTTTGCATCGAGCTTGAACTTTCCTGAAGATAAGGATATGTCTATACTCTATTTCCTTTACGGAGGCGCCTCAAGGCCACGCTCAGATGAACTGTGATTTCACTTTCACCGTCCGTTGCTAGGTTACTGAAAAAAAAAAAAAAAACGATATCTCACTGGATGGAATTGAGCACGTGATCTCCCTCTCTGAATTCTGTGGCCTTAAAGTGCCTCTGATGAGGTAATGGACTATACCTAGTTGATTTTTCAACCTCAAAAATCAATAACCCAGAATTTTCATTAAAATTATTATAAGAATTTCCGAGGAAACCCAATTTTCACCAAATTTCACAACTAGAGGATAAAGAGTTAACAGCAAATGCGAATTTTCTTGAAAATAAGGATAATCGATTTTGGATCGCAATTTCTGCGATACACTGAAAACGGTAGATGAAGGGATAATAATGGAAGCTAATTTTCCTGAAGACCAAAAAAAAAGAAATCACGAAAAATTTTACATTTATAAATAAATTCAATTTCTCTTATTTATTGCAAACTTTTGATGGAAAGTTAACAGTGAACGCAATTTCGCCTGAAGACCAAAAAAAAGAAATCGCGAAAAATTTTACATTTATAAATAAATTCAATTTCTCTTATTTATTGCAAACTTTTGATGGAAAGTTAACAGTGAACGCAATTTCGCCTGAAGATAAGGATAAGTCCAATCGATTTTTTCAAAAAAAAAAACCTTAAACTGTTGTCAACATTGTTTAAAAATATTTGCGAGTAAACTCATTGATTAGCCGTATGTTTCAAATGACGAATGGATAGTTAACAGGGAAATTTTCAAATTTTCTTGCAGATGAGAGTAAGTCCAATTTTTTACACCTAAAAGCCCTTAATCTCACACTTTCATCAAAATCGTTTGAGCCGTTTCCGAGAAACACAAGCCTTATATATTTATATGGATATAACTTGTCATGTGTTTAATTAGTTTAATATGAGCGAATGGTAGAAGTTGAGATTTAGCTTTGCAGTTCATGGAATAAATTGCAATCTGATTATGTTGCATGCTGGCCGATATGCATTCATACTGAATCAGTATAGTGATTCATAATGACCCTATCCTATATAAATTTTCGGCCAGTTGTATACATTAGAATCTGAACTATAATTTTTCCATTCATGGGGATGGAGTCCTACCCTACCCGAACCCGCAGTAGAGAAACTTTTACAACCCACACCCGACTTGAACCTGAGCGACCTAAACCATAAACTGAAAAGGAGCGAAAGAAAAAATGGAGACAAAAGTATCTAAATGGCAGGGGGGAGTTGTGACCACCCCACTCCGGTTAAGCATGTTTTACGACCGGTCAACACTCCCGGATACCAGATACTGTGTCAAAACTCAGAATAAACATACATGAAATTGGCAAAATAAGGATTAAATCCCAAATAAACACATTTAAAAAAATTTTATAAGAAAAAACAAATCATAATTTAAAACAACATACAAGAAAAATCATGCAGCCATATGCCACCCATCCAACTCAATTCAAACGTAGGAACTTACATACAGTAAATGAAAGTTACAGTTAATGAAAGGAAGAAACTTCAAAATGGAATTGAGAAACGATTCAAAAAACGGGATTTGCAAGTAAGATAATCTAATTGGTAATATTGTTTAAGAATATTTAACAGAAAATAAAGAGGATAATTATTATCTATGGCAATTTGTATAAAATTAACAACAAAAGAGTCACTGTCATTACTATAAGTAAAAATCCGACTGCATCGAATAAGTTGGTTAATTATAATATTTCTGAATATATTTTTATGTAAACAAGAAGACCAAAGAGAAATTTGATTAATTTCAAATTTAAAAGGATCACGTTTATCATAGATTTTAATTACGATTCTTTCATTATTAATACAAATATTAAGGTCTAAAAAATCAACACTATTATCATTGTTAGGTGCAGTTTCAATTAAAATTAGATTATTGGGGTAAAAATTAAAATTCAGATTAAATTCTTTTTGTTCATATCCAATTAGAATATCATCAACATATCTTATATACAAAATTTCATTTAAAACAGGAGTACCAAATTCATAATGATGTAAATAGATATCTGCAAGGGCAGAGGAACATCCTCCCCCCATAGGGATACCATTGATCTGTTGGCAATAACTAATTCCATTATATAAAATATTTTCGTTTAAAATAATAGTCAAAAGGGCTTTAAATTTTGGAAATGTAATGAGTTCTTGTAAATCATATTGTTCAAAGTAATTTAACATTACCTGAAATAACATGTGAATGTCTATAGTATCAGCAAAATCAAAACTTACAACTTTTTGAACTGTGCTATTTGAAATTAATTTAACTACATTATAACTATTTTTAACAAAAAAACAGCCGTCAATCCTTAATTTCTCAATTAGTTTATTTAAAATTTTTAACAGTTTGTTGTTAGCAAAAGTAAGATATGTATTACATGCTATTGTGACAGGACGAAACTTGATAGGGTTTTTATGTAATTTGGGAATGAGAGCGAAGTAGGGAAATTTAAAATTCTTGATTGTAAGACCTGTTTTTTTTTATATAAAGCAGAAATTCGATTTTTAATTTCACGTTCACTTACATTTAAAGGTTTGTGTAAATTGATGTCATTATAAGACTCAATTAATAAATCATAATAGTATTTTTTACAAGTAAAAGCATAATTAGATGCAACTTTATCTAAATAGGAAATTACATAATTATTTTGTAGATCAGTAATAGCACATTTTAATAAACTCATATTTAAATGTTGGCCTGTATATTTATGTGGATAATAACTAAAAAAATGCAATATTTTTTTTTTTTTTTTTTTCCATTCATCAAATGAACATAATGGTAAACTATATTTTACAGCCATTCTATATATGAAACATTCCAGATTAGCTTTTATAGAAGTTCTAATATTTCGTTTTTTTTTTTTTTTTTCGATTTTAAAACCTGTGCCCAATTTTATAAAGTTTTTTAATGTAGAATTCTTGACAATATCTAAATCACCAGTTATTATATGATTATGATTAATGTCAAAACCTATAGAATCCGGTTTACAACAACATTGCAGTAGAGAATTACAATTTAAATTGCGTGAAATTTCATTATAGTTAAAAATGGATCTACCAAGAGGGGTTTCATATTTAAAAGTTGCACTTATATTTATATTATTTAACGGAAAAGATTTTTTAATATTTCTAAAAATGTAAGCAAATGGAATATAATTAAAAGATTTATTGTAAAAATTAAAGATACAGAATTCTTTAGAATAAGTAATTTGATTGTCATTATATTTTAAATCAATATTATATTTAATAGCTCTAACTTTAAGGTTTTCCGATACTATAGCATAAACTGTAGTACTCAAATCTGTATTGGTTTGAATAACTTCTTGGCAGTAATGCCACGTATGTTTAATAAGTTTAATTCTTATACTATAAATGAAGTTTTTAATCCAATTTGGTTTTATCAATTGAAATTGTTTTAACTTTTTAACTAAGTTCGTTAAAGTGGTTTTTGTAACATCTAAAGTACATTTATTTCTACGACCTTCTCTGTGATGTTGTTTAACTTTGGTTTGATTATTCAGAGATGTAGAATCAATAATCAATGGATTATTAGTGTTTATAATAGATGAAATGGAAACAGTTTTATCAAAAACTTGAGTTTAGAATAAATTTAAAAATTACAACCTTTTACTTTCTTCATGTTCTTCTTTCTTGGTAGACTAGTTTCGTCTGGGGCGCCCCAGCTTGGTCACTACCTTCTTGGTGTTCAAAACTGAAGTTTTCACGCCTTCTTCCTCTTTTAAAAATTCTGCGCCATTGACGATTGAGCAGAGCTCCATCGTTGCCATTACAATTGTTGGAATTTGCCAAAATTTCTACTGACTCCCTGATTGCTGCGTATCCGTGGTTGTGATAGTTGGCCAACTTTTTTACTTGTTCAAATTTTATGTTAATCTCTTCATTTTTGTTTACTTGGGTTAAAGCAGTTGTTATTTTACCTGTTTTTATGTCGTGATTATGTTCTTTAATACGCGTTTTTATTTTTCTTTTTGTTTTTCCTATGTAACACATTTCATTTTCTTGTTTATTAGTGTATGGTATTATCTTTACAAATTTGTAAAGATAATAAAATTTTAAAAAATGAAATAAAAAATATTAAACAATTTACACAGAAAGCAGGATACTCACACAAGTTAATAGATAAATTATTTAAAAAACGATTAAAATGTCTAAATAAAATTAATAATTTTCAAAAACCAAAGCTTAAATATACTACTTCCATACCTTATGACCGCGGAATATCAAATAAAATTAAGAAAATTGCAGCAAAACATAATATAAACGTACCTGTAAAGCCTAACCCTAACATTTTTCAACTAATTAGAAGTGACAAAGATAAAATAAATCCTTTAGAAACAGCAGGAATATATAAAATACCATACACTAATAAACAAGAAAATGAAATGTGTTACATAGGAAAAAGAAAAATAAAGACGCGTATTAAAGAACATAATCACGACATAAAAACAGATAAAATAACAACTGCTTTAACCCAAGTAAACAAAAATGAAGAGATTAACATAAAATTTGAACAAGTAAAAAAGTTGGCCAACTATCACAACCACAGATACGCAGCAATCAGGGAGTCAGTAGAAATTTTGGCAAATTCCAACAATTGTAATGGCAACGATGGAGCTCTGCTCAATCGTCAATGGCGCAGAATTTTTAAAAGAGGAAGAAGGCGTGAAAACTTCAGTTTCGAACACCAAGAAGGTAGTGACCAAGCTGGGGCGCCCCAGACGAAACTAGTCTACCAAGAAAGAAGAACATGAAGAAAGTAAAAGGTTGTAATTTTTAAATTTATTCTAAATTAAGTTACTTCATGGATTAGTATCGTTTAAAGTAAAAACTTGTGTATTTAACCCGAATGGAAATAAAGTTTTAAATTGATGTACAATGAAAACTCTCCCACCATTTACGAGTATTTTCATTACTGACAATGTCTATAATTCTAACCACCATGTTTTCAATACTGTGTTCAGCAAAGTGTTTGATTTCTAGAGAAGGGGGGAAATTTTTTGTAATGACATAATTAATTTGACTTCGGTGTAAATTGATTCAAATGTTAAGAGTGTTTTTAGTTTGTCCAATATAACCAAAATTACATTTTTTACAAGTAAGTTTATATATACAATTGAAAGTTTTACAAAAAATCTTATTTTTATGTGAATAATCGATTTGTGTTGGCTCTGAAACGGGACATAATTTACAACGTATATTATTACAAAATTTATATTTAAAGCAAAACATTTTAGGGTAGAAACTTTTGTAAAAAAGAGTGTTATTACTGGAAGTATTTAAGTTATTAAGAGTTGAATGAATAGAAGATTGACTAGGCAACACACTACCTCCATGACTTTCATTACAAAAGACAGTTTTTTTTATGTATGGGGTTCCTTGATGCAACAGGTTAAAAAAGCTAGTAATTTTGGTAGGGTTACATTTTAACGATCCAGCAGTACCCCCAATACCACTCGACCAGGCTGTTGTATGTAAAATTAAAATTTCCATATTCCTACTTTTGTACAATATTTCATAGACATTGCTAAAGCAGCATTGCGCTTACAATGAACCATTTTTTAAAGTTCATTTTAAAGTATTTTTATTATAAGGTTATAATATACTTTCTTATTGTTGCTGTGGGGAGTGATTGGACAAATTTAGTATAACTTAGAATGGTCTCTTTCTGTCTATTGTAATTTATAATGGTTTTTGTATTTTTATCATTTATTTACAACAAATTTTTTCTATAAATATTATATATTTAAAAAAATATTCAAAAAAAATTATTAACTGATTAGACTGAGAGCTGGCAGCGGACATTCAGAGACTGTCACACCTAGCATTCTCAGACTGTCATGCTGACACTCGAAGCGATTTAGCTCTTCAGTTCTTTATCGATGCTGTTTGGGATCCAGAAATTCAAAAAGCGCTGAGACTCTAAAACATCTAAGACGTAGAATCAGCTTTAGGCTATGCACTTATTATAGAGGCAGCCCAACAAGCCTCTTGTAATAACCGCCATACCATAAGAGCAGTCTCATTAAATGATATGCCTGCTGATGAAAATGAAATGAAGAGAAGTCTCGCAGAGATCTTAAAGAGATTGCGCAGCCTGGGAAATAATAAGGAAATAAAGGGTCAGAAGATAAAGTGCTGGGGCTGTGGAGGGGATGGTCACGTGAAGAGGAACTGCCCTGTACGACCAATTATAGGAAATCACCCGTCTTCACCATCACTGCAGGGACACTAAGAGGAGGCCATCTCGCGGGGCGGAGGTTGCCTGAAATTAAAGAGCCCCAATTTACAGTATTCCATGTTTCATCGATGAGTGGCGGCGATAATGGACTTCACGTCTATGGCCAAGTCAACAACGCCACCTGCCGGATGATTCTGGACACAGGAGCCAACGTGACCATCATTAGAACGGATTTGGCTCAAGAACTAAAAGAGAAGATCATCTGGACGATGCCCTGTGTTAAACTCCAGAGTGTGACTGGAGACGAAGTCAAAATATATGGAAAAATGAACTTGACCATCACTTTTGGAAATGCCAGTTACCATCATATGGCATATGTAGCAGATATAAGAGATCCTGTAATCATTGGAATTGATTTCCTGAGAAAATTGAACTTTAAATTGGACTTCAAGAATAATGAACTGCATTTGAGTTCGGAAGACATAGCTGTGTTCAACACTGAAAATCAAGACATTCAGCCAATATGCCAGATAACAGCCAAGTCTGAAATTTCCATCCCTCCACACACAGAGACAATAGTTTCAGGAACACCTCCTACCAAGCAATACTTCCGCTATGGACTGATTGAATAGCCGAATACAGACAATAGCCCAAGAGGAGTTCTGGTAGCTTTATCTCTAGTTGATCTCTCAAAGAGTACTATTCCTGTGAGAGTCGCAAACATCAGCGATAAGGTCCGGAGAGTGAAGAAGGATGAGGTGTTAGCATCCTGCACTCCTGTTACATGCATCAACTGCCCCATGCAATCATCCCAATCCAAGTCTTCTGAGCAATTAACAATGGAACTACTCAAGAATGCAGAATTAGGAAGTGAACAGAGGTGTGCTGTGGAGAAGCTACTCCAAGACTTTAAAGATCTTTTTTCTCGAACACCTGAAGACGTCGAGAGAACAAACATTACCCAGCACAGAATTGATACAGGAAATCATCCTCCAATCAAACAACATCCGAGAAGACTTCCATTTGCTAAACAGGAAGAGGTCACTGAACTTCTAAATGAAATGCAGCACAATGACGTCACCGAGCCATCAACGAGTTCTTGGGCCTTTCCCATAGTACTGTTGTGAAAAAAGGATGGTTCAACAAGATTTTGTGTGGATTATCGTCGTTTGAATGACATCACGAAGAAAGACAGTTACCCTCTTCCCAGAATTGATGACACATTAGACACACTTGCTGGCAATAAATGGTTCTCGACTTTGGATCTGAAGAGCGGTTACTGGCAAGTAGAATTACATCCTGATGATTGTGAGAAGACTGCAATTACCATGGGATAAGGACTTTGGCAATTTAAAGTTATGCCATTCGGATTATGCAATGCACCTGCCACCATCGAATGCCTGATGGAGACAGTGCTAAAAGGACTTTCCTATGAAGCCTGTCTGGTGTATTTGGATGATATTATCATTGTGGGGTGCACCTTTGAAGACCATCTATGAAACATCCAAAAGGTGCTGGAGAAACTCAGAATGGCTAACCTCAAACTGAATCCAGGCAAGTGTAACTTGTTCCGTCGTGAAGTGAGCTACCTCGGCCATATCATCTCTGCCGAAGGTGTGAGAATTGATCCTGAGAAGATCTCTACAGTCGAGAACTGGAGCCGCCCTGAACATATATACCAACTATGAAGTTTCCTGGGGTTATGCACTTACTACAAGAAGTTTGTCAAGGGTTTCTCAAATATTGCCAGACCACTCCACAAGCTGACGGAAGACAAACAGAAGTTCCTGTGGACAGATGAATGTGAAAAAACGTTCAAGCGACTTAAAGAGGCCCTAACATCATCTCCTATCTTGATGTCTCCACAGCCCGACAGACAGTTCATTCTTGATACAGATGCCAGCTATGAGAGTGTCGGTGCTGTTCTGTCGCAGGAAATTGATGGTCAAGAACATGTCATTGCCTATTGGAGTAAATGCCTGTCTAAACAGAGGGAAATTACTGTACCACCAGGAAAGAGCTACTCGCCATCGTAAAAGCCATAGAACATTTCCATCATTACCTCTATGGCAGAAGATTCTTTCTCCAGACTGACCATGCATCTTTAATGTGGTTGCTCCAGTTCAAGAACCCGGAAGAGCAGATTGCCAGGTGGATATGCCTCCTCCAGGAATATGACTTCGAGATACGACATCGTAAAGGGACTCTACATGGTAATGCAGATGCCTTGTCATGGAAGCCCTGCTTGGAAAGCTGCAAGTACTGCTCTAGAGCTGAACAGAAATACCTGCCGATAAATCCAGTTGCCTGCCAAGTTACTGTCTCAACACCAATCAGAAAAAGATCCTGATCCATGGAGTGACGAAGCCCAGTTGGAAGATCCTGACATAAAGCCAATATTACAGCTAAAGGAGACAACCAGCAACAGACCTACCTGGCAGGACATTTCCAGATTTAGTCCCATTATGAAAAGTTATTGGGCACTTTAGGACTCTCTTCATATCAGAAACGACGTATTATACAGAAAGTGGGAATCTGATGATGGGAAAAGCTTCAGATGGCAGATTGTATTACCAAGATAAAAAATTCCAGATGTTTTAGAACAACTGCATAGTAGCTCTACCGGAGGCCATTTTGGGGTATTGAAGACTCTGCAGAAAGTTCGGGAACGCTTCTACTGGTGCAAGGCGAGGGAGGACATGGAGAAATGTAAATCCTGTGATGCTTGTGCAGCACATAAAGGCCCGCAGAAACGAAGTCGAGGAAGACTGCAATGGTATAATGTGGGAGCACCATTTGAACGGATTGCACTCGACATATTGGGTCCTTTGCCACGGACCTCCAGTGGAAATAAATACATCCTCGTTGTGATGGACTATTTCACAAAGTGGCCTGAGGCATATCCCATTCCCGATCAAGAGGCATGCACAGTCGCAGAGGTCCTAGTGCAGCAATGGGTGTCAAGGTACGGCACGCCCCTACAGCTTCATATTGACCTAGGTACGAACTTTACCTCTGCTGTTTTCAAAGGACTGTGTATACTACTTGGCATAGACAATACCCAGACAACACCCTTATATCCCCAGTTGGATGGCATGGTCGAGAGGTTCAACCATATCATCCTGAATAACCTCTCTCTTCTAGTATCAAGGAACCAGCAAGATTGGGACTTGAAGTTGCCGTTGTTCCTGCTGGCTTATCGAAGTGCTGTCCATGAAACCACCGGCTATACTTTAGCTCAGATGCTGTTTGGACGTGAACTTCATCTCCCATGTGATCTCCTGTTTGGTTGTCTACCCAATGCTCCTTCATCGCCCGAGGAGTACATCCAAGATCTCCAGGCACGATTTGAGGACGTACACAACTTTGCTCGGGAGCGGATTAACATGGCAATGGAGAAAATGAAGACAAGGTACGATCTAAAGGCTACACAACATGAGTTCCAGGAAGGAGAGAAGGTCTGGTTCGACTCAAAGGACACTCTCCCAAGCTACAGCGTAACTGGAATGGACCATACACAGTCTTAAAACGGTTGAACGATATAGTTGTACGGATTACTAAAACACCTTCATCAAAACCGAAGGTGGTGCACTATAATGGGTTAGCCAAGTACCTCAATTAATGGTAATATTAAAATTAAAATGTAAATACTGGTAAAATTTGCGCAAGTGTAATGTAAATATTTGTACATATTTGTGAATTTTGTAAATATTTCTCACTTGATTTCTATTTCTATTTTATTATTATGTATGCAACTTAGTTTTTGTATTTTAGATTGTGTAAATTTGTTTAGTTTCGCCTCTTGACCAAGGGTTGCACTGCCCGGGACGTGTAGTCCTTGGGAGAGAGGCAGTGTTACAGAATTGTAAATAATTGTGTTTATTTTTGTATAAATTCTTTCAAAGAGGCATAGTAAGTTGATAAAGTGCTAATTTTGTGCATTTCGAGTCGTTTTTGCGTTAAAATAGCCTTATTTCCCCTTAAAAATGCATTAAAAAGCTTCAATAAGGCAGGTAATAGATTTGGCACCAAATTTGGTGGCTTTTACCCTCCTTGGTGATTTTTTTGGCGACCTTGATGAGAATATCCTTGTTAGGGATATACCAAATATGTAAGTTTATTGGTTGACCACTTTCTAGAGTTTTCTCGAAAAGTCTGGGTTCAATGGAACAGTATATATGGAGCGCTTTCTCGCCAAGGCAAGTCAGTTCAGTCTGAGATCAGAGTAGGTCACTTTCACCAATGCTTGCATAGCTTTGAGCCTCTTTGAAAGAGACTTGCTTTATGTGTTATTGCTATACAGTTTGTACTGTGGATTTGCTATTGACAGCTGTTGTTTAAGCTGTGTTTACTGGTTGAATTGAAGCTGATACTTGGTTTACAGACCTGCATTTTTTTCTGGAACTTTCTGTGAATAAATTATTGAATTTTTGTAAGTTTTGCCTTTCATTCTCGGACAACTCAAGAATCCCCCAAGTATGCAATATTACAAAATCACCTAAAGATTTTAAATTTTATATACATTTGTCCTACATCATTGTTTTTAAATAAGCTAAAATATAAAAAAGTAAAATCACAAACACTTTAATTTAAAAATTCGACATTTTAAAATGTGTATACATTTTAAAAATACTGTTTATGAAATTTATAATTTTAATTTAATTTCTTATATTTTCGCTGTGCTTTTAAAAACAAACGTACAAGAAACATTTATATTAAATATGTAATGTTTCCGTTTATACTTAAAAGATTTAGAGTTGTTATGCACGAAAGTAAAAAAAAAAAAAAATGCATGCAGAAGAATTTCAATTTAAAAACTTTGACATTGTAACATTGTAAAATTTTGTAATATTCACAATGAATTATAATAATAATAATATACATAGAACAGCCCGAATATTTAATATATATATATATAATTTTCCCCATTATTCTTTTTGCGTTTGTATCATGAATATATTTCACATGTCGTGCAATGGACCGGGCTCCACCTGGGAAAGTTGGCACGAGCCGCTACTGTCAGTAACTCCATTAAAAAAAAAATTTCGAATGATTTACTAACTCTGTACCAATGGAAATTTATTTTATTTCATAACTTTAAAAGGTTTTGCATGATTTTCAGATGAATCATTAAATTTAATTTAGTTTTCGGGTTTCGGATATGAAGAAATCAGGTTCAGGTCATTGAAAAAAAAAATTTCTGTTTGTTTGATTCTAATCTAAATTCATCGTATCAATGATGCTGGGAGATGAACATTCCATAGGAATGCACACCCTATGCAAAATTAATGTTTGAATGATGATTTATCTATAGTCCGTGTAAACTGAGTTGGCCTGTCAAGGTCACTAGACCCTCGTCAACCTTCCTAGAAATTACCTATGTGATCCTGTTATCGCTCATTCTTTTCCCACCCCATTTGAGCAATTCTTTGACCAGGGGAATATTTCATTCAGATACAATATTGTTTTCTTTAGACTTGCTCTTTGGATCCATTAGCATTTAGTTTTTGTCATCGTTTAGTTTCTATATCATTTACTATTACTGGTAGTCTTGATACAAGGAAACAATCTAAGATGATTCGGTGTTGTAAAATTGACAAAATATAAGGGGAAAAAATCAGTTCTATCAACAGGTCGAAGTAGCAAAGCTCTAAAATAAGTCTTTTTAAAGTCTAAAAAAAACATTCTAAGGGCTAAGAAAGCCCTTTTTAGGGCTAAGCCATATCCAAGGCTAAATAATAATAATAGATAAATAATACATTAAATTATGTTTTGAAAGAAAAAAAAAAAAAAAAAAAAACCTCTCTTCCCTAAAATTATTTTAGAGAAACGTCAATGGATATACCCGTTTGTTTTTGCTGTCCAAGCTGGCAGATGGGCGAGGTCGAGTTTGAATCCAAGTCGCGGTAATTGGCCTAGCTATTTGGAGTTTACCATGGTTTTCTCCAAAATTTATGCGAGTTTTAGCAAGGATTTCTAATAAATACTTCTCAAGAAAATCCAGGCTTTTGTAAGAACAATCGGGTTTAAACTTCACACAATCATCATCATTTATATTAGATTTTAATTTTCATATTCATGATATAGTTCTTAACTCTTGGTTTAAAAAAACTCACTTTTATTTTAAATTTCATATTCTAAATGAATAATACTATAAATTTTTAAATTTCAACCCAAAATGTACCTGGAGAATAAATCTGATAAATTAATTTGTCTATATTGTTTGCTATTAACAGTTAGTGTATTAAGATTAGAACGACTGGATTGGTCATTTTGACTGCAGAGCTATTTTATATTAAGAATAAATAATTCTATAGCTAAAAAGGATTTAAGTATGATTATTAAGAAAACAAAAATTATTTTATGCTGCTCTATAAATGAATTGCTGATGCTAGTCATATAGTTTTAGTTTAGGTATTAAATAAATCAAAGGTAATCCTAAAATTATATTAAAATTTCACAGCCGCAGGCTTTGTCAAACTTTAAAAGTGCAGTGAAGTGGCGGTGCAATAAGACCAAATTGTTCCTTATTTACTCAGACATTTAGCCAGTTTTGCAGAAAAACATGGAAAACTCCAAACGAATAGGACTATGAGCGCTTCTTGGCTTCAAACCCAGCACCTCCTGTCCACCAGCTTCGAGTGCAGTATCTTTTGATCATTGATACCACTTGGCATTGATAATCTATGTTAATCGCAGGATTATTCTTTCTTGATTTCGTCTTGTTTTAACTGATCCTGAAAACAATAACAGTATCAGATAAATAACTGAAACTATAATTTTTTCTATATGTGATAATGATACATGAAATTTAGAAACTATATATAGTCTAAGGATTAATATAGAATGGACTAACCTTTATAATTGAGAATGTGTTTAACTGCTACATTCTTTTAGCATATATCAGGTAAAACTGAAAATATTTCTTGGTTTTAATCTTGAAACACTTATTTTCTTATTTTTTACTTTTTATTGTTCTTATACATGAAGTAAAAATGAAAATACAGTAGAACCTCGATTATCCCAAGTAATTGGGAGCGAACTTACTTCGGATAATCAAAATTTTCGGATAATCGAGAATTCATCAATAATCATCTAAAATATTTATCAGCACTCGTAGTTTGGAAAGGATGGCTTGCATACAAAAGGAATGTGGAAAAAAAAAAAAAAAACACTTTAAAAATACATGTTTGTTAAGAGAAAATTTTGGATGATAGTAGAAAGTGAAAAAAAAAAAGTGAAGAAGAAACCGACTTCGGTTAACGGAGAGTTTCGGTTAATCGAGGTGAGTTTCGGTTAATCGAGGTTCTACTGTATATCTATTATTCTTACATGTAATATATAATAATATGAGGTCTGGAAATGCAGCTATCACAATGCAGTTTTGGTTATGAGATTAATTATATTCAACGTTTTCTACATATCTTTCCTGTGTGGACACAGGTATAAGTAACAAAATAAAGAAAGTTTTGCAATTTCTTTGTCCCTAAATTAGAAAGTTTGAAAATTTTACTCATAAACAAATTAAAATAATTTTTAAAGTACATTAGAAAGTTAACTTTGTTAAGCTAATAAATATGAAAACTTCATAATTATATATATATATTTTTTTAAATAATTCAAAGAAATTCACACAAGAGAAAACCTTATATATATATTAAAATGCTAATCTGCTCTCTATTTGCTTTTGCTTAAGATAACAGAGTTATGTAGGAAAAAAGAAGTAGGGGAGTTAGCGTCCCGCAATACCATGGTAACGGGCGAGTGAAGAACCCTGAGATGTGGTCTTGAGAGGTCTATTTTTCTTACACAGAGTATAGTTTATGGTGTTTTGTACAAGGAAAGGTATTGGCAGTTATGAAACAGAAAGGCTCATTTTTTAATCGTAAAAGCTTATTGTATGTTTCTGTTAGGAAAAAAGTAATATTGATTGCATGTATTAAATATTTAACACTTTATATTTTCTAAGATATTATAACTATTAAGAAACTCTATTTTTATCTGTAAAAATTCAAATTTTCCCATTTCTTTTTACAATTTTTCCAGAAAAAATCTTTTTTTTTCCACTGCCTCAAAATTTCCGGAAATATTACATCTCTTTTTATGTATAGAAAAGCAAACTGAAATTTTTTTTTTAATCCTGAATATCTTCTGCTACAAACTTCGTTTAATTTTCTCAGGTTGACCACTGGTCAGGGAATCATGGAAAATTCAGGGAATTTAATTGAGTCTGAAAAAAGTCATGGAATGGTAGGAGAATTTTGACAAATTTTGTGGAAACAACCGTATTTCAAAGCTCGTGATTGTAAATTGTTAAATTGTTCGCTAATTTTGTGAAATTTTTGTGGGAAATAAATAGCATAAGTCAGGGAAAATGGTGAAAAATTGTCATGGAAAAGTTCTAATGTTGGTCACCCTGTTTTTACCAGCAGGTAAAAGCATTCTTTCCAGAATTCCCCCAGACATATTTGAATCACGCATAAAAACTAATGACCTGTCATTGTAAATTACCTCTACTACCTTTCAGTGTGACAAATGACAGCAGAAACGGGTGGGGGGAAATTGAGTTTTTTTAGCTAAAAATTCCTTTAATCCTCAAAATTATTATATTTTTTAACTTAAATATTAAAAAATTTAATAATAGTAATTTTGAGATTTTTGAATGAGTGATAATGGGGATTATTTTCCCGTATGTTAATATGGGATTTGAGTGATCTTGAAGCTCACTGATTGAGAGCCTTAATCATTAGAACAATAATAGATGTAATAGAAACGACACTGTTTTTGAAATGTACATGAATCTTTAAGATAAGTCTATTTTATTTTATTTGAGGATTTAAAAGAAACTTGTGAACCAAAACACACATGCATATATGCACACACACACACACACACAAAAAAAAAAAAAAAAAGAAGAAGAAGAAGAAAAGCTAAAATAACCAAATTGAGATAAGTGTCATTAAAATGAGGTACAGTAAGTTTAGGATTATTTAATATCTTCAGCGCTTTATCATTGACAGAGGGATTATATCCCTGAGAAAGAGCATGAGATTTTAAGTAATTAAGTTCCTTAGAAATATTAGAAGGATCAAAGCAAATTTTTAAAGTACAGTAAGCATAAGTATAGATAACAATCACATTTACGAAGGGAGGCTAAAAAGTTCCTGGCTTTGCTTCCTTTGAGTTGAAATTAAAAAAAAAAATTAATTTGGTGTCAAATGAAAACTAGGTGTCTTGATATGTAACTGTACAAATATCAAGTCATTCTGATTTTTACAACTTTTTTATTTATGCCGAAATGTTTGAACAATGACCGTCTTAATATGAATTATTAACTCTTATTTGTTATCAATTTTGATTGAGCACACCCTTGCTAAACAATCTCTTGGGATAATTTTATGCATCTGTAGACCTCAAAAAGTTAGTTTGCTTTACATTCAGCATTATTAGTTTTAAATTTTTTTTTGTTTTTTGTTTTTATGAATTTCATGCAGTAAAGTACTTTGTGGTGAAAGTTATGTTCATGGGCAATTTTATGAATTAATATTAGTCTAAAATTTTGAATAGGGATTTTCATTTAAAATATTAATTATTTTATATTATTTTAATATAAATATGTATTTATATGCACAATTATACGTATGTATAAAGACTATGCAAAATTTTCTGTATAATTATAATAGCTTTTCTGATCATAGGACCAAGTTTATGAAGTATGCAGAAAAACATGTGATGATGGTATGGATGGCAGTGAAGTATTTCCTAAATATCCTAATCTCATTGGTGATAAGTATGTTTATTTCTTTTCATATTTTTGAGAAAACATCTTATTTTTTGTCTAAATAAAATACTTTTCTTTTAATACATAGGTTGGTTGGACATTTCTTATGCTTAAGCCATGAGTATTGTTTTGTGGTAGAAGATGATGCAGGTATCTGTGGATATGCTCTTGCTGCTTTGGATGCTCGCCAGTTGCGAAAAAAATCTGAAATATGTTGGATTCCAGAACTGTTGCAGAAATATCCAGCACCAAAAAAGCAGAGCGGAGAAATATTAACACCAGAAGAAGTAATATATCTATATCTATATTTATTAACATATAATTTTATTTGTGTTTATTGTTAAAAAATGTTAAGGGTTTTGTGTTTGAACATATCAAAGCAATATGTTACATACGAGCAGTTACCCATGATTTTGTTCACATAAAAATTTAATAAAAATAACCTATGGACCAGTGGCGGATTTAAGGAGGGGGCTAGGGGACTGAAGCCCCCCCCCCCCCCCAAACACTGACATTCACTATTGAATATTGCAATTGTAAATTTTTTATTGGTCTAGAATAACACTTTGAAAAATCTTAGCCCCCCCCCCCAAAAGTCAAGTTCTGGATCCGCCACTGCTATGGACACAAATTTTTACCTATTAAGACAATGAAAACTAATTAAAACTGAAGTACAAAATGAAAAAGAAAAATAGTTTTCTACACTGGATTTTTAGTTAACTACCTGAAATTAGAAAGTAGCATGAAAATGATTGTACTGTAGTCAATTAAAAAAAAAAAAGAAATCCATCCCTGACTAGTTTTGCCTTAAATTTTCATTTAAACATGTAACTGGTGCCAACTGATTGGTAATAACATCTGGTTAATAATGGTATAGTTAAATTTTGTGTAGAGAACTGTCTATATGTTAAAATTTGTGCCAACTGATTTTTTTTTTAAATGGTAACACTTATTTTTGACTTCATATTCTAATTTCTGAGATCAAGGTATCTCGGAAAAGGCATAGTTTAGTTTATATACTTTTAATTCTTGATAGAGTTACAAATGAAAATGTATTAGAGGTTCATCCATACATTTAAAAAAACTAATAGAAGATCTCAAAAGAAAAAGTATTGTACTTAAAATATAAATTAATATTTCCGAATTACTAATTAAATATAAATAAATGGCCATACTTGGAAATATGTTGTATAACATTTTCGGTACGGGCCCGTACCATCCTAAGTGCAAACTTCCTTCTAGGTGTGTGTTGGCTTGACTGGCTCTAACACTAAAGACTCTCTCTCATCTTCTTCTTGAATATAAATACAATCCAAACTTGAATAAACACAATCCAAACATACATTAATCGCACTATCTTAATTAGTTCAAATGAAATTCTAATCAATGAAGAACTTGAAAAAATCGCGGCAATAGCAAAAAAGGCAGGTTATCAAAAAAAGTTAATTTATCGATTGAATTATATATAAAAGGACACAATTAAACTTTAAAAACATTTAAAATACCTTAAAAATCCTTTAATTGAGCAATATTATGATATATTTTAAGCGCTTTTTGAAGAGTTTTTCAACAAGTGAAGTGCTATAACCGGCACGTTGAGCGATGTTTTTCATAAATTTAATTTCAAGGTTTAAGAGGTTTTTGTTGGAACATATTAATATAGCGTGATTTATGTATGAACGTATAGCAGCAATTTCGACAATAATCAATAATAAATGCAAAACCCCTCTTCCAATATAAAATTGCCGCTATATGTTCATACATAAATCACGCTATATTAATATGTTCCAACAAAAACCTCTTAAACCTTGAAATTAAATTTATAAAAAACATCGCTCAACGTGCTGGTTATAGTGCTTCACTTGTTCAAAAACTCTTTAAAATGTGCTTAAAATCCCTAAATACAATTAACAACGCCCAAAAAGTAAAATCTAAATATACTCCCTCCATTCCATTCTGCAACAGTATTGCAAATAAAATAAAACACAAAGGCTCCCAACATGGTATAAACATTCCCATCAAACCTGATAAAAATATTATACAATGTATACGCAATGAAAAAGACTTAATTGACCCCAAAGAAACCTCAGGAATCTATAAAACCGACTTCAACTTTGAAAATAATAACACTAACGCTTGCTATATCGGTATGACAAAAAGAAAAAGAAAAGACTGCAAAATCAAACACGTTAATGACCTAAAATATAATAGAACCTCCACCTCTCTATCCCGTACTCATATCAATAACCCAATTAATCCTAATTCTATAACCACCACTAAAATTGCCCCTTATAATTTCCATAATTATGACTTAAAGCACGAAGCCCTGGAAATTCTAACTTCTAACACTGCTATTAATGAGAGAGAGCACAGTGTAATACCGAAAGAATGGCAACAATTAATTAAAAAGAAACAACCATATTATGACGTCAGCACTGAAGAAGAGGATAAAGAAGCCAGTGACAAGATGGTCAGTAGGGCAGCAATTTTTCAACCTGATGCCGACCGCGACTAGTGAGTCGAAATATATTGTAATGCTGCTCAATTAAAGGATTTTAAGGTATTTTAAATGTTTTTAAAGGTTAATTTATCGTTTATACAAAAAACACATTAAAAAATTAAACTGCATCGAGAGTGCTCAAAAAATAAAACAGAAGTTTACCAATGCGATCCTGTATGATAAAGGAGCAGCCAATAAAATTAAAAATGAAGCATCTAAAATAAATATTAATATCCCTATTAAGCCAAATCCAAATATTTTTCAAAGAATCAGAAGTGATAAAGATCAAATTAACCAAATGGAAACTGCAGGAATTTATCAAATAACATACAAAACCGATGATAATAGCAATGGGTGTTATATAGGTATAACAAAAAGAAAAAAAAAACTTGCATTAAAGAACATAAAGCTGATATTAAATTCAATAGAACCACTACTGCATTAACAAAAAATTTTCAGTATGATAATATTCAAATAGACTTTAATTAACGTCAAGAAATTAGCAAATTACAAAAATTATCACTACGCTGTGAGTCACGAAGCTGTTGAAATTATGAGTAATAAGCACAGTTGCAATTAAAGTGAAATAGCGGACATCGACAAGTGGTGACACCTATTCAAGAAGAAGATGAGAGAGAGTCTTTAGAGTTAGAGCCAGTCAAGCCAACACACACACAGTTTGCACTTAGGATGGTACAGGCCCATACCGAAAATGTTATGCAGCATATTTCCAAGCATGGCCATTTGTTTATATTTAATTGAAAAGTATTATATTCATACAGATAATAACCGGAAAAAAATATGACAATTTTAAGTACAGTAGAAGATCTTTATGACGCAAACCTAAAAACACAAAGCTTTATGTTATATAGAATTTTGCATTATATATATGTGTTTCACACATCATTAAATTTACCTTGTAAACATGGTCGAGGTATTTTTAACTTACATTCCTTGGAACAGAATTCAGATGGATTATACCTTTCATTGTTAAATTTAGTTTATAAACATAGCCCACCATATGCCTGTACCAAGTCATTTATTTTATAACTTTTTTTTTTTTTTTTTAAGGCAATTTTTTTTAATTAAAAACCTCCAAATTAAGGAAATAAAGAAAAATAAATGTATTATACACTTACCCAAGTAGCACACATTTGTTCATAAAATGTTAGACATCCGTTAGGACTTTCGTTGAATAAATGTTGCGAAGGAACGTTATAAAAACAAACAAATGTCTTGTTGATTACACAGTATCTCAATGATTTTTCAAGCATTGAAAATTTGTTTGTGTATATGGTTTTGAACGTTGAAAAATAGTTTGAACAAAGTTTTTTAAATGTTGAAAAAAAAACGTTTGCTTATAGATTACTGAACGTTGAAAAATAGTTCATATAAATCATTTTAAACATTGAAAAAATATTTATTTAGATACTATTAAATGTTGAAAATTAGTTTATATAGAGCATTTTAAACATTAAAAATTGTTTATTAAGATTTGTTTAAACGTTTTTACATTGCTTTTAGATGTTCATTATGAGCCTACAAAAACATTTTTTCTGAGGTAGTTCCAACATATCTGCAACGTTTTCTAAATGAAAGTGCTCTTGGTATCGATATTTGAAAAAATACAGATTGTCCTAGAGATTTGGTTGTCCTAGGACCAGGGATTTTTTCCAGATATTCATATGTATTATTAAAAAAATTATTTTGACACCCATTATATGTACCCTATTAATACAGCATCACAGCCTAAAGAATTTTTTTTTTTTTTTGTAAAAGTTAATAAATAATAAAAATTATACACAAGATTTTTTTTTTTTTTTTTTTTTTTTTTTAACATTTAATACTGATATCCCACTGTTAAAAATTAAACATATGTTTAAAAAAAAGAGAGAGAGATCTGATGTTAAAACTATTTTTACAATTTGTCAGTTATACATTTATAAAATTAGTTATAACAAAATAATTTATTTATTTATTTTTGTGTGTATGTTTTCTAACATTTAATTTTCTTCAGTGGGAGACCGCATATCAAACGCATTAAATCTTGTGAAAAATTGTGGCATCATAGCTAATTTTATTTTAAAAAAAAGGAGACATACATATCTATAGGAGTGTGTAATGCTATATCAAGGGACTCTACATGATGGGTGTAAAAAAAAAAAAAAAATGCTTATCCTAATGATATCTGTCAAAATCTGTACAGATCTCATGCTGTAATAAACAGTAGGACTCCATATAATTAAATTTCTCCTTTCTCAGCCTTAATTTTATTAAAAGTGTAAAATGTACAGAAAGAGAAATTTATCAGAATCATTAGTCACTTCTGGTTATGCAAGAAGGGGGGGGGGTGAAATTTTGTATCAATAAATTCACTTTTTTAAAAGAAAAAAATCAATAATTTTATGTATAAAAAAACTTATAGCTGGGGACTTTAAACATCAATGTAATCATTAATTGTATAAACTAATTCTAGTTCAGATATTAAAAATTCTCATAAGAAAATATTGCACTTTACATTTTTAACAAAATTTTTCAGCAAAGAAAAAAAAATTTTTTTCGAGATTTTTTTTTTTTTTTTTTTTTTTTTTTTTTTTTTTTGTAAATAATAGATACTAAAACAATAAATTCTCCATTATGTAGACAAATTGGCCTTTTCTTTTTCTTGAAAATGAACATCAATATTTTAATCATTAACTATTATTTTAACTTTATGTATGTATCATTGAAAACTGTTTTCCACTGAAAAGAAAATAAACATATACACACAAACACATATATATGTGTGCGTGTTTGTATATATACACATATAAATGCAGTAAATACATCCTTATTTAATATACAGAGTACTCTCTCTGGAAATTTATAGGTAATTTATAAATTATAATTTCTCCCTCCCCCAGAGTATGAGACAAAATATAGCATTTTCGAAGTCTCTTAATCTGAAAAATTACTACAAAATTGGCATAGCAATTCATAAATCATGTGAGGGGCTGAAGAAATTTTATTTTTAAAAAAGGCTCAAAATTTTTTTCAAGAACGTCAATTAATATTTAATTGACAATGTTCACTAATTATTAATATTAATAATTGAAAAAATCAATTTAAATTAACATTTGTGTAACTTAAATTTTGGTTTTAAAAGAGTGATTCTTTCATTTAGCATTAAAAGAAAGTTTTACAATCTTCTGGACGGGAAGGGGGGGGGGGCAGTTAAGCTCTTTTTCTTCCTTTGCCCCTGAGCATAAATCTTTTTGACACTGAACTGCAGATGTG
The DNA here is from genome assembly GCA_963930645.1 of Salticus scenicus. Lineage (NCBI taxonomy): Eukaryota > Metazoa > Arthropoda > Arachnida > Araneae > Salticidae > Salticus > Salticus scenicus. The sequence goes on from OZ005651.1 coordinate 923,220, forward strand.
AAATACGTATTATAATCTGAATTAATTCTGTAGCAATCAGGCATGAGAATTTTCCGCGGATCTGCGATTTTCCGCTTTTTTGCGATTTTTGTTAATTCCATGGTTTTTTATTTTGTTCAAATCAAACTCCAATAATGATAAGTGTTCAATCACTCCACGAAAAACTTTTGATTCTCAATCTTTTTCCATCCAAAATATAAATGTCAATATTCATTTTAAACATGCTTTATATGATAATGTGAAATACATGAAAAAGTATAAAATAATTAATATTAAGAAAAAGCTTATTCAAAATTATAAATTGTTATTTAAAACTAAAATTATAGATTGCTAATAATTTCATAGCCAATTAAATTCAAGGAAATTTAGAACAAAAGGTAGAACACAAACAAATGGAGAAGATTTTGCATAGAAATTAATAACTAAAACGTCTCATGGCTGACCTAATATCTAATATTGGGAAGTCACTGAAATCATCTTAATTTCTCTTGCCTTTTTAGATCATGACTATAAAAAAATAAAGATGGATTACTGAAGATTTTTATTGTGACCATAAACTATCCCTCCCCTCCCCTCAGTGGCACCAACTTATATGCACCCGTGGGTCCAAGTCCATTCAATAATTTGTTCTCTCAGCCCACCCAATTTTCATTATTCTGATTTATATTTTTTTGAAGCTTAAAAAAGCATTTTGTTTGAAAAAAGTAAAGAATACAAGCCATAAAAGTAATTTCGGCTGATGCTCAGTTAAATGTATGTAAAAAGAGAAACTTCATGTTTTACAAATGAATAATGATCAATGACCCTCTACTGTAAAGAATCTGTTCCATGTCGACTCTGTAAGTACTCTTTGTTGTACTTATATTTGACATTATCAAAGAAATGCACACACACACACACATATACAGTGTGTTGCATGAATATAAACGCACCTTAGCTTTAAGAATTAGAATGGTATAGAAGAGTAATAAAAAAATATGACTAGGTGACACTTGATGCAAACTGTATGTGTATGATTCAAAAAATGAAATTACGAGTCAAAACAACGAAAAACCAATATGATTTTTTTAGAAAATAATTTTTTTGAATATATGACAAATATACATGTTGCGTGAATTTAAACGCACATGTAAAAAATAAATAACTGAGTAACAAATATTGTATCTAATACTTTGTAAAGCCACGATGGGCTTCTAGAAGAGCCAGCAAATGCTTTGGTATTGACTGATATAGTGGCATGAGGTCCTCCACGCTGATTGTCTTTCAAGCTAACAGAATTGCCGAAGTTAGTTCATCTTTCGTGTTAAACTGCCTTCCGTTTGTGTAAATACAGCGAACCAGATTACCCCATATGTTCTCCATTATGTTTAAATTGGGGCTTTTTGAGGGCCAATCCAGAACTTTAATTTTATTGTCACGGAACCATTTTTTCACGATATGTGCTGTATGTACAGATGCACAGTCTTGCTGAAAAATATAATTTCTTCCAGATTTTTTGACTGCTTGACGGCGAGGTTCCTTGTTAGCATCTGGACATAATCTACAGAGTTTATACTGTTCTCCACGAACTCTAATTCGAAAGTCCCTTTAAAACCTATGGCTGCCCACACCATGACAGATCCACCTCAAGCTTGACGTTTTGAACATTACATTTCTTCGATTATCATATCGTGCCAGTAGCTATGAAATCCGTCCTAGCTATCGAGATTAAACTTTTTTTCATCTGAGAAGATGACTTTTCCTAATTTGTCGATCTAGAATCCATTTTCTTGCCCTTTCCAACCGCATATCCTTGTGCTTTTGAGTGAGGGGTGGTTTCGCCTTGATTTTCTTAAATTTAATTAATGTTGCAGCTTTGATAGTTCTCCATATGGTTGTCTGATGAACACCCAGCTTGCATTGAGCCTTTATCTTCGCGCAGGAAATATTCTTAGTCTTTGCAGCGTTGCATATTTGAAATTTGTCGTAACTGGTGAGCTTTCCTGTTCGCTTCTCATACGCTTTTTCCCCATAATTTGCTCCTTTCTTTATATAATTTCGCATAACATTCTCACTTCTTGTGATTCGGTGCCCTATTTCGCGATTGCTAAAGCCTTTACCGTGCATAAAGCCGATTTTTATCATCTCGTCTACTGTCAAAGTTTTTCCTCTTGCCATCCTGTACAAACTCCGTAAATTTTGCACTCAAGCATTAAAACTGATTTTAGAGAATTTTAGCAACACGACTATTTGTGTTTTAATTTAATTCTGGCGGCTTTGTTAAATTTTAAACCCAAAATACAGAGTGCGTTTAATTTCGTGCAACAGACGAATAACAGTGGAAAATAAGAAAATGCTTAAATATTCCTTAAATAAGCTTGCATGAGCATAAACATACTTGCTCAAAGCACCTTATTCAGTTGTTAGTCATATGCAATAACTGTAAGTCGCATTCCTTCTTTTAAAATATTAAAAATTCTATTTCTGGCTATTGGAAAAGGTGCGTTTATATTCATGCAACGCACTGTACATACATTTATATATATGTACATATATACCGGATGATTCAAAATAGATGTTACAGAGATTATCTCATAAAATAAGAAAGATAGAAACATACTTCCAATTACAAAATTAGTGCAAATTAAGGGCAGATTTCAAATATAGAAATTTTTTGGACAAGGGGCTGTATACATATTAAAATATGAAATTTAATTTTAATAGGGTCCCTCCTATCATATGACTTATATTTAGAAAAATATTCTCCTCGCTCTAAGAAGAAAAATAAAAAAAAAAGTTTCTCTCTAAGTCAAAATCTCGCCGAGTTATTGCAATTTGAAAATGATGACTTATGCCACTTTATTTTCGATTTTGGCATCTATTTTTTGACGCCAAAGAGCTTACTTTAGAGGGTTATCTATGAGATGAGAAAATTTAAAAAAAGATTCTTCATTTTAAAATAGCAACTAAAATCATTCAAACACATGAAATCAACAGGTTTAAGAACCTAATGCAAATTTATATTATTCCATATTGTTAAAAAAATTACTAGTTAAATTTCTTAAGGGATCACCTACAAATTAAAACACGTTAAGACAGGAAGAAGATTAAAAGACTAGCAAAACAGTGGGAAATTTTCGCACTTTATTTCTTTTGGAAAAATTTTAATGACTTCGGCTTTTTAACAATTCCATTCCAACAAGGTTGAAAAGTGTTAATGACATAGGTTTGTCTGTCTGTCCGTGCTCTAACTCCCGTGAATATTTATGGAATTTTCTGAAACTGATATATGTTATTTGAGTTGACTATCAGATGTTCCTTATTAAAAATGGAGTGAATACATACCTCAGCTAGTTTGTGTACAGGGACACCCGAAAGTATTCCAAAGCATTGCGTTCTATGAAAGGTATTTTTATAATCCAAATTTTAATTACTTTGCACTTTGCATAAATCTTAATGAAATTGAAATATGTTATTCATATGCACAAAATAATGCTTTCTGTAGTGTACAGTGTGATTAGCATTAGTTTTACAGGGCACACAAAAATATTCAGTTAAGTAAAGGGATTTATTAGATATTTGCTGGAATTGCATTTTCATTTACAATAAACATTTTCTAACATTTTTTAACTGTGAATATTATTTCAATTTGCATACTTTTTTGTTTGACTGTCAATCTGTCTGTTTGTTCGTCTTCCCACCTCCAGTGTCCATAAATATTTTCAGAAATTAAAAAAAAAAAAAAAAAAAAAAAAAAATGATATATGTTATTTAGATTTACTATGGAATATTCCCTATTTAAAATGGCATTAATAGGGTTTATATTCAGAAACACACAAAAAATGCCTATGCATTGCATTTTGGGATAGGCATTCTTAAAATAACTTTCATTTAAATAACTTTCTACTGTAAAAATCATAAAGAAATTCATATTTATTGTTAATACAGTTGTAAAATAATTTTTTGCCTAGAATATGATATGGTATTGATGTATAATTCTACAGCAGGGGGGTTACTGTCCTGTTTAATTATAGTGTCTACATTTATTATAACAAAAATCAAGTCTGTTGTTAATTTCCTTGAAACTTACAAATCTTGATCAACTTTTTAAGTGATCTAGATATGGAATCCAAAGTACCAAATTTGAATTTCCTACAGTTATTTGTTGTTAAATTATGTTGAAAATTTATATATATATATACAGATCAACCACTAAAAATTGGACTTTCATATTCAGGAGGCCTCAAAATGTTATATTATGCAGAAAAAAAATTGATCTCCAAAAACTATTTGTTTACAGTATGGGTATGAGAAATTAATCTTCCATTCTGTGTCAGCAGCGTTCTTCAACATTAAAAAAAAAAAAAAAATGCATCAAAGCACTTACATCAATCACATTTAATAAAAAAAATGTTTACCTTAATTTTGGGTAGCCCTGTATATTGTCTATAAACTATATACACATGACTTTGTGTACATAAATTTAGTGTTATATGTAAAACACGTAACACAAATGAAATACACTTCCAGCAATTCCCAAGTATAGCTCCAATATATCCAAATACTCTGAGTAACCCTGTAATGAATGATGAATGATTGCTATACCACAATCTATACAAAACATGTTTTTATGCGTATAAAAATCATTTCTTTTCATTCTGTTTAAGACAGTCTATAGATTTCACACTGTACGTATGAGGAATTTTGCTCACAGATGTGAGGTATTTGAATTCTCTTGGATGACCCTGTACACAACCCTTTGTCTGATCACAACAAATAGCTTAGCGTAGCATCGCTATATGATAGAGATTTAGAATATTGAATTTGGACATCCTGCTACTATTTGTTCTTGAGATATATGCTAATAAAACTTACACACACACATACAGACACACACAGAGAGAGAGAGAGAGAGAGCAACCACTAAAAACATGATTTTTGAATTCAGAGGATCTGAAAATGTGCAAACAAAACAAAAGCTAATTTTCAGAAATTTGACTCAAAAACAATAATTTCTCTATACCGTGTATATGGATAAGAGAATGTATAAAGGAAAATAAAGAAAAATTAATTTGAAAATTCCCTTTTAGTACATAAATTATTCATAAATTTTATTTGTTAAATTATTAGTGATTATCTCGTGTGTATTCACTAGGGGAAAGAGAGACATTACAGGCTAAAATAGTCGTCTTTCCCTGAATGAAAAAGAATCCCTCCCCCACCCAAACGCTGATTGATCTACGTCTTATTACAAAGCTATAGTAATTACAATTTCTCACTTTTGATACAACCCCTTAAGGCTTGGCGAAAAATACTAGAATATTGAAATTGCAATAACTCAGCGAGATTTTGACTTAGAGAGAAACTTTTTTTTTACTTTTCTTCTTAGAGTGAGGAGAATATTTTTCTAAAGATAAGTCATATGATAGGAGGGGCGGTATAAAAATTAATTTCGTATTTAATATGTATACAGCCCCTTGTACAGGAAAAAAAGCCATTACTGAAATCTTCTCTTAATTTGCACCAATTTTGTAATTGGAAGTAAGTTTCTATCTTTCTTAGTTAACGAGATAATCGCTGTAACATCTATTTTGAATCACCCGGTATATACAATGTGAAAAAAAAAAATTTAAGAAAACTTTTATTCACTTTTTCTTTAAAGGAAATTATTGCTGGATTCTATAAGCCACAAAAAGCTGGACCACCTGATATAGTTTATGAACATCACCCATCTACTCTTCGTATGAATATTTTACCTACTGTTAATGATCCAAGTGTTCCCAAGCGCATGTTAACTTGTATTTTATCTACATTAAAGGCAAATGGTAAGTAGACAATGTGAGTTTTCATGTGCTTATATCAGTTTAGAAACATAAACATTTCTTCGATGTTCATTAAGTCTTTAGTGAAATATTTTAAAATTGCTTTCTCCAAGCATTCCAAAATGGCCTGTTTTTATTATCTCCTGTTTAAAAAAAGAAAAAAGTATATACAGGTTGTCCCAAAAAGATTGAAATAGGATTTTATTATATTTTAATTTAAAAATTTATTCATCAACCACGAAAGTTCATTTCAGAAAATTCTGGAGTGGAAGGCTCATTTTTTTATACCAACTATGTGAACTAACTATATATTTTATTCTTTATCTATTAGAGATAAGTGAGCAATGTAAATAGCAAAATCTTTCAAAATAAGGTAGAAAATAAGACCTCATTCATAAATATTTTTCCCATTAATTTTAAGAAATTAAATTTTATTTTAATTTTTTATATGACCCCCTTTAGACAAATTTGGTTAGTTAGAAAGTTTTTATTTTTTATCCAACAAGACCATTAGGGAAAAAAACCTCATATCTGTATATATAAAAACTATTGAATTACTGTACAAAGAAAAAGCTAACTTATGCCACTTTTCCGTACCACTCAAAAGGTTGTGTCTATGGTGAAAACAAGGACCATATACTAAGTTATAATAAAGTTTTTTAGATTTACATTGCTGGACAAAACTTTAGCGACCACCTGATTCTAAAAAAATCATGCACAGATATATTTCCCACCATGACTTGAAGGGACAATAAGAAGCAAATATGAATATCAAAAACTGTTTAATATCTCAAAATTAAAGCATTTAACAGAAAATACATGAAATTAAGCTGTCAGACTTAGGCTACTACTAAGTAATCACATTTGTAAAAAAAAAAAAAAAGGTGACTAAATCACAGCCTCCTCCATTAGGTACAAACACATTCTTCATGATGTTCAGATCAGGGCTGCTCTTAGGCCAATGTAAGAGAGGAATTTTATTGGACTTCAGGTACTCCAGCACTTTTTTTGCAATGTGGATATTTGCATTGTCTTACTGTCAAATCCATTTGTTCTGACCAAATTGTCTGTGACACCACAGGATAAAGGTGGTCTATAGATCATCAGAATATTTTAGGAGTTATATTAGCTTTGAATGGCCTTTATCACAAGATTACCAAAGCTAGGAATGGCACCTAAAATCATGACATTGTACTTACATATTAATTATAGTAAATATGAGAGACATTAGCAATGAACTCTAAATTTAATAAATTTTTTAACTGAATACAAAATTTGAAAGCAAAACAAGAAGTAAAAACTAACACAGTTTGAAAACAGTTAATAGATCATGCAGATAATAAGAACTCGGAGTTAATAGAATCAAGTAAATTCAACTTGATCATAACATTCCACCGTGTATAACATAGTCCTTGAAATGCCTTGGATGGATAATAGTATGTTGAAGACGGCTTTGATCAATGTCATCAGAGGTTTTCTTAGGCATCTTGAGAAAAGCTGGAGGAGGATCTTTTGGCTGGTGAATAAAAACATTTATCCTATTCAGTATCGCTGCTGGAACAACAGGACTAAATCGATTTTCTTGAGTTTCTGGGAATGGAGCATTTTTAAATTTCTCATTTGATCAGTATGATACCTGATCAATTTGTCATCTGGAGTGATAGATTTGTATGACAAAGGACCCATTTTTTCACTGACAGTGCCAGGGATCCAAGCCTGACCTGAAGAATGATTTTTCAAGTATATATTATCATTTGGTACGAAAGTTCAAAGTTGACCTTCAGACAAACCTTTTTCAAGCAGCATTTCATTTTTCTTCCTTCAGTCGTCTTCAACTAGATCCTAATGTACTAAATCTAAAACTGTTTTCAGTCTTATTTTCATTAATAGCTCAGCGGGACTGAAACTTGTTGCTACAGATGGTGTGATGTGTTGAGTAAGGAGGAAACTTGTCAAACGTTGATTCCAATTTCTAGAAATTATCTATCTTAGAGCATTTTTCATGGTCTGGACAACTCTTTCAGCTTGTCCATTACTTGATAGGTTATATGGTGTAGCTAAATTCTAGTGTATGCCGTTCTCAGAAAGAAATTCTCTAAAATATTCTGAGGTAAACTGGCTACCATTATAGACACCACTGAATCTAGTATTCCATGTGTTGCTAAGATTTCCTTTGTGACATTGATAGTAGCTTTAGAAGTGGCTGAAGTCAAATGTTTCACTACCAACCATTTAGAAAATGAGTCTACAAGCAAGAAAAACATTTGGCCTTGGTAAAGGCCCACAAAGTCTGCATGTAGTCTTGACCATGGCTTTGAAGTATCCTCCCCCTGCCCTCCTCCCTACCTACAGGTGAACAGAGTCACGTGATTGTATGTACATGTCTTGTTTGTTGACATGGTTCACAGAGACAATTTTGGGTTTCTTATGTGGCCACAAATGATCTAGTTTATGTAAGAAAATGATACTATAATCAGAACCTGAATTAGTTTCTATATTGCATTCACCTTCTCTAATCAAATGGAAATACTCCGCTTCATTTGTTGAAATCTTGTACTATATGTTTCACAAAATATAATTGGCAGCAGATTTGTTTTCAGCTTTTAAGTTGATGCATTTTTTTTAATACTTTATTAACTAAAAAAACTTATAAAGCACCATTACCTCTTGGTTGTAGCGGCTTTCAAGGTGGATCCACCTTTCCATCAGCAATCATTCTGTGACCCACAGCAGTCAAAACTGAAGCACTTCTTCTCTGTTGACGCTCTTCTATGAGGTGGTGCCACGCATGACTTAATCCTGCATGCGACTTGTGCCCGTTATAAGATGACTGTTCATTAATGATTTAGATAGTTTCTCGATAGAAAACATAATCTGGATTATTATAATTAGCAATTTTACAAGCTTTATCAAAATGTATATCAATATTACTTTCTTGGTAAACTTTAGTTAAGGCTGTGGTTGTTTTTCCATATTTAATGTCGTTATTATGTTCCTTTAATCTGGTGGATATTTTTCTTTTGGAGACACAGATATAGCATCTGGTATTACTGTTAGTGTAATTAAATGAGATTCTGTAAAATTCTGCAGTTTCAAGAGTGGGGGGGAGGGGATCTTTGTTACTACGAATTAACTGGTAAATATTGGGGTTTGGTTTGATGGGGATATTTAGATTATGTTTTTTAGCAGTATTTTTAATTTTGATTGAAGCTCCCTGGTCAAAAGGAATAGAAATATCTTTTTCTATTCCTTTTGACCAGGGAGCTTCAATCAAAATTATAAATACCGCTAAAAAAATATAATCTAAATATCCCCATCAAACCAAACTCCAATATTTACCAGTTAATTCGTAGTGACAAGGATCTCCCCCCCCCCTCCTCTTGAAACTGCAGGAATTTACAAAATCTCATTTAATTACCCCAGAGATTAATCCAGCTTTTTAAAAATGATACCCCATTTGTGAAAATTAATGATACTTCAGAACAATTAACCGAAATACGTAAAGCAGTTTTTTAAATTTTAAAATACATTTATTAAACAATAAAATAAAAGAGTTGTAAAATAAATATATTATATATATATATGGGTGAGTTAAGTTGTTTCTTATGTGTAAGATAAGAAGGTGTTTACTTAGTTATTTATCATTGTCTCCAGTAAATAATAAGAAGGTGTTTACTTAGTTATTTATCATTGTCTCCAGTAAATATTCAAATTGAGGGTATTTTTCTGTGTTTGATGCTGTGAAACTTTAAAAAAAATGTAGTGTGCAGCTATATTGCTGAGAATTTACTTTGTGAAGGGTACCTCTTTGCTGAAAGTTGAATTTGTGAAGGTACCTCATTGCTAAAAATTGACTTTGTGAAGGTACCTCATTGCTAAAAATTGACTTTGTGAAAGTGCCTCAGTGTGGCACTAAATTTGTTCTGGATTAACCTCTGTACCCTAACAATAATACTGGATGCTATATCGGTGTCTCAAAAAGGAAAGTATCCACCAGATTAAAGGAAAATAATGATGAGAAAAATCATTAGTTTATTGGTTCTCATCGCCTCCTAACTTTCCCTCATATTTGTAGACATTACTACTTACTCATATTACATTATCTGCTTTTGAAAACTCATGTCATGTTTAGAGTCATTTTTACCATTTTTATTAAATAACTTATTTAATTTAATTAATATATCATAAATTAAAACATACTTACTGTAATTATTTATTTTTCAGTTGATTAAACTTTATTTCTATATTTTTAATTAACAGTTGCTGTTTTGTTTACTTTATAAACAATCTTTTCCATCCAACATTTTTGTTTACCAATCCTGGACTGTTTCAATTTCTGTAATGATGTTTTTCACCACTAGGTGGCAACATCATAGCTAAATCGAATAATATCAAGCATCATAATCGTTTCTTTTACATCTGTCAGATGTCCATTTGTGATTGGTCTGTTTGATCGATGACAATCAAAACATCCTTCTCTCATATATATAAATACTAGTGTATTTCAGCTCTTGAATGCAGTTAGCATGGCTCCTTCCTTTGTGTTATAGTAAGCAATAGTTGGCCGGCTGGACCAGATCAAGTGATAATATATTTTAAATGTCTTTATTTTATAATTGTTAAGTTTAATATTTATTGTTGTTAAGTTTAAAAACATATTGTTAATTATTAGCTAAAATGTTCAAGTTGTATTTTTACTGAGTGATTATTTTTATAGAGAAGAAATAAAATGATTTGGTTCTACATGAAGTTATATTTATTTCAAACTACAAGTCTTTAAGATAAGTTATCTTCTGTTATGGTACTTCAGCAACATTTCCACTGTGAAGTAAAATTGATTTCAATAACTATCCTTTAAATATACATGCATCTATATACAATACATAACAATGACATTAAATATGGAAAAACAACCACAGCCTTAAGTTTACCAAGAAAATAATATTGATATACATTTTGATAAAGCTTGTAAAATCACTAATTATAATAATCCGGATTATGCTTTCTACCGAGAAACTATCGAAATCATTATTGACCAGTCATCTTGTAATGGGCACGAGTTGCATGCAGGATTAAGTCATGTGTGGCACCACCTCATAGAGGAGCATCAGCAGGGAAGAAGAGCTTCAGTTTTGACTGCTGCAGGCCACAGAATGGTCGCTGATGAAAAGGCGGACTCGCCTTGAAAGCCGCTACAGCCAAAAGGTAATGGAGCTTTATAAGGTTTTTTAGTTAATAAGGTATAATTTAAAATGCTCCATTTAAAAAAAATTTAAATTCCTTTTTTTTTTTTTTTCACAAAACAAGCAGATGACATCTTTAAATTTACAAGAAGAACAGTCATAATGATCCCCACATCCATAACGAACATTGTCAGTAGACTGAGAATGTTCCGCTTTAAAATTACTATTATTGTGTTTTTGAAAAGATTTCCTATTATTGTTACCTTATAGTCTAATTAAATTGGTCGAATTTTCGCAACTAAGTTTTTGTGAATAAATATGTTTAGCTTGTACTGCAGCAGTTTCGGCTGCAACAGCCTTTGAAAATGCATCATTGAAAGTAAGTATTGACTCAGTAAGAAGTCGTCTCTTTAATGCCTCATTTTACATGCCACAAACTAGCTGATCCAGTAATCATTCTGAGAGTGTTGTGCCAAAATTACAATCTTTTGCAAAAAGGTACAATTGGGTTACATATGAAGAAAGAGTTTTGTTGTTATGTTGAATACATTTATGAAATTGGAATCGACAATACATTCCAGAAGAAGTGGGTGCAAAATTCTCTTCTGATTAACTCTTCATATGATTTACTTGAGGGTGACTCTGGTGCCAATGTAAAATATTTAGAGTTTTAATTCCATATATGGCCAAAAGTATTGCTTTTTTCTTATCTTCATTAGTTATTTCATTAGCTTTTAAAAAATATTTTAACTGCTCTGAATAATTGTCCCAAGAAATAAGATTACTAACATCAAATTCACCAGTCATATCAATAGTTGACATTATAAAGATATCACATTTGCAGTTGAAAATGAAGCTTAAATTTCAAGTAAACTTTGGAAAGGAGGGGGGGGGGGGGGGGGGAACTTACACTTTAGTTAAATGCAATGTTCAGATGAATCTAATTCCGTCCTCGTTGCCAGAATATGTAGCACTTGTGTGCATATTTATTGTAGTAAATACGAGAGATGTTAGCAACTAATGCTAAATTAAATAAATTTTTCAACTGAATATAAAACGTGAAATCAAAACGAAAAGTTAAAGCTAACACGGTTAGAAATCCATTAACGGATCATGGAGATAATAAGAACTCATAGAGTTAATACAATCATGTAAATTCAGCTTGATCATGGCACACACTGCCACATTCCATTTTACACTTCACTCGATGCAAAATGATGATGTTATCACCTCTGTGTTAGTCATATAAACTGACTTTAAAACTTTAAAAATAGCCTACTTTTTCCTCCTTGGTTCATTCGAAAAGAGCTGTAACGATAAACAGTCCAATGAGAACCTGGATGACAGATGGCGTGCAATACTGAAAGAACTTGAAAGAAGGAGACATGACAGTTTCCTGAAGATGACCGGGCTGTCGGTCGAATGGACCAAGGAAGCAAAAGTAGGCTATTTTTAAAGTTTTAAAGGGAAATTTCTTTGCTTCTATTTAACAAATAAATATAAACTGACATTGTTGGGTCAATCGAGGCAAGAGAGTTTCTCCTCCATGAAAACGATTTGCTTAAAGCCTGTTGATTAGACAATGTGTTTATGTGCAAATTTGAGGTGCTCTTTCCTGTGTCTCGGCCTTAATGGCAGTTGTTTCCTGATTCTTCCATCTTGTTTAGCTAATGTTCGACAAATAGTTCAGCGTGAGACAGTGACACCAGTTTTATTCTGTATGATATAGCTGATGATCAGTTCATGTTCGCCCACTCACTGATCTGTCATTCTCCTAACTCCCTTTTTATCATGTACAGACAAAGCTTTAGGATGTCGGGGTTTTTCCTTGTTTTCTGATTCCTATTCTTTGACACTGTGTTCACTGTATCCTTGGAAACAATTGCTTGAATGGCTATTTTCCTAAAACTTTTAAGCTGCCATACAATCTGATAATTTTGGCATTGATCATCCTTAACGTCTTTAAGTTATTGCACGTTTATTGCGCCACCTGTAAGCAATACAACTGGTAACGGAGCACATACCTTTATATAGTATTTCCAAAACTCTTAGCGTTGGCCAAAATTTTGGCCACCTCATTTTCACATTTTTCATTATAATCTTTATTGTTTTTTTAAATAACATAGTAATTTGGTATAATTCTTTGTTTTACATGAAGATTTAAATTAATTATAATAAGAAAAAATCTTTTACATACTTCATGATAAGCTATAACGTGTTTTCACCGGGGTACCCCTCCTTGCTCACCAGCATTTGCAGTGTCAGAAGCCTTGCACTTGTAGTTTCTGTTTACTGTTCTTTTAAGCATGCCTCACCACTGGTCATCAAGCCCCGCCGCATCGTTGACATTGCAAGAATTACTGGAATAAAAATAATCTCTACAGCTTCACTATATGCAGCATAACTGTGATTGTGGTAACTGTGAGTGTGGAGGCGTTGAAATATATTTTTATTTGGTTTAAGTGGAATATTAATATTGAGTTTTTTAGCTTCATTTTTTATCTTTAGAGCAGCACCATTACAGAAAGCTATAGAGGTGGTAAAGTTTTGTTTAGATTTTTGTGTGTTGTTAATGGAAATCAAAGTTTTTAAACATTTCTTATATATTTTATCAACCAGATTTTTATTACAGTTGGCTTTTTTCACGATTTCTTTGTAAATTTGATTTCTTCTTTAAGTAAGTTTCTGTTAGAGCAGATGAGGATGGCCCGGTTTACATAAGAACGGAGAGCAGCATATTTATATGACAGGGGGTGTGTTGCATTTTTTATTAATAATTTTGTTATTAGCTGTAGGTTTTCTATAGACAATAGTATCAAATGAGTTATTGGGATTTTTGATAATACGGACATCAAGGAAATTTAAAGTGTTGTTACTTTCAGTTTCAATTGTAAATTTTATTTTATTATCAAGGTTATTAAGATCTTTAAGGAGGTTGTTAAGATTGATATTAGCGGGAATAACAGTGAAAATATCGTCGATGTAATGGTTCCAAAATTTGTATTTATTTATAATATCGGTAGCAGAGATTTCCAAATGAGGCATTTTTAGTTCGGCAATTACTCCCGATATGAGAGAGCCCATTGGGACACACTGAGTTTGTTTATAAATGTTTTCATTGAAAGAAAAATACGATTCATTAAGAAGGTTGCTGGCCCGTATAAGGGTTTCATTGACTTTATTATTCCCATAGATGTCGGTAATTTTTAAGTTAATAAGTTGCGTGATTTCTGGAATGTCTATAGAAGGATAAAGATCTTTAACATCAAAGCTGACGAGAGTATCTTGGGTATTGATATTAATATTGCAGAGATTTTGAATAAAAATTTCATTTGAATTTATGGAGTTATTAGAAGGGGGGAGGAGGGATTGGTAGATGTAAGTTTCTAAACAGTAAGTTGGTCCTTCAGATATATTTACAATCGGTCTAAGGGTAGGTGGGTTTTTATGATCCTTTTATTTACCTAATAAACGAGGGATTATTGAGGCATGATTGCTAAAGGATGGAGGAATATTGTTTGGCCCAGTTCCGGTTTTTATGAGATCCTTAGTTTCTCTGATGAGTTTTATCGTACATTTTTCTCCTTAACAAAGTTTAATCTAGTGATGATGTTTGTCTTTTGTTTATCTCTGGATTTAAATGGTACTTTAGCAAAACACTATGCTCACAAGATGTATGATGTTGTAATTGTATTATAATTTTAATATTGACTTACACTATGCTAAAGTTTTTAATGTTTTTAACTGAATGAATGAGGGTATGATTGTTTTATAATTTTAACTATTAATTTTAAGTAACTAAAGTTTTTAATGTATTTCAAAATGTATTTTTAATGCTTTTTAGTATATTTAATGTGTATTTTAAACTATGTATACTGTTGTACCGCCATGAGAAAAACCCTGAGCAGGGTTGCTTCCTTAGATCATTCCAAAAGTTAAAGGTGAGTCAACTTTGTGACATGTGATGTCTTGGCGCAATTAGTGCTTCTTTGATTCTTCTTCTCCCCTGATGTATAAGATGAATAAGTATGTGTCATATACATACAGATATAGAAGTAGTGCTTGTTTAGTCGATTTTTCAAATTTATCCTATGCAAATATTACTTATAAATAGTTTTATTTATACAAATGAAATTAAAATTTACAGCATATTATAATTATTATTATTTAGGGCTGTGCCGATTAATCGATTAATCGGTTCGGTTAATCGATCAATGCTTAGTCACGATCAATTTTTTTAATCGAGTTAATCGGATCGATTAATTCGATTAAAAATTTTCAAAATCCGATTAAAATTTTCAAGTTGCGAATTAAAGTAAAAATGCTGTTCTGCCTACAAAATATTTTTTAAGATATTTTCCGAACAAACATTCTAAGAAACATCCATCAAATAATGAAAAAGCAAAAAAAAAAAAAAAAATTAAAAATTAAAATTAAAATTAAATAAATAAATAAATTAAATTAAAACCTCTCAAAAATGATGTTGCACATTTGTTGACAGAGAAAAGGGGGATGACAGTTATTAAACAGAATGCCGCTTCATGTGCATGCTGGTGCTGGAGCAACACCACCTGTCTGTAGCCCTCTACAGAAAGTGTTGGCTAGGGCGATAGTATTCTCAGAAACAAGAAGCTTTCAAAAAATGGAAACGGCGTTTATTGTCTGTTGAAAATTGCTGATAGTATAGTAACTATCGAAGTAGAAATAGAAAATAACATTCTGTGTTCTAGTCCGAAGTGATAAAGAAGAACTGAAATATAAGAATTTGACATTTTTATGCTAATGGTATGGAATTTTGAGAATTCAATTAAAAATAGTGACAAGTAAGATGGACAATGCCTGTAAATATAAAACTAAAATATGTGTAAATTAATTTAATGTTTCTTTAAAAAAGAATTGAAAAATTAATTTATTTAAAAAAAAAAAAAAATAAGTGAAAATATTTATATAAAATTAACACTTAAAGTCACTAATTATTACTCTGAAAGTTCATTTAAATTTCAGCTATGAAACAGATATAATTGATCAGACAAAAATTTCTGAAAACAGTCAAACTTATGAATTATATATATATATATACAGTTGGTAACAAAAGTCTCCGAACATTAGCAAAAATTCCTATGTAAAAAAAGTATACTTAATACAGTTTTGTTAAATAAATCCTTGTTGAATCCTGTTTTTAGACTGACTAAGAACAGGATTCGACAAGGATTTATTTAACAAAATTGTATTAAATGTACTTTTTTTACATAGGAATTTTTGCTAGTGTTCGGAGACTTTTGTTACCGACTGTATATATATATACAGTTGGTAACAAAAGTATCCAAACACTAGCAAAAATTCCTATGTAAAAAAAAATAGAGTTAATACTGTTTTGTTAAATAAATCCTTGTCGAATCATGTTCTTCGACTGACTAAGAACATAATTCGGCAAGAATTTATTTAACAAAAGAGTATTAACTCTACTTTTTTTATATAGGAAATTTGCTAGGGTTCGGATACTTTTGTTACCGACTGTACACAATATGAGTGTTTTATTCATCATTAAAATAAAATTATCTACATAAAAAAATGAAAACCGATTAAAAATACGATTAATCGACCAATTAATCGATTAATGAACTACGATTAACCCAGTTAAAACTCTTAATCGATTCCCACCCCTATTATTATTTAATAATAATTTTAAAATGTGCAATTGTCTTACAATCCAGATAAATTCACTATTTTTCTTTTTACTTTTTATAATTCAACTTTACCAAAAATTCAAGATTTTACAAAGTTGATGTGCATATTAATGCTTTTTAAATAAAAATCTAAACAAATTTTAAATTTCTATTGATTAAATAAAACTTTTATTTGTTGAATATGATATGGTAGTTGTAAAAATATTAAAGATGTAATAAGTTAGATAATCTATCTATTCAGAATTTGTCAAAAATTGGAGACACGTTAAAGGCATTGTTAAATTTAAAGCCTTCATTCAGGTATTATTATTCATTTGTAAGTGCATGATAGTATAAATATTCTTTTCTCACAATTACAATCACAGGAAAGTTAATAGAATTTGTCCTATATTCTGATCATACGAAAGGAATTTGCATTACGGTCGCAATGATATGGTGGTAATCTAATAACTTCATATCCTGAAAGTCTTAATAAATTATCAATACTATGTTACATTGATTTGAATGGGGATGTTATTATTTCTTCTATCTTCAATAGAAGAAAGTATTGGATTCGTAAAAATTTTCGATTTCGGGTTTTTGATGGATTTACACATTTTGAGAGCTGTAGAACACGATTTTACCATTTTTAGAAAATGTCTGTCTGTCTGTGTGTGTGTGTGTGTGTGTGTGACAAAATTTTGTGGCAACTGTATCTCTGGAACTACTGCACAGAATTTCATACAAATTGGTATGTAGCTGCACCTTGACATAAATTAGTGCCTATCAACTTTTGGTAAAAATCGTCTTACAGGTTGCGTTGCCATCCCGCTTTTTCTAAATTTTTAACAGGGTGATATAGGGCAAAAATTTTCAAGATGGGTATCTTTCGAAAGGTCTCGTCAGTACCTTTAAAACGAATGGTTGAACTATAAATCTGTGATAATTTAAAACAAAGTTATCGATTTTTTTTACTTTTTACGAAAAAGAAACTTGGAAATTGTTTTTTTTTTTTCTCTCCCCTTAATTTTATCAAACTCCCACGGTTTCCGTGTTCTGACAAACTTAAACTAATTTTTGCTTTTTCCCC
Organism: Salticus scenicus; assembly: GCA_963930645.1. Taxonomy (NCBI): domain Eukaryota; kingdom Metazoa; phylum Arthropoda; class Arachnida; order Araneae; family Salticidae; genus Salticus; species Salticus scenicus. The sequence goes on from OZ005651.1 coordinate 940,960, forward strand.
ATAATTTTGTCAAAGTCCTACGGTTTCTGTGTCTTGACAAACTTTAACATATTTTTGTATTTTTCTCCTAATTTTATCAAAGTCCCACGGTTTCCGTGTTTTGACAAACTTTAACAAATTTTCACATTTTACCCAAAATTTTGTCAAAGTCCCACTTTTTTTTTTAAATCTCTCCCCTTAATTCTATTAAACTCCCACGGTTTCCGTGTTCTGACAAACTTAAACAAATTTTTGCATTTTTCCCCCAATGTTGTCAAAGTCCCACGGTTTCTGTGTTTTGACAAACTTAGAATAATTTTCACATTTTACCCAAAATTTTGTCAAAGTCCCACTTTTTTTTTTTTTTTAATTATTGTTACTGAGTGAATTTGTATAGGAAAATAGAGAAGAAAGTCTCGTGGTGGCCACAACATACTAGTTTTAAAATAATAATGAGCACAGAAATGTGAAACAGGATCTAAAAATGCAATCAGTATCATAAAAAATTCAAATTGATCAGCGAATGTTTCTCAAATTATAAAATAACCATCTGATAATAACAAAAGAATGAAGCGAAATATTACTGCTGCACATTATAAATAACTGTAAAGTTATTTATAGTTATCTGTGCTGCTTGTTTGATATTATCTTTGCTTTTTCGCTTTATATTTCGTGCCAAATGAATGACAAAGATAGTCGACAGCGCTCACCGTACCTAAAATGAAGTGGACAAACCCGTTTCTATAGTGACCATTTCTACCCTCAGAGACTTTCTCCTGACGGTCTATCAGTAGATGATTGCCTCTATCTTTCTTTTTGGTTGGTAGACTCATCTTAAGATATTTTCTTGGAATTATTAATTATTTTTCCTTTAGCTAATTTTCTCCTAGCTTCACATTGTGAACCACGCAACTATATATAAAATCTTAAAAATACTGCTGAGAAACTAAAATGCGAAACTTTGCATAAAGCCTTTCTAGAGGACTGCTTGCATTTGAAGATTACCCCAAAATTTATTAAAATTAAAACCCCTTTTATTACCAAGCATTATAAAAACTTAGCTAAAAACTTGGAAACATCTATACTTAAAAAACTTATCAAACAAAAGTCCATCTTAATCTATAAACTCAAGCAAAACTATAATTCTTTAAAATCGGAACTTGCATCAATAACACATTAATGATTTCAATAATACCATATAAAAAATCATTTCATTAAAATAGATCAATATCACCTATAAAAATGACATAACAAAAAATTACGTTATTGGCTCTTAAAAGAAAACATAACTTAAAATATTTTCAACCACCCACTATTTATACTAATCGTTCCAATCTTAAACCAAACTCTCATCAAGACTCAGTCTTAAAATTAGGCCCTAAATTTATCATAAACAAAAAAAGCATATTGAAAGGACTATCGCTCACATCGAAACTGCCCTTGAGTATGTTCCTCCCCACAAACAACATACCATTCGTAATTCAGCTATTAAATCCCTTACCAACATTAAAAATCAGCAATCTGACCTCGCTGATATACATTGTTTAAAAGATCTGAGAAATAACTACAAAATAACTTGTTTAATGTCTGACAAAACTAGTAAAATTACGCTAATGAATAGAAATCAATATAATGAAATGATGCTCGACACTACAGTATGAAGCCGAAAATCTGGACTCCAAAAATCTGAACAATTTTGGTGGCGTTAATCATCATCATCAACAGCTTTATATATATATATATGAAAAAAAAAGAATCGTAAAAGTATTTTATTATTAATCTTCAAAACCGGCATTTGCAAAATCTGAAAGAAGAGGGGGAAGAAAATTATAATAATAGTAACAATTCTTAAATATTTATCTAATTGAGAGCTAAATTCTATATTCTATTTCAATTAAGCTCCAAACTTACTGAAAAAAAAAATCAAATGTTTTAAAAATGACATTTTTTTTTTCTTTTATTGCAACTTGTACTAATTTCTGTATGCAAATATTTCAATAATTTTTTTTGTTTTTCAAGTTTAATTTTTAATTTTATTTATTTATTGTTAAAGTTAATTTTAAAAAAATAATACAGAGTATTGTGACATATTCAAGGCTGTGTCCATTGTACTCGCCAGACTGCGTGAGGTCCATGGTGCCAGATTGTCTGCAGACTCGAGAAACCGGACATACCAGGCGGCTTTTTCATCCTCATGGTTTCAAAGTAACCGCGATTTCACAGATGAGTTTGATGTGCCGCCTGCGCACCCCATGCAAGGGTGGTACCCCGCCTTTTTGATGCCACTTGAAACCCCAATGAACTGTTGACCTGAGTGTAAACCTGGATACTCCTCATGACCAAGGACTGTCTGATTGGTGGTTGTTGTGTGGGGAAATGGTTTCCCCCTTTTTCAGATCATCAAGATTTTTGGGAAGGACTAAAGATTTCAGATATTAACTCTGAGACTTGGATGATGACTGCAAAGAAAAGTCGTTCTCCAAAATTTTTTTTTTTGTAAATTTTTGACATGCTAGAGTTCACAGATTTTTGTGGTGCATGTTGTATTTCTCTTACCTGTAAAGCAGGATGTTAAAAGTAGTATTATTAAAGTTTCGTTAAGTTTAACACAAAAGTATTTGTGTTTTTTTTAGTTTTACTAGAATAATATTTTTGACATATGACAACGGTGATAATGTCAGCAGCTCTTCTACCGACTATATCAGAGCTGAGAATTTAAAGTGGTGGCAGCGGTGGGATTCGAACCCACGCCTGATTACCAGCCCAACAGTAGATGTCTCGGAACTACGAGTGGTGAGTCCCTTTCTTTTTCTTTTTAAGTATCAGGGAGGTCTTAGTTGTAGGGGATTAGCTGTATTTGGGGTAACTTTCTTACAGGTGTTAACTGGTCATAGGAAAGATTTTTTCTTTTAGATTTTCAATGGTTCTTTTGTAGTTAAAAGAAGAAAAATCTTTAACGAAAGTCTTAGGAATCAAAAGTAAATGGGATTTTTGTTTCTATTTGTTTTGAAATTTTGAAATTGCTTAACTCAATATTAATCCAAGTTAAGTGAGAAAAAAAAAAAGTTAATTAATAATTTTTTTTTCTGTGCAAAATAAAAGGCATTTAAAATCGGGTTGCTTTTAATGTCATATTTTATTTTTGGGTATTTAATTGTTTTTACTTCGTTTTGTCAATTGAATTTCAAAATTCACTCAGTTGTGGTTGCGATAGGAACTGAAGTTTAGTAACAGTGAAGTGTTTTATTGTAGTCATTAATTTGTTTATATATTTTTTATTATTCTTGTGAAGAAAAAATATTTAGTATCAATTATTTTTTTTCCCCCTTTCTCTTTTTTCTTTATTATTATTATTATTATTATTTTCTTTTTTCTCTCTCTCGAGTGCTTGATTGGTTTTTTTTAAATGGCTTATTTAAGAAAATTGAATAAAAGTACTTTGCTGATATTAGCAACTGAATTTGAGACTGACGTATCGGAGGATACGAGAAATAAAGATATTATTCAGGCAATTTTAAACACTTCTGTTTACGATGAGGAAGAAGCAAAGGATTACTTAGTGAGAATTTTAAATGATTTAGAAAGAGTTGAAAGAGAGAAAGAGTTAGAAAGGAAGGAAAGAGACAACATTAGGCAGTTTGAGCTAGAAAAATTGAGGCTTCAAAATGAGGCAGAAGTCAATAGCACAGCGTCAACGGTAACATCAGTAGAACCGGGTAGGAAACGGGTTCAACTAAGAGAATTGGTGCCTAAATTTGACCCAAAGCAAATTGACATTTCTTTATTTCTTATGATTTTTGAGCGCCAAGCGGTAAAAGAAAAAGTCGAAGAAGATTGTTGGGTATCCCAATTAATCCCGTTATTACCGACGGATATAGCGGAATTAATTGTAAAGGAGCCTGCGGATAAATTTGAAAATTACCAGCACATAAAAAAACTATTATTTAAGCGTTTCAAGTTGAGGGCGTTGGCGTTTAAAAATAAATTCGAAGAACATAATAAAAAAACAGCAGCTTTATGGGTAGATTTGGTGTACGAATTAAAAGGTTATTTAGACAATTGGCTGGAAGCCGTAGACGTTAAAGATTTTGAATCTCTAAAAGAATTGATTCTCACTGAGCAAATTAAAAAAAGGGTTCCGTTTGAAATCCGAGAACATTATTTAGATAATTGGGAAGAGATAAATAATGCTACGAATCTTGCCGAAAAATGGGATAAATTTGAAGCAGTCAGACGTGATCACAAAAAATTCGAACGGAAAAATTCCGTCAAGAAAGAAAAAACAAATTTCGGGTATTCTAAAAATAGTTATGACGCGAAAGTAAAAAATTATAAACATGAGGAAAAAGAGCGGAGTGAGGAAAATTTTGAAAAACCGAGGAAAATAATTTGTTACCATTGTGGTCAAACTGGACATATAAAACCGCGGTGTCCTTTGAACGATAAATCGGAGGCAATTGTAAATCATGTAATTACAGCGCATTATTTGAGTCCATCTTTCAGGCCATATGTTAAAAATGCTGTTATAAATGGGGTTTATCGTAATTATTTATTAGACTCAGGTTCGGAGATAGATATTTGTGACCGTTCATGGGTTAATGATCAAGATTGGTTGGGAGAGACGGTGAAAATACGGCAGCCATTAGATTCCGAATGTATTTCCTTACCTGTGGCTAGGATTACGATTGAGGGAGACTTTGGTATTATTGTGACTAAATCAGCCGTGAAACCAATTGATTTGATTCAGAAATATTATTTAATGGGGAATAAAACCGCTAGGTTGATTGAAGCGCAGAGAAGACGCTCATTAGGTAAGAGTAAAATCACTAGTAAAGAAAAACTTCAAAATGAGTCTCATGTACAAACTTTCCATAAAAACAACTCTCGTTCGCCCATACAATCCCGATTTTCTAACGCGAAAGAAAAAAAGAAAAATGAATCCAGTCCAAACTTTTGGAAAAACCCAGCTCCACGTTTTGGAAATTGGAGAACGAAAGTCACGAAATTATGTTTCACATGTCATTCACCAGAGCATTTGCGTCGAAACTGTGACAAAGTGAAGGAATATTTAAAGGGTTTTCAGGAGCCGAAAGCAAAATTTAAAAGGACTGATCATTTTGGGAAAGATAAGTGCTTACCCCAACAGACCCAACTCTCAAATCCTTTACCCGTTAGACGTGTAACAAAAGATTATCCCATAGAAAAACGGAACAATGCAGCGGACGAACGTGAAACTGAATAACAGGTGTTTGCTACTGTGAGGGAGGGAAGTTTCTTACAAGTTTTGTTTATTTATGTATTTTTCCTTCCTCTCTCAGAATTGTTAAGAGTGAAATGTTTTTTTTTTTGTTTTTATTTTATGCAATTTTCTGTGTAGAAGTGTTTGGAATATTTGCAAAAAATTGAATTAATCGTTTCTATGTTTTTAATTTTTTTTTAAATTTTCATATATAAATTTTGGTTAAAATGTGCTTTTAGTTAGAAGGTATTATGTAGAGAAGTGTTAACTGCAACGTGACAAAATTGTTTAGATGAAAAGAAAGGAAATCTGTGTGAGGAATTGTTTAGGGAAAAGATGTAAAGAAAAAAAGTTTTTTTTTTGATTGATAACATGTCATTCCTAGTTACGGATATTGAGTGAGCCATGTTAACTAAGATGATGCATATTGTAGGTTTGCTTTTTTCCATTGCATAATTTTCCTTTTAAAATTTATTGAGATTTCTTTCTTTTACTTATTTTTATTTGGGTATTTTATTTATCCTTACTGTGTGGTTGCATACTTTTTTCTTCTCTTGTAGATAATTGCCTAACTGATTAACTGAATGTCATGTCTATTAATTTTTTTTTTTTTTTTTTGTATATAGCATTGTGTAGGAATGTATGAAATTTTAATTCTTAAATCGGATTAATTTTTAGCATTTTACTTTTCAGATTTATTTTATTTATTTATTTTTAACTTGAGTGGTTTATTTATAATTTATTTTTTGTGGACTATGATTTATTTAATCTTTTAAAATTTTTGTGTGGTCTTTTTTGGAAAAAAAGTGTGAAAAGTTTTAAAAATATTTGAATTCTTCCAGATCTTGTATAAAATTTTTATTTATTATTAATTTAGCATTTCAATTTTACGGTGAAGTTAACAATGTTACGTAAAGAAATTTTGAATTTTTTTTGTGTATATTAAGTGAATTAAGCATAATTCTGATGTTAGGAAAACTGCAACTGAGTGGATTGTTTTCAATTGTTTTTTTTTATTACTATTATTCCTTTTATTTAAAGTTAACTCACTTTTAAGGGGTAAAATTGGAAATGTGTTTTAATTTTATCTGGGGAAAGACCTCCCTGGGGCTTAATTGAAAAATGGGGGTCGCCTACTGGAGTGCTGTCGGTCCTACCGGTCGCCTACTACTTGTCGCCAGCTTGTGTTATGATATTTGTGTCAAGAGCTGGATTTTGCTCTCCATAGTCGTGCAAAATCTTTTTATGGGGAGAAGAGCTGTGACATATTCAAGGCTGTGTCCATTGTACTCGCCAGACTGCGTGAGGTCCATGGTGCCAGATTGTCTGCAGACTCGAGAAACCGGGCATACCAGGCGGCTTTTTCATCCTCATGGTTTCAAAGTAACCGCGATTTCACAGATGAGTTTGATGTGCTGCCTGCGCACCCCATGCGAGGGTGGTACCCCGCCTTTTTGACGCCACTTGAAACCCCAATGAACTGTTGACCTGAGTGTAAACCTGGATACTCCTCATGACCAAGGACTGTCTGATTGGTGGTTGTTGTGTGGGGAAATGGTTTCCCCCTTTTTCAGATCATCAAGATTTTTGGGAAGGACTAAAGATTTCAGATATTAACTCTGAGACTTGGATGATGACTGCAAAGAAAAGTCGTTCTCCAAAATGTTTTTTTGTAAATTTTTGACATGCTAGAGTTCACAGATTTTTGTGGTGCATGTTGTATTTCTCTTACCTGTAAAACAGGATGTTAAAAGTAGTATTATTAAAGTTTCGTTAAGTTTAACACAAAAGTATTTGTGTTTTTTTTTTAGTTTTACTAGAATAATGTTTTTGACATATGACAACGGTGATAATGTCCGCGGCTCTTCTACCGACTATATCACAGTATGTTTAAACATCATAATATATTATTTTTTACTTGAATTTGCATATTATCCAAGTACTTAACCTAAAATACTATATTTTTTAAGCATGACCAAAAATCCGGAATTTGCTCTAACAGAACCTTACTTAAAGAAGAAATCAAATTTATCAAAGAAATCGCAAAAAAAGCTAACTATAGTAAAAATCTGGTTGATAAAATATGTAAAAAATGTTTAAAAACCTTGAATTCCATTAACAATGCACAAAAATCTAAACAAAACTTTACTATCTCTATACCTTTCTGTAATGGTGCTGCTCTGAAGATAAAAAATGAAGCTAAAAAACTCAATATTAACATTCCTATTAAACCAAATAATAAAGTATTTCAATGCTTCCGTAATGAAAAAGACCAAATCAACCCAAAAGTTACATCAGGTATTTATAAAATGAACTTTAAACATGCTAATAATAAAAGAATGTGCTACATAGGCTTCACAAAATATATTAATGATCGCGAAAAAGAAACACATCTCAGATATAAAATTTTATAGGTTTTCTACTGCTCTATCCACCACCCATAAAACTAACCCAATTAAACTTAATACAATAAACACCCAAAAAATAGCCCCCTGTAATAACCACAAGAATGCTCTCAAAAGAAAAGCCATTGAAATAATCACTGACAGTCTGTCTATTAATGATTGTGAGCATAGCGTAATACCATTCGCTTGGCAACACCTGATGACAAAAAAGTCCTGTGAAGTGAAAACAGTCAATGATCAGAAGGACGAAAACAATCCAGTGTGAAAGACAGTATCACAGTGATGCACTGAAGATGAATATGAGACGTGTTCGAAATATATTTGCTGTAAGTGCATATTTTTTAAAAAAGGATAATATATTTAAGGTATAATTTCATTAGTAAATGTAAATTTCATCCTTTTAAATAACTTAATATGTAAGAAATGATATTTTCACAGAAATTATAAAACAAATCGTACAGTTCCAACGAGTTCAACTGACCCAAAACTGGTAAGTGTGATTAAAATTGTTTAATATTTACTTCATGAAACCTTACAATAATTTATCCGAAAATATTTAGTTTATGCATTGTTGTGTATATATAGCTATATTATTTCAGTTTGTATGCTATGTCACACCTACAAAGGAAAATTTAAGCTTTATTAATGATCAGTATAGCCATGGTAGACACTTTTTAATTGAAAAATATTACACTTTTTTCAAAGAGTATTGTCTGACCATTCATAAGTGTAATGTATTTAAATATACCGAATATTATCCAAAAACGTACTGAAGTATATACATATTTAAAAAACTGAATTCAGAATAATTAAGGTAATGTAAAGTTGATAATGTCAGGACTCACAACTAGTCTATAAAGTCTATATATTTAACATTGAGTCTATAAAAGTCTATATTTTAAAAAATTAGTCTATAAAGTCTATATTTTTAAGAACTTCCATATTAAAAAATATTTTTCCAGCAGATACGCATGTAAAATTGAAGGAAATATGCATATAAAATTTTTAGATGTCATTTTTATATTCCCCCGCCCCTTTTTATATGATTTCATGGCTAAGCTTTACTGTAGGGCACCCATTAGTGATTTGTGACACAGTGATGTGATTCAGTGTATCGGCACTTTTTATTAATAACCGTTTAGTATTGGAACTTCATTTAACAGCCTCAGAACTTAGTTTTTGCACCGGCAAGGCCCAGCTCAATTATTATTATTATTTTTATTATTATTATTATTATTATTATTTTCTTATATTTAAAAATTAATTTTTTGAGTGTATTGTATTTTCTTTAAATAAATGGAATTATTTTGGGGGAAATAGTGTATGGTAGTAATTTATGTTGTACAGATTTTCGTGCATTTTCTGATTCATGCCCCACAAGTCAAGGGTATCCAATGATTTTTTTTTATTTTTTTTTTTTTAATATCAGGATACTGAGTGTTGCAGTATAGAGTTTCATGCATTTTCTGATTTATGTGCCACAAATTAGGGGTGTGCAATTTTTTTTTTTTTTTTTTTTTTTGGGGGGGGGGGGGGAATACTGACCGCAGCTGTACAGATTTTTATGCATTTTCTGATTTGTTCATGATGAATCAGCTGCAACCATTGATTTTGATAAGTAATATGACATTAAAAAGTTATTAGCAGAGTAAATGGAAGCATTTAAACAAGCTTAAAGTATTTGGCTAAAAAAAAATATACCTAATTCAAATGTGTTAAAATGATTCAATAAGAACTCATAAGTACAATAAAATCCAGCTTTATTTTCAAACTAAAAAAAACAACAACAAAATATTATTCTAACAAAAAAACATTTCAACATTTCCAGTTCATCCAATATATTTCATATTAACAGAAAAGACCCTTTAAAAAACTATTCAATAATTTATAACTTAATCCATTTCAAAAATTCTAAACAACATAAATATGTTACCTCTATTAAATAAATATAACACCTGAGCCATGACCCGGGGGATGAAACCAGTTACTACTTTGAATAAACAGACATTTCCTCTACACACCCTGCTTTGAAAAAACAGAAGCAGGTGCTGATGGAAGGAAAAAACACAAAAACAAAATAAGCAAGTTCTCCTTAAACTACAAACTATTTATAGGAAGCATATCTTGTCAGATTAGTTAGATAACTGACAGATGTTGACCTACCATTGGATCATTCATATTAACCGGAAGTGAGATGAAAAACGTCATCAAAACAGGTGTTGTTGGGAAAAGAAAAACATCATTAGTGGAAAGTCTTAAGGGTAGTAACGTTTGAAAAGTAAACTGAACTCTTAGGAAACTATCAGTAAATGAAAATACTAAAGATTATAAAACTGATTTTAAATATGTTGTTTTATTTATCAATAAATTATTTCAGATAAACTTTTAAACTTGAAAGTTACTATATAATTTAAATATAATAAGATGAAAATAAAACTAAAAAAAAGTTTTATCAAATGAATAGTGTTTAAAATAAAAATAATTCTTTTAATAAACAAAACATAATTTATCCATATATTTAACCATTAATTAAGATTTAAGAAATAGCCAGATAAAAATGTGGTGAGATAATTAATAAAAAAAAATGACATTTTGTCATCAGATTTCATTTATTTTTTGTTTGATTAGTGATTGCTTCTGTACAGATTTTCATGCATTCTCAGATTCATGCAAGGTTGTAATTTTGCAAATTTGTGGAAAATTATCAAATTATACATAATTTACAACATTGAATTTTATGTGTTAAAGCTTTAAAACCCATCAAATTTTTTTCTGTGGTGAAGTAGCACTAAGTCCTATTACAGTTTTAAATGTTTGTTTTAGTAATCTTAAAAATATGCTTCATTTATTTCAGTGAATTTCAAAACAAGCACTAGAGTAAAATGATAATTTATTTCCTTAAACCTTAGATTAAAGCTGTTCTGGCTTCACTTATAATTTCCATCGATATTATCAATTACATTGTTATTGGTATTATTTTGGTAACTTGTGATGAATATTGCTGATGTATATCTTTCTCTTATGTTAAATGAGTACATCACGTGACATACATAGATATATGTGTGTGTGTGTCTTGGAGATCTTGTGAATGGCTCTAACGATTTTTATGAGAATTTTGGGTTAGGGGATTTGTAGGTCGAAAAAGTGATTATTTTTATCCTCATCTTCTGGAAATTTCGCATTTGCTGTTAACCCTTTATCGGCCAGTTGCAACAACAGCAGAAAATGGATTTACTTGAAAATAGATATAACAATTTCAATGAAAGTTTGGAATTGATTTTGGAGAGCTAAATCAATTGGTTATATCCTCATTGTTAAGAAAATTCGTAGAGAGTTCACTGGTAACCCGCACACCATCTGGAAGAAATGTGGCATAAGCTTTGTTTCCTTGAAAATCGCTGAAAATTTTGAGAAGAATAAAGAAAAGTGTAGAGGTTTTTTTTAGATGAAACATGGTCTCACTTACCTTATTCTTCAGAAAAATTAGCTGTTGTGGCCCTAGAATGATGTATAGTAGAAATCTTGTCTTTGAAGAAACTGCTTAAATTATTTTGATATGAAATTATAGTTAGTGATTTCATATAATTTGATTTGAATTTTCATTATCTCCATGAAAATTAGCTGTCAGACATTTGCACTGTGCCCTGGGCAAACAAATAATAATTATCTTTAAACAAATCCATGTATCTACATGTCGAATTATTTTTACTATGAGACCGAGTGAATGCATGAGGGTTGTTGTGAGGTGGGCATTTTCTCTCATCTTTTTTAATGTATGTTCAAAAATTAGTTAAGTATTTTATGTATAACAAATCTTGTTACATAAAAATCTTAATTTGTGTATTATTATTACGTCTATTAAGTATCATTATTAATTTATATAATGTTAGTCTATTAAGTCTTTAAATTTCCAATTTTAGTCTACAAAGTCTATATATTTGAGGTAAAAACTTGTTGTGAGGTCTGTAACGTTTTTATTAATGTTTATTAATTTTTTTTTAATGAAATTTTGTCTAATTCTTGTAGGATCTTAATTTTTTTTTCTACATTTCAGATAACCCCCTAATACATTTTTGATTATAACTGTATGAATACTAAAGATAAAGTATACAAACAGTATACTTTTCCACACTGCCAGACTCTCAATTTTATTTTGTTGATAGATGGCTGTAGCAGTCATTATTATTCTGAATTAGAAAATTAAGGAATAGTGACAAATTAAAAAATTAAAGGGAGAAGAAATTGAAAATGTTGTTTAAATGTCAACTAAAGTTTATTTTTAATAAGCTTTATCTAATATTTCAACTAAATTCACCTAATCAGTTATAAATAAAATAAGGAGAAAAAGAAAATAGCTTTGTTGTTGATGATGATTAATGAAATGCTATGGAAAATATCCAGTTTTTTGGCTTCGTACTGTATTTTACTTTTTTTTTTTTTTTTTTTTTTTTTTTCCTGTGTAACTTATTGTTTTCAGACTTAATTCCAATTAAATCGATATATATTTTTTAAGTTTCTAAAACCCGGAAAATTATGAAATCCGGAATGGCGTCGGTCCTGCGATTTCCAGATTTTCAGTCCCACACTCTATTCGGTTTGCCAAGTCTAAAACTATTCAACTATGCCAAATATTTAGTTTAACTGAATCTAACGGTATCTGCATAGGCTGAATATTCAATTGACTAGCTAGACTAGCTGTATCTATAAAAATTAAAGTTTTTTTTTTTTTTCAGTTTTAAATTATTTGAGAAATTCTTAATAACAACTATTTTTTAACTACTTTAAATAAGAAAAAACCTTTTTAACTTGCCTCGTTGTTGGCCGTAAGCTTTTCACCTGGACGTCCAGGCCTCCTCAGTGGCTTCATCTGTCGTGAAGTTCGGACAGTGTTGATGTCTGTGGGCGGTTTTCTTTATGAGATGTCTCCACGCTTCATTTGGGGCCATTGCGTCGCTGTCATTGCACACATTATGGTTGGTTGTAATTTCTAAAGATTCACGGAACATTGCGTAATGGTAATTGTTATAATCGGCTAATTTTTTAGTTTCGTTAAATTTAATCTCTATTTTCGTTGTTATATGTTTTAGCTAGTGCGGTATTTACTTTGTCAGTTTTAATATCGTGTTTGTGTTCGTTAATGCGGGTTTTAATTTTCCTTTTAGTAACTCCGATATATGAACCAGCGTTTTTTTTTTTTTGATTAATAAAAGGTATTTTGTATATACCTTTTATTAATCAAAATAAAAACGCAGGTTCATATATCGGAGTTACTAAAAGGAAAATTAAAACCCGCATTAACGAACACAAACACGATATTAAAACTGACAAAGTAAATACCGCACTAGCTAAAACATATAACAACAAAAATATAGAGATTAAATTTAACAAAACTAAAAAATTAGCCGATTATAACAATTACCATTACGCGATGTTCCGTGAATCTTTAGAAATTACAACCAACCATAATGTGTGCAATGACAGCGACGCAATGGCCCCAAATGAAGCGTGGAGACATCTCATAATGAAAACCGCCCACAGACATCAACACCGTCCGAACTTCACGACAGATGAAGCCGCTGAGGAGGCCTGGACGTCCAGGTGAAAAGCTTACGGCCAACAACGAGGCAAGTTAAAAAGGTTTTTTCTTATTTAAAGTAGTTATAGTGATGTCTCGTTTTAAGTTATATAATTTCTAAACTATTTTTTAATTAAGATTATTCATGATAATTAGAAATATTACATTTTAATGAAAGCAACTGTTAATTACATTAACCTCCCAAAAAAAGGATATCCCCCCCCCCCCCAATTATTATTATTGCTCTCTCTTATTTCAATAGATTTTAATGTTCATATTTGTGTATGTATTTATACTATATTCATCTTGATTGCAGGTTCTCATGGGGTGTTTGTTGAAGTCACAGTTGGTGATAAAAATATTGTTGATTTTTTTACAAAATTAGGATTTTTAGAAATTGCTCATCCAGGTTTTCATAATGAAGATGTGTTTTATATGGGACGAACATTTTGATTTTGTTTTGAATTAAAGGGATGAAAAGTTTTAATTCTTTTAAGATATTTCATATATGGAAATATCTAGGTAGTTGTGTTATGCAACCAAACTGTTTTAAATGACAAAAAAATGAAATTCATTTAATTCATATTTATAAAATTTTCCTGGTTGCTGAGTGACAATCCAGTTATTATTTTCTGCTTTTTGTATCTAAATCTTAGATTTTTTTTTATATTTTTTCTTTGTCCCTCTAACGTTAAACAGATTATAGACAGGTTATCTATTATTTTGATAATTCTGTAAGATGTCATATTGAATTTATTTGTAATTATTTATTTAAACATACTTTCATAACTCCACTTTCAGAAGTATAGCTTGTTTTATGTGTATATTTTTAAGAAGTGAGTTGGAAAGTACATATTTATCTATAGATTACCCAGTATTGTAAATTTTAGTTGCATTATACTCTTTATATACTACTATCAAAAATCACCTTAAATAAGTAATATAAAAAATTTTAAACTTAGTTTACATTTATATATATATATGTAACAGTCATTTAATATACACAATTCTGCCTCTGTTTGAGTTTTGTTATATTACTTTTCTTATATTTTTATATGCCTTGTGTTAGCAATTTCTGTAATTGCTTCCATGTACGTAAATTTTACATTACTATATTTTTAAGATAATGCATGGTTTAAATATACATTATTAAAACTGATTCAAATGTTTTATTTAAAATACGACAGAACTTTCTCGCCAACCTAATAGTTTGTGTCTAAATTTACAATCTTTTAATAATGCATTGTTTTCACATATTTTATTTCTCTCTAAATATAGCATATATTACCAGCTATTACCAGTAGTGCATGTGGAGTATTTATTCAAATAATACTAGAGCCCAATAAGTATCTATTCTTTGTTAATAATTTAATTGAATATCACTATGTTAAAAAAATAAATAAACTTCATGATATATTGGGCAAATTTTGGAATCTAAAGTATTCTATTACATCAAGAGTGTTTATATAGATTTAAAACTACAAAATTTAAGATTATGGCCTTATTTGAAGTTAATCAATGAGAGACTTTCACCTGGTTTTCCAGGCCTCCTCAGTTGTCCATCCTTGATGCTGTTGCTACTGAAACTGAATCTCTGCCATTCCCTTTGTAGTCAAACCACTTCTGTTTTATTCCTCTCATTGGCTCATTGCTGTTGCAACTGCTCCAGTGTTTTAAAATTTTGATTATTTCCCTATTAATCATGTATGTATAATTTATAACTTGCTAATTTTTTAATACATTTAAAATCCATTTCAATATCTGTTTATTTTGGTTAATTCCGGGGTAGTTTTATACATAATATCCAATTTTATTGTCATGAGTTTTATATTTTATTTCTTTGTCATCCCAATATAATAGCCAATTTTATTGTCATGAGTTTTATATTTTATTTCATAGATGCTTACTTTTTCAATAGGATTAATCAAGTCTTCATTGTCATGTATACGTTGGAAAATATTGAGATTTGGTTTAATTGAAATGTTAATTATTAACTTTAAGTAAGGACGTAATCTTAAATATTATATTTAAAATAAAACATCAAAACTTCCTAATAACATTAAAATAAAATGATTAAAAAGGCTTACTTGAAGTTCCATGTGAGATCTTTCATTGCGCCACCACAACTTTCTC
Organism: Salticus scenicus; assembly: GCA_963930645.1. Classification (NCBI taxonomy): domain Eukaryota; kingdom Metazoa; phylum Arthropoda; class Arachnida; order Araneae; family Salticidae; genus Salticus; species Salticus scenicus. The sequence continues at coordinate 956,291 of OZ005651.1, forward strand.
GAACATCCTCATATCATGCTGTTTGGCGATGATACTTACGTTTCTTCTACACTTGATCTTCAGGTCTCAACAGATGGTGCCATTTCTGGTCTAAGCTTATTATAGGGTCATTCTTATTGCAACTGCAGTTACTTGTAAAAATTTCGATTGTTTCCTGATTCATTGCATAAATATGATTTTCGTAATTTACTAATTTTTTAGTGTTCTGAAAATCTATTTTTATTTCTTTGTTTCTATCGATCTTAGTTAAGGCAGTAGTTGTTTTATCAAATTATGAAAATCATATTTACGCATTGAATCGGGAAACAATCAAAATCTTTACAAGTAATTGCAGTTGCAGTAAGAATGACCCTATAATAAGCGTAGACTAGAAATGGTGCCACCTGTTGAGACCTGAAGATCAATGTGTGGAAGAAACATCAGTTTCATCGCCGAACAGCATTATGTGAGGATTTTCGAGAGAGTTGTAGCATCACAATGAAAGATTTCACGTGGAACTTCAAGTAGGCCTTTTTAATCATTTTCTTTAATGCTAAATTTTATAGTTTTTGTTGTAATATGAGGTCCATGAAATTGAAATTCTTGAATATATATAACAAACATTTACTGAAGACAATAAACATGACGAATTACGATACACACATTCGAAAATAAGAAGAATTAAAACATATTTAAGTGTAAATTAACTTCATACATCTTAGTTTTCTACCACACAGGTAACAGCCACAAAGGCCAGCACACTTAGCTACATTTCTCTTTCAACTGCCGTGCCCGCAGCCGGGGCAGTTTAGGGAGCTCTCTCTCACGCGCATGAGCAATTAAAGGCACATCTGTTTTATTTATTAAAATGAATCGTTCGCTACTCCCAACAGTTTTAAATTAGTTATTGAAGCTTAATTTAATTATTTGATTTTATTGGTTATGTAAATATTCTACAACTTACACAAATCCAAATTATTTCTGGTTTCATAGTAATTATCTATCTTTTAATGTTCCATAATGTTTTGATTTTATGGCTGTCACGGAGTAATATTAATAGGAGTTGAAGGTCCAATGGGAGAAAGCTACGAAACTGTGATCTAAATTTTTGGTAAATATTGAGGGCGCCACTTGTCATTCCTCCCTACCTCGGCGCAGATATACTGTTGTTTTCAATAGAATTTTGCTGGAGTACATTTAAATTTTTTTTATTTTAAGCAATTTAATTTCTTTGTAAGTTCTTAAAACTGCATAATTCAAAATCAGATGTTTCAAATAAATGCTTCGTTCCTAGTTGTAAAACAGGCTATAATAGTGATAAGAAAAAAAAAAAAAGCCCTAGGAGAAAAATAAAGTCCAAGTTCATGTTTTCTGCACCTAAAGTAAGTTTTTTTTTTTTTTTTCTTTACAAAATTTCATCCATTCTCCTTCCTCCCAATTGTCTGTTTTAGCTAGCTTCGGTTCATAAGAATCGTCATTTTTTAAAAGCTTTCTTTCAAAGTAAAATTAGTATAAAATGGCTCTTAAAAAAAAACATGCTGGTTAGAATACTCTATTTAATGAAATTTGCTTTCAATCGAAATTTTTTCAGCTTGATATTATTTAAAAAAAAAATAATTAAAATGAGACATTTCCCCCATTGAATAACATTGCGGAAGCTGGAGAGAAGGAAGGATTGCACGCTGGTGCCATCTGTAAACATTAGAAAACAACATCACAAAATTTCAGTGTTACCTTTTTCTCCTGTCTTTTTACTCCGTGATGGCTGCCTTTTGCTGTAGAACTTATATAGTTACAATGCTTGTCCAGCTATTCATGGAAATGTTTAAAAGTGTTAAAACTATCTTTTGTTATAGATTATTTTTAAATATTTTAAAAGAAGCTTTCTATTATAGAATATCTTATTTTCATTCATTTTCAATTTATATTTTTAATTCTTCAATATTGTATTTCATTCGAATATACCAAATAGATTTAAAAAAGCATATTAATACAAACTTCATATTTTCTTGTATGTTTAGGTTTTTTTTTTTTTTTTTTTTTTTTTTGGCAGGGGGGGGGGGGGGGATTAATGTGTATGACATCTTGCAGTTTTAATATAGTAAATTTTCTGTTTAGATACCACATGGTTGTTATGAATTACAATTTGAAAACTACAATGTATAAGTTCATTAATTTAATTTCTGCCAGTTTCATTGCAGTTTATTTCTTATTTTAGCAAAATATGATTCATGATAGATTAAATTTTATAAATATAAAAATATTTGTATAGCAAAGTGTTATTTTTCAGTATAAATCAAAAATTTCTTTTAGTTAATTATATTCATTTTTTATCATTTTACATATGAATGTAATATTGGCTTTTCAATATATTGTTTCATTCTCACCTGTCTTTTAATGCAACATTATTTTTTTCTGTCTGTAATAGAGATTAATATGTTAATGGTTGTTATTCTGAAAAGAATCTTATCTGTGATATATTGAGTGCTAATATTTGTCAATGACTGATAAAGACTTGTTATATCTAATTCATAATTTTACTTTCCTTTTTATTGTTTTAGCTACAATTTAAATTATTTTAATTTTGTAAGAACAAAATAACTTTTTTTTCCAGGAAGCTATAGCTATAAATTTTGTTGAATGATTTGCTAAAAATTAATGTTTTAATAATATAATATAGAAAACGTACTAAAGGCAAAGATGCTAAATATTTTTTATACAATGTAATTGATATGGTTGCAGTATATATACATATACAGTCAAACCTCGTTAATGTGAATTACATTTAACATGAATTGTTCTTACAAGCCCCATCAAAATGGAGATCATTTTCTGAGTTACTAATAGCATGAGCTTCTGATAACATGAAAAAAAAAATTATTCCCCTTAAGATTCATGTTAATAAGGTTTGACTGTATTTATTTATGTTTATTTTAATATTAGACTTAAAATATTATTTAAAGGATATTATATAGGAAGCTATTTATATAAACATTTCATTTTTATTTCAGCTTAAAAATAATATACAGCAATTATTTCTATCAAATATATTTTTAAATATTAGCTTAATGGAAATAAGTTATTTAATGCATTCACTTCAATAATAAATTAAAGCAATGTATATAAATTATTAAACTTAAAAACTTCTTATCTTTCTTTTGCCTCCAAAGTAGTAACATGTGGTAACACCTGAAGAAGAAAGGCCACGTCGTTTTGAAACTGATAGTGTTTACATTAATTTTATGATGTGTAAAGAAGCTTTTAAGTTTAATTATATTAGTACTTCAATTAATAAAGTTAATAATCAATTATCTGTGATTTCGTTGGACAAAGTTACAAGATATTTGTAACAATATACAGTAGAGCCATGGTTATCTGATCCCTGGGTAAACCGAGGTAATTCTGAAAATTCCATGTACTGGAGAAGGCATGGCTTTTGATAAATGACGTAGATAACTTTGACAAATTTTGCTATACAGTACTGTATTTTATAATTTATATATGTATGTATTGTATCACATTTTTAACTGGCTGCATTTATATATGTAGTATATGTATTATTTTACTTCATTGACTATGTTCTTATTCATTTTAAATTTTGCCGTATGTTCCCCCTTCGATTTATGATGGGATCCGGACAAAATAACGCTTAAAAAAAAAATATATGATCTGTTTGAAAATTTGAATTTGTGTCACGTGTGATCGTGGTGGAGAGAGTAAGACCTTGTAAATCTGAATAAATTAATTAAAATAAATATATCATATAGTGGAATTTCATTATTTTATCTATATTTAATTTTAAGTTATTTTATCATTTGTTTTTCGCCATTCAAAATACATTTTAAAAATATTGTATATCACTGCTGATATCAAAGCTGAGCACTGTTCGCTAACCTGAATTAAAATTTTTAAAATTGATAAGCACAATTGTATTCATTGTGACTAATCTTGACTAAAGTTAATAAACATAGTCTTTAAGCTCTTTTAAGCAAAATTTATAACAATTTTTGTGGTGGATTTGTCCGTATGTCGATGGTCTGAGTAAGGTATGTGTTGTTATGAAATTTTATACAGCATTACTAATAATTACCAACTCCTTTTTGCTTTCCAATTATTTATGTAGGCGATATTTTGTCCTCGCGATATATTGTGCTGCGAGATTTTGTCCCCAACCCATTTACAACAATGTCTGTGTTATCCGAGTTTTTGTTTATCCGAGGTAGCCTTCATCCATATTACCTCGGATAAGCAGGGTTCTACTGTATTAATGATGTTTTTTATTTATTTTAAAACTATAACTTATATTATTTAATATGTATTCAATTTATGAAGATAATGTGTATGAAGACATTAATTAATGCTTTAGAATTCATTTAGCTGAACTTTTTGAATTTTTTTTAAGATATTAATAAAAGTGTATTTGTTTAAAAAAATTTTTGTTTATATTGAAAGTTATGTGCATTGTAATTTTATGTTATATTAAATAAATGGATGGTTATAACAGCCATTTTGTTTTAACAACTTCACCGGCTATCCCGAAGTAACTCGGGGAGAAATGTAGGCTTCCATACACAACAGTGGCCGGTGAAATGGTTAAAGAGGTATTATGTTCATATATATATATAAGCTCTGAATGAACTATCTAGAATTTCTCTATATAAAGTTAGTATTCTTATAGAAAACACTCAGCAGATTTTCTGAAAATTTAAAAATTGAGGAGTTTTGCTGTCTTTGATTCAAATTAAAGAGTAGTGATATACATTAATGCTTTTATGTTACATTAAATGTACCCCCTGACTCTTTAAATAAGAAAATATTTAATAGGATTATTTAACAGATCACTTTTTTCCTGTAAAAATTGATAAATACATGAATAACTTAACTTTTTGCAGAAAAGTGTATTATTATTGGTTTACTTTTTAATTTTATCTTAAAATTATGCATATGAATGGTATCTATTCATTAAGCACTCTATATAGACAAATATATATACATATTTTTAGAATATATATACTCATTGCCATAAAAATTTGCACACCAAGAAAGAGTTGTCAGAAGGAAACAAAATTTTACATACCAGGGTGGTTATAATTAAACTTCCCCTATAAACAGATCCTACAGCGCAAACGGGTGAACGGAATGCAATGAAATTTGGTATGTAGATTGTACTTTTTTTTTTCAAAATTCCATGAGCGCATCTTGTGTATAGTCTGTATACCAAATTTTATTGCATTATGTGCACCCGTTGGTGCTATAGGATGCTGTTTATAGGGAAGTTTAATTATAACTACCCTGTATATAAGTTCAATATTGATATAAGTAAGTGATTACAAAATCAAAGCAAAATTATCATTTATTACAGGAAAATTTTCAAAAGAATGGAGGTTTTAGTACCTTGTTGGGCCACGTCTAGCGTGAATGCACAATGTGATACGGGCAGGCATTGAGACATACAAGTCCTGTTTGATGTTGTGTGGCATCTCACACCACATTTGTTGTAAACACACCTCTAATTCGTCTAAACTCATAGGCTGACCAATTGCCATCCTAAGTAATCCCAGATATGGTCAATGGGTGACAAATCTGGGAATTGAGCAGGCCAGGAAAGGGTAGTATTGTGGCAGAGACAGTCCTGTGACATTCTTACTGTGTGGCTGAACATTGTGCTGTTGAAAAATGGTTCCTGGGAGCCCTGCCATGAGTGGCAATACCAATGGCTGAAGGATGTCATGAACATACCGCTAAACTGTCATGGTGCTGTGGATCAATATTAAGGATGACTGTATGTCGTATGCAATGTCATCACACCAGCTGTGGGTGCAGCTGTAAAGCAAAAGCGGGATAGAGGCATTCACTATGGTGCTTCCTCACACGTACATGATTGTCATCACTGCCCAAATTGAATCTGGATTCTTTTCTGAAGATGACCTGATTCCATTCAGTTGCAAACCAACCCCGCCAAGCTTGACATCACTCCAAATGGAGAAGAGGGGGTGGGTATTATTAGTAGCACACGTAATGGGCACCACAATAGCAAATCTCCTTCAGCCAGGCACCCTGCTATGGTACGTGCAGACATAGGGACAGTTCGTGTAAGTTGTGCATATGTCTAGATGGCAAACAACGAAACAGTTGGTGCTATGTGTATATTTTGTATGATGCGATGGTTTTTTTCAATCATTGGTCTGTCGAGTGTATCCTCAGCCTGGTCACAGTGTAAGTAACCTCTTTCTTGTCCACTGGTCCCAACACCTCCTCACAGTAAAATCAGAATAACCTAGGTGGCTGGCTACTCGCCAAGCTTATCATCCACATTCCATCATACCGATGATTCTTCCTTTCTGGGACTCTGACAGCTGCTCATATTACCTTCGATGGCAGTGTAACAGCATCTCTGTTTAAAAAATGTCCCTCTGCAACAGATTATGTACGCAAAATAAACTCTGCTTACCTATTTTATACTTTAAGATTGAAGTTCAACACCCTCTGGTGGCATTACACAATGTGCAATCACATTGCAATTCTAATCATTTGTATATCTGCTTGGCACGTATCTACATGTCGAGTTCCGTTACAGTCCAACAATTACTTCTTGTGCAAATTTTTATGGCAATGAGTGTATATTAATTATTATCATTTGTTGTATTTTAAAGTTTCTGGAGATAATGTGTATAAAGTTATAGATTTTTAAAGAAATTTTTATATTAAATGTAATTAATGAATTAATTTCTTTTAGAAAAAATTTTAAAATTATCAACATAAGGCCTTATAAGGGGAAGTCATAAAAGAAAGAAAATTGTTGATGATGCTTTTTCGATCTTAAAATTTTTTTTAGCAATAATAATCTTACAATGTGTATTACACAGATTTATCATATACTAGATATAAAAATATTAATATATTATGTATTAATAATATAATAAATCATTTGTCTGAATCAGTTGTGTTTATTTTAACATGGGACCTAAAAGATTATTTAAAGAAAAGGAATATGTATGCAAATATTTTAACATTTATTTCAGTTTATAAATAATATAGGGTCAGGTAAAGAATTGTGACTAGTGCCATTTTTAAGAAAACTGTAAATTATAACAAAATTTTTGAAAAACGAATTTGACAACTCAGTGTTCAAAGTTATTTAGTCCAAAAGGAAGATATTTTAGGTCAGAAAATTTAAACTATAAGCATACTAGTAGTGCATTTATATATCTCTGATATGTTTTTAATCATTCTAATATAATTTAATCTTTTAAAATATATGATCATAACTACCCCCCATTGTTTTTCAAAAATGGGGTAATTATGATCACACTTTAATAACATACTAACAGCGCATACAATATATTAAAATAATAATAATAATTAAAGGAAGCACTTAACCTTCAAACAATATAGGAAACCAACAAACCCCTGAAATGATTTATGATTTATACTGGAAGTTGCAATCTGTAAATCAGGGAAGGAAGATAAGTACCAATGAAAATAAACATATGTTTTTAACACAAATATATCTAAATTTAGAAGTACTTTATCTTTTTTTATCTCCGAGGTTCATCTTTCTCTTCAAATAACCAAATAATTTATTTTTTTTTAAAACATACAGAGAGGCAAGCTACAAATGATTGTGGGAGGGGGGACGGACCATTTATGTATGTTTTTTCAGATAGAGTTGTTATTTTTTAACAATTCTAGACACTTATTTTGATTTGTTAAAGCAATTTATACCTAGATGTCGTTTTGTTTGAATTTGATTTAATAAATAGAAATTATCCTTTTTGTGTTTAACCACTAGGATAATTTTCCAAACAACAAATTTTAGAATTATGTGTAGTTAGAAACACTTAAACCCCAAATCAAAACAACAGTAGTAGTTGTAGTGCCCATGACAAAATTTCCATTGGTGTAAAGGAAAAACAAGGAAAATAATTTTGTTCTTTTGGTGAGGTTAATTTTGACCACTCCCATTGATTTCAAATAAAGAACCCTGCAGAAGTAAAAATTTAGTAGGGTGTTCTTGAAAGGTAAAAGTATTCCCTAATTATAATTATTTTCATTAGAAAAAGAATAAAAATTTTATAAAATTAAAAAATGTAATAGTCATAATTACCCCACCTGACACTACAAGCCATTATTTGTATTGATTATTTTTTAATTATTAGTTTAATGTATCATTTCAGTTAGTAAAGTTTCTAATTAATGATCTGCAATTTCATTGGACAAAGTTACAAGACCCTAGTAAAGATTTAATTATTTTAAAACAATTGTAAGTTATTTGATAAATATTCAGTTTATGTATTTAATAAGGAAATCTGGATTATAATCGAACATGCACATTACAAAATAATATTGTATTCATGTAATAAATTATTGCATCAATATAATAATTATTTTAAAATATATACATTCAAGAAAACTTTTAATTTTGATAATAAAGGTAAACAAAAAACTTACTTCGTAAATACTAAGATTGTCTTCAGCTTCATCAATCTTTTTAATTAAAATAATAAATTAAAAGCTAGTATTTTTTTAAAAATGCAAACTTTGTTAAATAAATAAAATAGCTCTATTTATTATTTAGTATATGAAAGGCAAAAAAGAAAAGTTTACATATACATTCAGTTGCTATTCTAATGATTATTGAAGAAGCCTATAAGAATTTTTTCTGGAATTAAGACTGGTGCTACCGTCTATTGAAAAATTTGTTTACAATTTCAATTTTAATATATAGTCATTTTTATAGTTCTCATTCCACCTCATTGTTATTTTGTAAAAATAGAAGGAGAAGAGGAAAATAGGTAATATATATAGAGATATATATTTTTTTTTCTGTAAAAAAATATTTTAAAGAATAAATTTATTTAAAATATACATAAGATTTCAGAAATTAATTTTTTACCCAAAATAAAAAAATGGAGAGGGAGGACTTATTTATAGGATTATGGAAAAAATACAAAATTGCTTAAAAGTAGGGAGGGGGCTTATATTCAGGATTTTATGGAATCTGATTTGGCATGAAATGTTTCAGTATGATGTGTGAGCACTCTCTTTCAGCTACTTAATATACATTAGGGTGTCCCTGAAATGAGGGGGAAGTTTTTTTTTCCTTTTTTGAAATCCAGTACATATACACTCTAAATTTTTTCTATTTTACCCTAAATGCTTTTTAGCAAAATATCCAGCTCTCTGGGATAATGTTAACCCGTGCCGAATTGACAGGAAAATCCTAATGTCACGGGTTAACATTATTCCAAAGAGATGATATTTTAATGAATTGTGTTTAGTTTCAAATAGAAAAACATTAGAGGGTATGCATATCGGATTTTACTATTATAACTTATTTTTTATCATGGTGGATTACTTTTTAAAATCTATAACACAAAATTGTAAAATCATGCTTATTTATTAATAAATATTTTTAAAATTTTTATTAAATGATTTTTCATCTCAAAATTACCAGCTATATTTGAAAAAAGTTTTGCTATAGTTCCCTCTGTTTCTCCCTTTTTTTTCCACTCTGTACCTTAACACATATACATGTACAAAGAAAATAAAATCATGTGATATGGTCTTCATTTTTCGAAAATTGTATGTTAAGTAGCAATATTATTAAATTTCTATTTAAAATTTCAGTTCTATAAATATTTAAATATTTTATTGTTTTATTATAAAATGTAATGCTTGTATGGACAATTTTTTAATGTGGTTTTTCACTTATGCTATAGTTTAAAAACAAAATTTGTGTGCCATATATTAAATAAAATAACTACATTGTGATCTATATTCTTCATAGATTTGATTAAATACTCTTTTTTTCTTTTTTTTTTTTTTTAATTGAAAGTTATTATTACTATTTTGATACAATATGCACTTCTTATTGTTATAAAATGTTAAATTAAACAAGCCTTTATTATATGTTTATTTATTTATTATATCTTCTCAAATTCAGCATAATGTGTTATGATATATATTTTTTTTAAAATGATTACAGAAGTGTTCTGTGAGTTTTGTTTATTATCTTGACTTGAGTTGAGTTTAATTGAAGCAGCGTGTGCTTTATATATAAATTATGTCTTATCTTTTTAATATTTTGATGTACATATTTTCTCTCTGTACACTTTATATATGTTTGTATATTGGATTTCATGTGTATTTTGATGCTGTTTTTGAACTAAAAATGTATTTTTTGAAAAGAACAATAAAATTGGTTTAAAAAATCTAAGTTTCATGTTATGAGTTACTGCAAATTTGATTTTTTTTTTTTTTTTTTCTTTTTCAAGTGTTTGAACTAGAAAGCATCAATGGTTAATAAATGATATGTTACATAAATGAATTTATTCAGTTATATCAGACTCTCACTAAGTGCAGAATTTGCAATTTTAAGATACTTGAGAAAAACTTGCTAAAACAAAAGAGCATTCATGAAAATAAATGCAAAAACCTTTTGCTGACTTTGTGTTGTGTCATTAAATTTTTCTACTGGGTACCCGGCTCTCTTCAGATGACATCCTCTGTGAGGGACTTGAGCTTGACTGAATTGCTGTATCTTCTGTCACCATAAGGTGGCACCATACGTGATCGGGTGCCACTGCGCTGCTGTTGTTGCAGACTTCACTATTATTCATGATTTCAATGGATTCGCGGAACATTGTGTAGTGATAATCTTCATAGTTAGCTATTTTAGTAGTTTTGTCAAAATTGATTTTAATATCTTGTTTACTAAATGTTTTGGCTAAGGCTGTGTTGAATTTTCCCGTTTTTATGTAATTTATGTGTTCGTTAATTCTTGTTTTAATTTTTCTTTTGGTAACCCCAATATAAGATCCTGGTTGATTGTTTTGATTAGTAAAAAGAATTTTATAAATCTCTGTGTTTTCTAGAGGTGGAATGGGGTCTTTGTTACTTCTAATCAACTGAAAAATATTTTTATTGGGTTTGATAGGGATGTTAACGCCATACTTACTTCCTATATTTTTAATTCTATTGGAAGCTTTGCGATCATATGCAGGAATTTATAAAAATAAATAATAATATTAAACCACAGAGATTTATAAAATTCCTTTTATTAATCAAAACAATCAACCAGGATCTTATATTGGGGTTACCAAAAGAAAAATTAAAACAAGAATTAACAAACACGTAAATGATATAAAAACGGGAAAATTCAACACAGCCTTAGCTAAAACGTTTAATAAACAAGATATTAAAATCGATTTTGACAAAACTACTAAAATAGCTAACTATGAAGATTATCACTATGCGATGTTCTGCGAATCCATTGAAATCATGAGCAATAGTGAGGCCTGCCATAACAGAGGCGCAGTGGCACCCGATCGCATATGGCACCACCTTATGGTGACAGAAGATACAGCACTTCAGTCAAGCTCAAGTCCCACACAGAGGATGTCATCTGAGGAGAGCTGTGTACCCGACAGAAAAATTTAATGACACAACACGAAGTATTGTGTCAGTATTGTATTTATTTTAACCCATTCATGGTCACGCCATTTTTAATTTTTTCATTTCAAAGCCATTTTAGTGGGATGTGTTTTATATATTTTTAAGTCATTAAGTACTAATAATAATACAAATTTATCAGGAATACTGAGAAACTCATTGTTTTATATTTAGCAAATTCGTAGCAATGAATAAATGATTCAGAAGCAAAAAACTCTGACCGCGTATATGCGTTCATGACCATGAAAGGGTTAATTAATTAATTTGTACTTCGTTCTTAGTTATTATATTTAAAAGAGCATTCTTTCAACACTAAATGACTCAGTAATATATTTTTTTTTAGATTATTTGGAGGGGAGGGTGGAATAAAATAAAAAGTCTTTGTTCTTTTAATAATTAAGGCATTTACATATATATGTGTAATGGTTAGTGTCCCTGACTCCTGCATAGTAGGACTCAGGTTCGAATCCCAATCAGAGCATGAATGTTGTCTATTAGGGGCTGTGATGGCCACCTATTGTGTGCCTCTTCACAAAAGGCCACAAATTCAGTGACTCCCTGGCCAATATTTAAGAAGCAAGTACCATGCCATTGGAAAGAATATAAGGTAAAGACACCAGTGCTCGTCACCCCCTAAAATCTGCACCAATAGTCGTCACCCTCTTAAAAAACGTGTTAAAATAAGCGTTTTATAACCTGTATGGATTTGAATCTACTTGTACAAGATTCTCCAAAGCCTTCTGATTCTTATAACATAAAAAGTTCGATTTCAAGTATTGGGGAAGAGTAGGGAGAAGCAAAATAAGGGAAGTATACGCTAAATTACAATTGGATTGAGTCAACGTAAAGCGAATGACTAAGGGAATATATATGCATTTCTTGATATATTTTGTTGTTTGCTGCATTTGACATTGCTCATAAAGCATTGTATGTAATGTTTATGAAATGCAGAGTACGATTTATGTGCAACTTTTTAAAATTTGACATAATATAAAGGTTTTTAAGGTATGACGACTACTGGTGTATATTTTGCACGTTTTACCAGTGTTCGTCACCCCTGACGAACACTGGTGTTTTAACATTTTTAATAACTGGGTAACTTTTTTGATGAAAAATACTATATGTTCGTTTAGAATTATGATAATATAATTTTTTTTTAATTGGACTATCGGCACCAGTAGTCGTCAGGGGTATTCATAAATGTAAACAAATGTATTAAATGTAAACAAATGTATTTTAACCTGAAGAACGTGAACTTTATTGCACTTGTAACTATAGCTTGTTTAAATAAAGTCAGTTATGGTACTGTTAATTCACTATGACTGACTTTAAACCACCTAAAATTTTCCATATTATTTTGCTGGAAAAATTAAACAATGGCACATAAACATATTTAGTTATAAAGAGCTTTTTCTAGTTTTCTGTTATATATTTTCAAAAAACAGACATGATTACTCCATACATCTGTCTAATGTATTTTAAATTTTTATGATGTCATGCTTTTGCGAAGATGTATTTAAGTGATGTTTTAAAGTTGCTTCATACTAATTAGATATAAACTATAAGTACCATTTAAGCACTTTTTTATGCATTTTATGTAAGTTTTTTATTGACCGTGATAATTTAATTTTAATTCATATGTATTTTGAAAATAATAAAATACAAAGGCTTAATTTCATAGTTAGCATGACTGTGAGTCGGTTCAAAATTATGTTAAGGCTTTTTTGTTATGTTAGATGCAGGTGAATAAAAATTTATATAGAAAATATTAAACATTAAAAACATTTCTTAAGCAAGTTTTCTGTTTATACATTATATTAATTATGTAAGATAGACAAATAGTTAAAATGTTGATCAAAATTACCCTGTTGACTGTTGTTCTTAAATAATTAAAATTGTAAGATACAGATCCATAATATTTGATAACATTAGCTTGATGTGTAGAATAGTACTAGCAAGCTTTGCCACATTCGCTGGTCCCCAGTGGTGCAGCGACGGGGGTGGGGGGTGGGGGGGGGGTCCAGCAGGTCTGGACACCCCTATGAGCTAAGATTTTTTATTCAGAAATTTAAGCATTATGTAGGGCCTGATTACCGCAGTAGCAGGTGGGGCCCGGACCCCGAACCCTGAATAGCAGGGGGGCCCTAAAACTAATTTCTTTTGTGATTATTTGATCACAATTTGTTCTGTGTTCAAAAATTTTGGTCACTTTTTCAGCTATTTTCACATCGTCAAGTACTGGCGGGGGTCTAAGAAAGCATGTGTGCCTCAGGTCTACATGAAGTCAAGCAGGTCCTGACATTACGTGTAAAAATTCGACCAGAAATTTGTACAAAAATCGACATATTTTTACTTTCCAAACATATGTATGTGAGGAAAGTATTGTAATTATGCCAAAAAATCAGACTGCAACAATTTGAAGTTTGAAGTTTCTACACGATTTGAGGTTCCCTAAGTTCATTTTTGCTATATTTACGTTGATGTAGTATGATGTATATAAGTATGTATGTGTGTGCCTGTGCGTGAACACGATAGCATCTGAAAGCTTTGTTTCAAGAAGCTGAAAGTGTGTACGTATGTTATAAATCACTTTAGCAAGAACCCTATTGATTTTGATGAATCTAGTCCTTATAGTTTTATTTTTATTTTACTTTTTAACAGAGACACAAAGAAAAACTCTTTGTCATTATGGCCTATGGGCCCAAATTTTTTTTAATGTAAACGTCAACGTGAGTGCTTCAGAGTACCTGCAATTCATTGCAACCAATGCTTACCTCCATCAAAAGTATAAAAATCTTGAAGATGATTTTTCAGAAAAAAAAAAAAAAAAAAAAAAAAAACAGTCAAAAGCGTTTTTAATTTAGACTCTGTGTTCGATTCCACCATCCAGTCATATTCGATTCTTAAAATCGAACTCCGCACTCAATGGCACTTTCGATTTAATTGTTTTCATCTCAACTTTACTTTTTTCTGTTGCGACAGGTACGAACATCTCAACTCCACGCAAACAGAAACTAAAAAAGAACAGTTTCTTCTTTTTCATCCGCACGGTAGCTTGCATGCTATCTTTCGCATTATTCGCAAATATTACTTCATATTATTATTTACGCACTATCTTCGCATTATATTGTTTATCGTAAATATTCAACCGCAAAGAACAGTTTAAGTTTATTCTTTTTTCACCCGCACGGTAGCTTGCATGCTATCTTCCGCATTATTATTTTCGCAGTTATTACTTTACATTATTATTGTTTATTACTAAATCGCAATGTTTCATCGCACCTTATGTTGTCAACGCATTTAAATCTGTGTTTATGTTTAATATAGTTTTGTTTTGTGAGTGAAAGAACGAGTGTCTTTATTATTATCTTCCCATCACATCAAATTACACAACATAATCTGGAGGCACCGGCAAGATTTTTGGTGAATTTTCGCTAGCTTACAAATTTGGATATCCAAGCGCAGCTATTAAGGAATAAAACAGATAAGTACTTATTTTCCTATTTTACAAGTTTGACTTTGGTTTTTCGCATTACTCCATTACGTAGTAATGGCAAGCAAAAAGAACAGTGACGATGACAGTAATGAAACTGTTGCTTTAGAAGATGCTGAAAAAATAGCAAAACATTATCGAGGCAGAGCGAAATCTGCGCTTACTAGAATTATGAATTTCATAAATAATGAAAATCAAATTTTTCAAAAACATGATCTTTTAAATAAACTTGAAAAGATTGAAATTATTTATTCTGATTTTGATAAAGCCGATTCTGAATTACCTGATGAAATTTCAGAAATAGAAGAATTTGAATTGAAATATTATGAAACCAAAGCCAAGCTTCAACAAAAACTTGAAAATTTATCTGTAAACATGCAAACAAATATTTTAAATTTTCAAAATCCCCCCATTAATACAAGTGCTATATCTAGTAATTTTCGGTTGCCTAAATTAAATATTTGTCCGTTTTCTGGAAATTATAAAGATTGGATGTCTTTTAAGGATTTGTATATATCATTAGTTCATGAAAATGTTAATTTATGTAATGTACAAAAATTTCAGTACCTAAAGGGTTTATTAAAAGACGAACCGGCTTCTATTATCAAACACATTCCAATATCTGAGAATAGTTATCTGGAAGCCTGGGAAAAATTACTTACTAGGTATGATAAGAAAAAACAAATTATTTCTGCACTTATTAAAACCTTTATGGATCAACCAACTGTAAGTCATGCTACTGCATATAACTTACGTAAGATAGCAGATACTTCGGATGAAGTAATTAGGGGATTAAAAACTATTGACACTAAAGCTACTGAAAGAGATGTATGGTTAATTTATATTTTATTACAAAAACTTGACCATAAATCACGTGAAGAATGGGCACAATATTCCGCAAAAATTGATTTTCCTACTTTAGAGATCTTTTTACAATTTATTAATGATAAATGTGCATCTATGGAATTATGTAATGAAAATGAGAGTAAAGAGAATGAGTATAAACAAAATAAGGATAAACAATTTAAGTTATCTAAGTTTCATTCTAACGTTAATTACAAATGCATTTTATGTAAAAACAATAATCATTTCTTGTTCAAATGTTTTAAATTTAAAGAACTTCCTGTTAAGGATAGAAAACAATTTGTTAGAAAAAACTCATTATGCAGCAATTGTTTATCAAATAAACACTCTATCGCTCAATGTAATTCCACTTATACCTGTCATTTTTGTAATGCAAAACATCATTCTAGTATATGCGATAATAATTTGAAAACTTATACAGCTTCGGCTTCATCTGCTGGTAATAATTTTGAAAACTCTGAGAATCGTACAGAGCCATCTGGCATATCTCAATTCCAAACAAGTACTCATAACCATTCTATACAAACATCTTTCGCTTTACTTCCTACAGCTAGCGCTTATATTTATGATTCAATGGGTCAGAGACATGTGCTAAAAATTTTATGCGATTCAGGCTCTGAAAGTTCTTTTATCACTGAATCATGTATGAGTATTTTAGGTTATGAGAGAAAAAATGCAAGATTTCCCGTCAAAGGGTTAGCGAATTCAAAGATTGCAATAACTAAAGGTTATACAGACATTAATTTAATTTCCATTCACGATTCCGATGTCAAGTTATCCATGCGAGTTTTTATATTAGATAAATTAACAGCTCCATTGCCATCAGAGAAAATAAACAAGGAACATTTTTCGCATTTAAAAAATATGCAACTGGCCGATCCCAAATTTGAAATTCCAAGCAAAATTGATATGATTTTGGGATCTGATTATTTTTTTTCTATTTTACTTCCTGGTCAAACAATTTGTACTGAGAATGGTTTAATTGCTCAAAATTCAATTTTTGGTTTTCTCGTATCCGGAAAATTACCTGAATCTCAGACAAAATCTAATTCGATTTCAAATTTACATATTTACGAAACTAATATTGATAGTGAGTTAAAACGTTTTTGGGAATTAGAAGAAGTTTTTAATCCAAGTGAGAAGTTACTTTCACCCGAGGAACAGTTTGTGGAGTCACATTTTCAGGAAAATTATTCAATTAATCCAGAAGGCCGTTTTGTGGTAAAACTACCATTTTATAAATGTAAATCTGAATTATGTAATACAAGACCCGCTGCACTTTCCCGATTGTATGCAATGGAGAGGAAATTTTCTGAAAATCCAGAATTCGAACAACAATATAAAGATTTTTTATATGAATACGAACAATTAGGACACATGGAGGTAGTTACTCAAAATTCACTAAATATTTCTCAAAGGGAACAATATTTCCTACCTCATCACGCAGTTATTAAACCTTCTAGCACTACCACTAAATTAAGAGTCGTTTTTGATGGTTCCTGCAAAACTTCTGATGGTAAATCATTAAATTCAGTTTTAGGTGTTGGCCCTAAATTACAACGAGACATTTTTGAGATCTTACTTAATTTTCGATTACCGGAGATAGTTTTTTCTGCAGATGTGGAGAAAATGTACCGCCAGGTTTTAATTTCTGAGGACGATCAAAATTATCAAAAAATCCTTTGGAGATACAACCCTAATGAGGAAATAAAGGAATATAAATTGAAGACAGTTACATATGGCCTTGCTCCAGCATCCTTTTTGGCCACTAGGTGCATTAAGCAAATCACTCTAGATTATAATCAAAATACAAATGTCTCGCGTACTTTGTTAAAAGATATATATATGGATGACTTGATATCTGGTTCAAACTCAGTTAATAGAGCAATATCAATTGCTAAGGAAACTGCTAATGTTTTGGAAGAACATGGGTTTCATTTGAGAAAGTGGAATTCCAATTCGAATGAATTCCTTGCGGAATTTCGAGAAAATTGCATCACAGATACAGACTTTAAAATAATACCAAACAACAATGAAAGTTCTAAAGTTCTAGGGCTTTACTGGAACTCTTTAGCAGATACATTTATTTTCAAAACCGCACTTACTCTCAAACCCCCACTAACAAAAAGACGCATTTTGTCTGAATCCGCACGCATTTTTGACCCTCTAGGGTTAATTTCACCTTGTACAGTAGTGTTAAAAATATTTTATCTAAAGCTATGGTTGACAAAAGGAGACTGGGATTCTCCTATTCCGCAACAATTTGAAGAGGAGCTCATTAAATATGAGAATTCATTCAATAAAATTAGCCAATTTTCTGTTCCTAGATGCGTCACGCTTTCTTCCGATAGTACATTTGAATTACATGGTTTCAGCGATGCGTCAACACATGCGTACGCCGCTGCAATCTATTGTCGACAGACTCATGATAAGAAATCAAAAGTCTCACTCTTAGTTGCCAAAACTAAAGTAGCTCCTATCAAGCAAATTTCCGTTCCTAAATTGGAACTTTGTGGTGCTTATTTATTATCTAAGTTATTTTGTTCAGTCATAAAAATATTAGAAAATTATAATTTTGACATTTACGCATGGACAGATTCAACAGTTTTCTTGGTTATCCGCACATCCACGTAAGTGGAAAACTTTTGTTGCAAATAGAACTTCACAAATATTAGATGTTCTTCCCACAAAACATTGGAGACACGTTCCATCCAAAGAAAACCCCGCTGATATCGCTTCTCGGGGCATCGATCCTAAAAGTTTACCTGAATGCAACTTGTGGTGGAATGGCCCAAGTTGGCTACTTTTGGATCCTACACATTGGCCAAATGACGCACCTAAGTCCAAGGAAATCGAAAATCAAATTTCGGCTGAAAAGAAAGCTGATCCCATTTTGTCTTACCATATTGATACATCTAATGATCTTTATGATCAACTATTCAATAAATTTTCTTCATTTTATAAAATCAAACGCATTCTGGCATATTGCCTAAGATTCATAAATAACTGCAAGTCAGCAAGTAAAGTTCATGTCTCAACAGATGATTCTTACTCCCCTCTTACATATAGGGAAGCTAAACACGCCGAAGAGAACATCATTCGATGGGTACAAAATAAATACTTTCACGAAGACTTAAAACACATCAAGAATCAAAACATTTTGTCTAGAAAAAGTCATTTACACTCTCTACATCCATTCATTGACCAGAACGGTCTGTTACGGGTGGGAGGTCGCTTACAAAACGCCCAATTATCATTTAACGAAAAGCATCCGGTAATATTGCCGTCTAAACACAAATTGAGCAACCTTATTATACAAGAGAAACATATTGCACACTTGCATGTAGGACCATCATTGTTATCCCACATTATAAAACAAGCATATTGGATCATTGGTGGGAAAAGATTAATCTTTAAAAGTACTGATACTGATACAGACTCTATTAATGTTCTCACCCCATCATATTTTCTTACAGGTGATGTCATGCTTTCACTTGCAGATGAACCATTATCCTGTAGCAGAAATCTCAAGAACCGATGGCAACTGGTGCAAAAAAGGAGACGAGAAGAACTGTTAACAAAATTACTGTTCTCCCTTTATATCAGGACTAACGCCCTGATAGGGTGGGAGTTATGTTCGATTCCACCATCCAGTCATATTCGATTCTCAAAATCGAACTCCGCACTCAATGGCACTTTCGATTTAATTGTTTTCATCTCAACTTTAATTTTTTCTGTTGCGACAGGTACGAACATCTCAACTGCACGCAAACAAAAACTAAAAAAGAACAGTTTCTTCTTTTTCATCCGCACGGTAGCTTGCATGCTATCTTTCGCATTATTCGCAAATATTACTTCATATTATTATTTACGCACTATCTTCGCATTATATTGTTTATCGTAAATATTCAACCGCAAAGAACAGTTTAAGTTTATTCTTTTTTCACCCGCACGGTAGCTTGCATGCTATCTTCCACATTATTATTTTCGCAGTTATTACTTTACATTATTATTGTTTATTACTAAATCGCAATGTTTCATCGCACCTTATGTTGTCAACGCATTTAAATCTGTGTTTATGTTTAATATAGTTTTGTTTTGTGAGTGAAAGAACGAGTGTCTTTATTATTATCTTCCCATCACATCAAATTACACAACACTCTGAAAATATTCCACGCGTGAGCAGAGATTTTTCAGACTGAAGCACCAGGCGTTAAAAAAAAATTAATAAAAATAAAAAACAATAAAATTTTTAACTCCTTGAAAAAAAAAAATCCTAAGTGCAACAGAAAAAGCTATTGCATGCGTTGACGAGACAAGTCCGAACGGTGGAAAGGGAGCAGGGCGTCCCTCAAAACATGGTAAATCGTCCGGAGCCCCGCAATTAGTAAAAGAAAAAGGGGGGTGGATGCATAAATTTAAATAATTATAAGAAAATTCATAAAAAATCTTTAGTGAAATAAAATACAGAACATAGCGTCTACATGCCTTATTCAATAGAGGTGAAAAATTATACACAAATTATGGGTCACCATCGCACAAACAATGTAGATTTTGGGAAATCTAGCATGTACAGCTTTACTAAAATGACACAAAGAAAAATTCTTTATCATTATGGCCTATGGGCCCGAATTTTTTATGTGCGACAGCGGCTTTGTAATGTGAGTCGATATATGTGAGTGAACTCGATAGGGACTAAACGCATAGTTCAAATGAGCTGAGCACTTTTTTTCTTTCTTTTACGGAGACAAAGAAAAATTCTAATTATAGCCTATGGGCAGAAATTATTTAAGTACGATAGCGTCTAAGTGCCTTATTAGACTGAATTGAAAATTTATATACATATTATAGGTCACCGTCACACGGCGGGTAGGAATTTTGTAGAATCTAGCACTTGTAGTTTTTTTACAGGAACATCGCAACGAAAAATTCTTTATCAGTATATGGCTTATGAGCTCAAATTATTTAAAATGTGATGGTGCCTTAACGCCTTCTTCGATTGAGCTGAAAATTTATACACATATCATAGGTCACAGTCGCACGAACTGTATAGATTTTGGGGAGTTAAACCTTTATAGATTTTTACAGCGACACAGCAAAAAATTCTTTATCTTTATGATCTATGGGCTGAAATTATTTGAGGTGTAAAATTAAACAGTATACTATACGGAGAAAAATACGCAAACATCGTATTATAATTTTCATTTTTGTTTGTTAACGGCTTTTCTTACTTTAATTTATTTATACTGCCATTAATTACTAAAAGTTTGGAAAGTTGAGAGGACTCGCTCTATATTTTTCCTTTTATAAAAGCCTTATTGTCTTATTACATTCTCTCTTCTCTTTAAAAATATTAAATTAACATAGTATATATATCTCATAATCCACTCTAACCCTATATATGAGTATGCTAGCAAAATTGTTTCACAATACATACATTCTTAATTTCCACTTAAATTTCTTCAGAAAATATCCCAGGGGCGAATTACATTATCCCTTTTTGAAAGAATGTTTTTCCGCAAGCTCGGGTATAACAGTTTTCAGAAAACATCTGATTCTAGCGACAAAGCACTAAATTACCTTTTCATGGAAGGTGACAAATTATTTTGAAACTGGAAACATGGGAACAATCTTCTTTGTTAACAGACTTAAAATTGGAGTTAAAATCCCTGTTTTTGACCTCTCGTGTTTTGTGGGCTTTGCGAAAACATGTGCTGTGCGCTATTATTCATTCTCCAGGCCAGATGACACCCCACACAGATTGCCGTTGGTAAGTATTCCTGAAATTTTTTCTTTGTTTGCATACATCTAGAATTTCTAAGAAAAGGGGATTATAGACCAGGGTCAGTTTGGAAGAAGACTTCTCCGAGAAGTTCAGAATCAATTAAACAATTTAAAAGTTTCTCAGTGAGTTACAGGTTTTAATTTGGTTTTTTAGACAAAAAAGGTAAGCACTTTTCTGTTCATGTTTTAGATGTTTTAATTATAAATTCAAATTACAAATATTAAAAAAAAATTGTATTGGAGCAGGGTTAAGTCCAATTATCTTCTATAGGGATCTAGGTCTGACTGGAATGCCCTCCGGTCTTTCTGAATGATTCTAGTCCGTACTCAAGTGTGTTTTGGAGAAAACGACAAACACTGTACGGCTAGACAAAGGAGCGCGATCTGGGTTCATTCAAAAGGACGATAAGTCTAGTTTTAAACGTTGTAAATCAATAGTTAAATATATAGATCTAAATCAACAGAAAGTGGAAAATCTCAAACAAAATTAATCTCGAATTTTAATAAATTAATCATTAATTAAAAGAAGTTAAATTTATTTGCAAATATAAGATTTAAGTTCTTTTCTTATTTGGTATTTCTTAAAAAATAGTTTATTTATGCACTTATTTAAATATTTAATATTTTCTCAAATATATAGTTGTAAGGAATTACAATCGTATTATGCATTTTTCATCTTCAATAAGTTCAACCCATGTACAAATTTAGAAGTTTTAAACTGAGTCTAGAGTTAAATGTTTTTCTTGGTTGGATTTAAAAAAAAAAAGAAAAAAAAAATATGCTTCATAATCGAAAAGTTTTTTTTTTTTATTATTATTAAAATAATGTTTAACGAATTTTCCTATTTAAGGGCCCGCTTCACTCACCGCCACCGGAAGCCGAAGCTAATGTTATTCTATGGGAAATTTTTCTTTACAAATAACTTATTAACTAATACATATATTTAAATTCTGTTTTCACATTCTGAAAATTCCTAGCTGTTAAATTGACAGACCTTTTTTAAAAAATTACTTTCTTAATTTTTTTTATATTTTATTTTGAAGCTGAAAAAAACGAATTTTCAATATGTGAAATTTTTTCATTTTGCAATTTCAAAATAAAATATTAAAAATTAAAAAAAATACATTTTTAAAAAAGGTCCGTCAATTTAACAATTGGGAATTTTCTGACTGTGAAAACAGAAATAAAAAATACGTATTAGTTAATAAGTTATTTGTAAAGAAAATTTCCGCATAGAATAACATTGGCTCGGCCTTCCGGCGACGGTAAGTGAAGAGGGCTGTTAAGATTTATGTACAATTTTAACTTAATCAAAATCCTGAAAGGAGTATAGGTAGTAAAACACTTAATTTTAAAAGAAACTCTTACTGTTTTGGATAAACTTTTGATTTGAACCATAATTTGTGGATGAAAGTATATATCATTAACCCTTTGCGGCGCAAGACAATTTAGATCATTTAAATTATACTGTCACCGGAATTCATGAACTAAATTAAGCTAAAAGAAATTTTAAATTTTAAGGTTAAAAAAACCGGCCTTTTCTGATATGTTATAAACGTAAATTTTTGCTAAAAAGTTTCCGGGATGAATTTTTGCAGCTGGATCTTAAATTTTGCGTCCCCGCGCGTTAAGGGGTTATTGTGATTTAATTATTATTAATTTTTTTTATTGTTCTTTCCATTGTGAGGAAAACTTAAACTTACTGTATTGTTGCATGGGATTTTAAAATTATCCTTGAGAAAAATGACATGTGCCGTCGGCAGCAAAAGTATCCGAGCACTAGCCAATAATTCTGATATCAAAAAAGTACACTTAATGCTGTTTTATTAAATGAATCCTTGTCGAATCATGTTCTTAGACTGACTAAGAACATGAATCGACAAGGATTTGATTAACAAAGCAGTATTTAGTGTACTTTTTTTAAACAGGGAGTCGGCAGCAACTATAGTTAACAGTTTTCAGTTTGGGTTTGAATTGACTATTAAACAATTATAATATGAAGGGGGTCATTACAAATTTTTTATTTATATCTTTCTAACATAATGAATAAAGTACTTTCTAGCATATCCTTCGCCAGAAAAGAAAGAAAGAAAGGAAAAAAAAACAGCTATTTTTATAAAATTACTGGCATAGTTATTTTTGTTCAGTTATATCTAATAGATTCTGAGATATAGTTTTCAAAAATTTGTGGCGTTACAACAACACTTGTTAAGCTATATACACCAAAGTTAGACCAACAGTTAATGTCATTGTTATTATTATTATTATTATTATAACGTAAGTATCACTGATATAAAATTCGGCAAATTCCATGTGATAGATTCAGTGGTAGATCTTTCAAAAAATATGGTAGAAAAAATATTATTTCATAATGTTATCTGCTCCAAATTATCACAGTGTAACTAAATGAGACATTTTGTGAAATTATATGCAATTGATCATGCGTTACTGGGGGGAACGAAATTCTTGCACATCATTCAATAAAAAGGAGGGAAGAAAAAGAAC
Organism: Salticus scenicus; assembly: GCA_963930645.1. Classification (NCBI taxonomy): domain Eukaryota; kingdom Metazoa; phylum Arthropoda; class Arachnida; order Araneae; family Salticidae; genus Salticus; species Salticus scenicus. The sequence continues at coordinate 980,370 of OZ005651.1, forward strand.
AAAGGAACCCCCAAAACAAAGAGGGATAAATGGTGTTGGTGTTGAAGTATCCTCCATTTGGTCGTTTCAAAAGATTCTAGCCAGTGTTCATGTGAGTTTTGGAGAAAGCCACTAAAGACTCCGAAACGCGAAGCCGAAGAGGGCTTTTAGATATTTGAGAAAGTCCTGGTTCGAAACCGGCATTTTCTGTCGACCAAGTTTCTTCAAGTCTTTAGAAACACAACTAGATACATTAGAATGATATGGAAGAATGTTTTGTGATGGCCGAGCAATACAAGATTTTGTTAGTTTCTTGTTAAGTTTTTCCTAATTATATACACAACTATGTGCACAATGTAAATTTTTCATATTTTATTTATATAACTGCCGCATGGGGAAAAAAAAAAAAAAAAAACTAGCATGTTGCGGCTACCGCATGGCTTTCTTATATATTTTTTTATACAAATTCACCAGCAAAAGTAATTTATTAAAATTATCTTACATGATGATTGCAGACAATTTACACCCTAAATATATAATAAATAATAGTATAAAATTAAATATCCAAAGAAAGTCAATTTTATTCTCTATATGACATTTTAAAAAAAGTTTTTTTTTTTTTTTTTAATTAAAAAAATCGATAACTTTATTTAAAATTATCGAAAGTCGATGTTTCAACCATTCGTTTTAAAGGTATTGTATGGAAAAGCTTTTTTGAAAGATACAGAAAATTAAAATTCGCCCCCCCCCTCGGGGGGGACTTCCCTCCAGGGGGAAAACATTGCTCCTACATATACAATTATTTCCTGAGTTAACTATCATTATTTAGTACAATTTTTTTTTTTTTTAATTTCATAAAGATTATTAAAAAATAATTCTCTTTATGTATATTTATACGTAATTTTGTGACAACGCCACCTGTTGGACAATTTCCCCCAAAATTTGACAGGCACTAATTTATGTCAAAGTGCATACATATATCAAATTTTCTTAATTCTGTGCTGTAACTCCTGAGATACAGTCGACACAAAATTTTGTCACACACAGACAAACGTTTTTTAAAAATGCTCAAATCGTGTTCCAGAACTTCTCAAAACGTGTAAATCCATCGAAAACACGAGGTCAGAATTTTTCACGAATCTAATATTTTCTTCTATTAAATATCGAAGAAAGTAAAAATAAAACATGAAACGATTTGTAAAGATATTTTTGGTCTATTTTCAGAGATTTTATCCCCGTTTTGCATTTGAATATGTTAATTTTATTTCGAAATTTAAGGTTATGACTTTGAATCGTTCTGTTAGGGTCATACCTTTAATAAGAAAAAATGTGATATGCAAAAATCTTAAAATTACTCCAAAAGTATTTCCCCCTCTTATTATTTAATTTAATTATTATAATTATGTTAGGTATGGTAGGTTTTTCAGATGTGGTAGCCCACGACAACCTAAAAAAGGGGACCGATCCATTGAACCAGAAAAAAAAAATTACAAATGAAGTGAAAAAATTTTTGCCTGTATCAGTCCCACAGACTAAAAATACAAAGATCTGTCAAATATATCCAGTTTCTGGATAAACTTCGTACCAGATTTTTATAATAGTGCGCCTCATTTAATAAAATCGTACGAAAACACGATCAATGATTTCTATAAAAAAAATTGTAATTTTAAAAATTTAAATGACACCTATAAAAAACTCACACATAGGGCCAGATTTAGATTACCTGGAGCCCCGGGGCAAGCTTTTTCTGGAGGCCACGCTTACAGTGGCATAAAAGGTCTTTACGTTGCAGAATACCTGCATACGATTCAGAGTGGGCCCTTTAAAGAAGATGGGGCCCAGGGCAGCTGCCCACATGCCTTAGAGTTAGTCAGGGCATATATATAAAATAGGTTTCAAATGGCCCTTCATGCTAGTTTTTTTTTTTTTCTTTTTGGTCCCCCCCTACCGAAATTTTCTGGCTGCGCTACTGCTGGTCTCTATATTTAAATAAAATAGTAAAAAATCCATATCATATTTTTTAAACAATTATTATCATTATCAAAAAAAAAAAAAAAAAAAAAAGCACTTTGAAATCAGTTGAAACCGCAGTTAATGTTCCCGCTGGTTTCTGTAATATCTTTCCGTCCCACAATATGATGATTGGCTTCTACTGCCTTCGGCATAGACTTAACCGCTTTTTATCACCCCCCCCCCTCTCCCACGGGTAAATTTAGAATTTTAGCGAAATATTGTCAAATTACATTTTGTGTACTTTTAACCAATACCCACACATCAAAACTCGCCTTTCTGTGTCAATTTGGAGTAGAGCTAAGGTTAAAAACGTGTTTTTTGTCCGCCCGCCCGAGGGAAGAGGCGAGGGGTAATTTTGCAAAATCGCCTTATAATACGTGTTGGGTACACACAACCAACCAACGCATACAAAAAATCTCCTCCCGGAAATAATTTGCAGCAGAGTTAAGCTTGAAAACATATTGTTTTTTCTTTTGCCACCCTTACATAGACGGAAGATCTTCGCAAAATCTCTTTATACTAGGTGTTGGATGCATATGACCAACTCACACATCAGAAATCGCCTTTGTAAGATTATTTTGAGCAGAGTTATGCGTAGAAATATGTTTTTGCCCCCCTTTCTCAAAATTTGGTCAGAAAGAATTACGCAAAATCCCTTTACAGTATTTTTGGGTATGCATAACCAATCAACGCATCAAAAAATTGCTTTCCTGATATAATTTGGAGAATAATTACTCTTGAAAACGTGTTTTTGCTTCCACCCCACACTTAATGAGAAAGGAGAAGCAAAGTATTTCTCAAAATGCCTTTATAGTGTGTGTTAGGTATGCATAATCAACCCATACGTTAAAACAAATGATTGCAATATAAAAAGAATTTTTGATATACCGTGTTTTAAAATTTTCTGTTGAATCATATAAATGCTATTGAAGGCAGCGAGAACCCGAAACAATTGGCTAAAAGTAAATTAAAAATGTATCGTCATTGTGTTCTGAGCTATTCTGAACATTTCAAAAGTCTAGATAGTCGGGAAGATTGATGATCAGGATGAGTATATGATTGCTGAATCATATAAACGCTACCGAAGGCAGCGAAGACACAAAACAATTGGCTAAAAGTATTAAATACATTGTTATCGTGTTTTGAGCTATTCTAAAAGTTTCAACTGTCTAGCTAGTCGAGAAGTTAGTTAAATAAATTTTCTTTTGAATCATATGAACCCTACCGAAGGCAGCGGGGACCCAAAACAGTTTGCTAAAAGTATTTAAAAAATGCATTGTCACCGTGTTTTGAGCTATTCTGAAATTTTCAAATGTCTAGCTAGTCGGGAAAAAAGTTAAATAAATTTTCTGTTGAACCATATAAACGCTGCCGAAGGCAGCAGTGACCCAAAACAAATGGCTAAAAATATTTAAAAAATCCATTGTTACCGTCTTCTGAGCTTTTCTGAAAGTTTCGAATGTCTAGCTAATCGGGAAGTTAGTTAAAAATCGATTGCAAGATTTGTACTGATAACGCTGCCGAAGGCTGCAAGTGTGTTGTTATGTATCTTTATGATACAACCGAGCGTAAATAATAACTCTTATTATTGGTAGCATGATTTAAGATTCATTTAAGAAGCCGTGTTTAAGAACACACAACTTTAATGGAAGTAAATAAACACATACACGCACACAGAACAAGATCCTTACACAAGCGCCAGTTACAAAACAGGTTACAGTTAATATACAAACACGAGTTGAGGTGTAATAAACATATGTATATAGTTCAGAATTGAGTCTTATAGTTAATAGTTTTTATGAGTTTATACCACATCTCCCCTTTTCAAAGGTTTAGTCTGTTTGGGGGTTTTACAATTCTACCACTCTTTGTGATCACAGGTTGCTGATTGGAATGTTGATTGGATGCCGATTCATCTTTCTTTTTTGTTACTTGTAAAGGGCTTGATCTCCTCGATACGGGTACTTTATTTATAGAAACCTCTTTTGAAGGAATATCTTGAAGATCATTTAAGTCATGTTCCACTGGATTTGGCTGCAATTTAGTACCTGGAATTAAGTGCTTTCTATTTCTTCTCAGGATATGTTGTCCTTGCCTTACAATATATGATCTTGGTGTCTCTGCCTCTCTTTCCACAGTACCAACAGCTTTTCTATCTGTTATCCACACATGTTCCCCTGGATTTATTGGTCTAAGCTCATGGACATTATGTCTTCGATTGTAATCTTTTTCTTGAGTTTTTATTCTATTTTCTTCACTTTTCTCCAATCTCTCTTTCTCTACCAGTTTTGGTTGAAGTACTGAAAGAGCAGTAGGTAATGTAGTTTGTATACACCGTCCCATTAATAATTCAGCAGGACTATAACCATTCTTCAAAGGAGAAGCTCTGTAGTGCAACAAAGCCAGATATGGATCTTTGGATTTTTTAAATCTGAGTTTGATTATCTTGACTGCTGCCTCGACAAAACCATTGCTTTGAGGATATCTAGGGCTAGATGTGACATGTCTAAAACCATACGTTCTTGAGAATTGTTGGAATTCAGCTGTTTTTGTAACCTCAAACTGTGGACCATTATCGGATCTGACTATGTCAGGTATTCCATGTTGGGCAAAAATTGACTTGCAGTGTAGAATTACTTCACTGGATGTGAGCCTATCTAGTTTTGCAACTTTCGGGTAACGAGAGTAAAAATCAGTCACCAATAAATACCAGTTGGAATTAAGTTTGAAAAGATCCATGGCGAGAATTTCCCATGGTCTTTGAGGGAAACTTGTTGGTTTTAGAGGTTCAGAACAATTTCGGGCTTCCTGTATGCATGATGGACATTCTCGAACTAGTTGCTCTATTTGCTTGCTGATGCCAGGCCAATAAACAGCAGAATTTGCTAAAGCTCTACATTTGTTTATTCCCATGTGACCTTCATGGATCTTATTTAAGATTTCTTGTCGAAGACTTTCTGGTACAATTATCCGTGCTCCTCTCATAAGCAGGCCGTTTTGAAGTGAAATTTCATATCTCAAATGCCAAAAGGGTAGACATGATGGTTCTACTTTATTCTTTTCTGGCCATCCTTCTTGGGCGTAAGTGATTAACATCCTACATGTTGAGTCTTTTTCTTGTTCTGATTTCAGCTGCAAAAGTCTTTCTGGAACGATGGGTATGACTTCTGTAATTTGATTGATGAAAACTTGAACTTCCTCTTCTAATTCAAAGTTTGGAACCTCCTTCTGGTCAGGTGCCCTTGATAACGCATCAGCTGCGAGCAAGTTTTTTCCTGGAGTATGAAAAATGTTAAAGGCATATCTCATCAAACGCATCTTCAATCTTTGAATACGTGGAGTAAGGTCATCTAAAGATTTAGTAGTTAGTATAGGGACTAGAGGCTTATGATCAGTCTCTAGAAAAAATTTTGTACCTATCAAGTAATTGCTGAACTTTTCGCATGCCCAAGTGAGTGCCAGTGCTTTTTCTATCTGAGCATAGCATTTCTCTGCTGGAGTTAAAGTTCTGGACGCATAGGCAATCACTTTCAATGAAGAATCTTCTTGCTTCTGGCATAGCGTAGCACCAAGTCCATACGAGGAAGCATCTGCTGTCACTATTGATTGTTTGTTTGGGTCAAAAATTGTAAGTACTGGTTCTGATGACAGTATTTCCTTTAGCTTTTTTAATGCATTTTCTTGAGGGGCATCCCAAACAAATTGATTTTTTGTTGACAGTAATGAAATCAAAGGTGCCATAGTATCTGCAAATTTTGGAATGAATCTTGCTAAATAGTTGGCCATTCCTAATAGCTGCTTAAGCTCTGTTTTATTTGTTGGAGATTTGAAATTTTGTATGGCTTGAATTTTCTCTTGATCTGGATGTATTCCTGACTCATTAATTACATGTCCTAGGAATTTTATAGACTTGACAGAGAAACAACATTTTTGTTTGTTTAGAGTTATTCCAATTTCTTTAAGACGTTTCAATGTTGATTTTAAGCGTGCATCATGTTCTTTCTGATTGGATCCCCATACTAGGATGTCATCCATATGACATATTATACCCGAAAGACCCTCAAGAGCTTGAGACATTCTCCGTTGAAAGTGTTCAGGAGCAGATGAAATGCCAAAAGGTAACCGCAAGAATCTGAATCTTCCGAAAGGTGTGATGAAAGTCGTAAGATAGGATGATTCTTCATCAAGAGGTATTTGCCAAAATCCAGAATTAGCATCTAATTTGGAAAAAATTTTGGCTCCAGCCAAAAGAGATAAATTGTATTCTGTAGTTAGTAGTGGGTGCCACTCTCTACGAATACTTCTATTAAGTACTGTCAGGTCAACACAAATTCTTACATTACCATCTTTTTTTCGTACAACCACAGCAGGTGAACACCAATTAGTGGGTTTCTCGACTGGTTTGATTACATTCATTTCCAGCATTCTTTTAATTTCAGCCTTTGTTTTGTCTAACAATGGTATTGGTATTCTGCGTGGAGATGTAAGAGCATAAGGCTTAGCATTATCAACTAATTCAATATGGTAATGTCCTTTCAAGAGTCCCAGACCTTGAAATAGCTTTGGAAATTCCTGAACAGGATCAAAACTACTGATACTTTGTACGTAACGTGGCTGTATATTAGGACCTAGGCCAAAGATTTTGATTGCTGGTTTACCTAACAAACATGTTTGAAGATCACGTATAATATAGATTTCTTCCCTACAGGTTTTGCCATTGTATTCCATGTTTTCAACTAATTTCCCTGTTAATTTTAATGGTGTTCTATCTGGACCATAAATTACCTTATTTGTACTTTTAATATGGGCATTTTTGAACATGGATTGAGCAATATTACTAGGTATCACAGCGTGATCAGCACCACTATCTATTTTAAACCTAATGGTTTTCCCCAATATTTTGATAGGAACTACCCAATCATCATTATTCTGATTATCAGCCATTAGGCCTATGAATCCAGCCTCACAATGAATTTCATTTACTCGTTTCATAGAACCCTGACAGACTTTTTCCCAGTGCCCCTTTTTCTTGCACTTTCGGCAAAAGGAATCCTTGGCAGGACAAAACTTTCTATCATGAGGTAATTTTCCACACCATTTACAATTTTTAACATCAGAAGGAGATTTATAATCTTTACATTGAGTACTCTTTTCAGTGAAATTATGTGGTGTTACTATTTTCTTTTTATGCATTACAGCATTGATAGATGCATTGGTTACTAATACAGTTTGCTGTTGTTTGACTGATTCTGATAAACGAACCTTATCGATAACTGTTTGCAAAGTTAATTTAGAGTCGAGTTGTAACTTTTCACTAAGAGATTGATTGGTAATCCCAACAACGATGCGATCTCTGAGTAACTCGTCATGGAGATTACCATAATCACATTTGTCCGCTAGGGCATACAAATCAGTAATAAAATCGTTAACAGACTCACCTTCTTTCTGTATTCTGCGATTAAACTGAGCTCTTTCAAAAATTATGTTTCGTTTCACAACAAAATGATTATCGAGGTTTTCGATTACTGTTTGAAAATTCTTTTTATCGTCATCTGAGATGTTGAGCGATAGAAAAATATCTTCAGCTTTGTCACCCATTATATAAATCAGAGCATCCACTTGCTCCTCTTCGGATTTCTTGTTTAAGCCTGAAGCTGTGCGAAAACGTAAAAATCTTTGTTTACATTTCGGCCACTCAGTTGGCGTTGAAAATGGGAAAGATTCTGGCGGTGAAATATGATAAGCTGAAGCTGTAGTGGTAGTTGTCATTGTTTACCTTTAAAACGAAACGAACGCCGGTGAAAACGAAACTTTCAGAAAGTGAAGTACTAACTTTTAACCGCTGCCGCCATGTGTTGTTATGTATCTTTATGATACAACCGAGCGTAAATAATAACTCTTATTATTGGTAGCATGATTTAAGATTCATTTAAGAAGCCGTGTTTAAGAACACACAACTTTAATGGAAGTAAACAAACACGTACACGCACACAGAGACAGAACAAGGAGTCTGCTACATTACAGGAAACTTGGGGTAAATCACATTGGCAACCCTAACGCAGGGTTATAAAAGATAGTGATGTATCTTTATTTGGTGTAAAAAGTAATCCGTATAGATTGAACAAAATCTTCAGTTATCAGTTGACCTGAACCTGATTGACTAGAAGAAACTGAGAGATAATGATACCGGTTTGTGCTGTAGTTTAAGTGATAACGATAAAGGTGGATAAAAGCAATAAAATTTCTCTTCTTGATCTATTGTAGTAGTCTCCAAAAATACACAAGATATGTTTATTTATCATTATTATTACTATTCCTGCAATTAAATATCAAGCTACTTTTTAAGAAATATTACATATTATTAATATATATATATATATATATATATTATAAAAGAACACAAATAAGACTAATTTGACTTTTTCTTTTAATAAACTTTTTTTTTCTTTTACTTTAAAAAAAGTTAAACTTTTTTATGTTTTTCAGCTTACATTGGGGGTAAAGTAATTAATTCACAAGAATTTACTAATTTCTTTTTAATTTTCTTATTTGTATTTTTACATTTATATAATTGAAACAAATCATCGTTTTAAACATATATTGGTTTGTGTTTAAATAATTATAGATTTGTTAAATAATAATATGCAGTACAAAGTGTTTTAAATGTAATTCTCAAATGGGGGAAATAAAAAAAATTAAATTAAATTAAAGGGAGCATGCATACTTATTTATTTAATCATTTTTAACTGTTTAATTAAACATCAACCTCAATTAATATACTGATATTTCTAACTCATTTCATGTTCTTGAATTAACAAAGAATATGTATTTATATATTTAAATTCTTTACCTCCCAACACACATACAATTATATGTGTGTGTGTGTGTTTATATATACTGTAAAATAAATATGATGCTCAATAACATATAATCCTAATTGCTGATTTTTATTTACTGTACTTTGAGGTAAAAGAAAAAAAAAAAAAAAAAAACAGCATTATTATTGTATTATTAGAACGTGAGGTCTATTTATTTCAATAGAAAAAGATAATACCAAATGAAAACAATTTTTTTTTTTACTGAGGTTCTTGATTTTATTTTACTTTTTATCAAGTTTATATATATATATATATATATTAAAAATAAAATTGAACAAAAACTTGTGAAAGGAACTTTGAGATTAATGGAATAACCGTTGCTAAGGAGCGCAATTTCATATTTTAAAGGAAAGAGTCAGTTATTTATTTTTGGCAGTGCAAATTCTCGAGAGGTTTTGCTATCGAAGTTGTTAGACGAGAAGTGACGGGTTCGATTCGCGGTCGTACTTATCGGTCTAGTCATTAGGAATTTCCCGTGGTTATCTTCAAAATCGCTGGATTTCGGACTGGGATTCCTTAGAAAGATTCCCCACGGATGATATTGGTAGACTCGCAAAAATATAAACCTTGTTGGCAAACTTGCTAAACTTTTTTTACATAAACTATTATGTATTTTCAAATCATAATAAACTGCAAAATTGGAAACCCAATTGGCAAAATTATATATATATATCTTTAAATTTCATAAAAACATTTTTGCACTGATTATATTAATTTTTTTCAATATATATATATATATATATATATATATATATATATATATATATATATATATATATATATTTTTTTTTTTTTTTTTTTTCAAGAAAAGGGAAAAAATTACATTTTCTAATTACGATAGACTTATTCATATTATAAAACTACTTGGCGAGCTTTTTTTAAAAATGAAAACTAGAATGCATGTTTATGTATTATTTAAAAAAAAACTAGTTAGCATAGGTGGACTCTGCTGAGTTCCCCATTATATGTATGTTCTCATAAATTTCTAGTACAAAACATATTATATTCATGTTAAGAGAAATGAATTTGACCAATAGCTTGACACAGTGACAGAATAAAATGTCCGCCTAATAGGCTACCCACCGTTCAGTTCGATATATTTATCTTATTCTAATCTATTAATTTATTTGATTGGGGTCAATTTCGTAGTTTATTTTCTTGCTACTATTTTAAATGCAATAATCCCCAAAATGCATATTTATATGGAATATCGCCCCATTTTACTATGTTGATAAAATCTTAAATTTCGAATAACTTACGAAATTTTCCTGTTAGAATATTTGCAGTCAATTATATTCAAACAGGTGTCATAAATGTTATTTTGAAGTTGTCTGACACTGGCGTAGCTAGACCGCACTGGGAGGGGGGGGACTTTTTTTTTTTTTATATCTCTTTTGTGAAACTGTTTGATATTTACAATATACGATTATTTCTACTCTCTTGTATATTCAATAAAATGAAGTATTGTATTCGTAAAAATTTTCGGTTTTCGACGGATTTACTCGTTTTGACAGGTCCGGAACAATTTAACCATTTTTAGAAAATGTGTGTCTGTGCGTGGGACAAAAAGTTTTATGGCAACTGTATTTCAGGAACTAGTGCACAGAATTTCATTTAAATTCATATGTAGTTGCACCTTGACATAAATTAATGCCTATCAACTTTTGGTGCAGATCACTCGACAGGTGGTGCTGCTAGACTGCAATTTGTTCGATTTAAGGGAAGGCTACATCTCAAGGTCTGTTATATATATAACCGAACAAAACACAGAATATGAGAAGGTCTTTATGAAACATCAAACTAAATGAATTTTGGTGCAGATCCGCTGATAGATGGCGCTGCTGTACTGCAGTTTTCCTCGTTAACGGGAAGGCTATATCTCAGACTTTATTGCATATAATTGCACAAAACTTGGATTATATAAAAAAAAAAAACATGAAACAGTTTGCTGATTGTATTCGGGTGCATATCGGCCGGCAGGTGACGCTGATGTGCTGGAAGTAACGCTCTTGAATAGGGAGACTAAATTATAACTTCTATTGCATATTAATGCACCAAATTTGATATGCGTGATAACCATTATGAAAACTATCCTGACTTAATTTGGGAGCATATCAGCCAATAGGTGGCAGTGCTATTACTGACCTATGATTTTCCATATGACTACATCTCAGCATCTGTTGATTAAAAATGCGTAAACCTGTATACTTAAAATAGTTATTGTGAAAAGGTATAGTTGAACTTTTATGCATGTCAAAATGGTAAAAAGTTATAAGTGACGCTCTTATAAAAAAAAAAAAAAAAAAAAAAAAGATATTGAAGAAAGTTTTGAGATGACTGCAATATACTAGTTTTTAAAGAAACACCTTTTTAGACAGCATTGGCAATTTTTTTGACACCAGAAATTTGGTCAACATTTTAAGAATCTTAAATCAGTCCCTGATTACTAATAGGCACGAGAAGCATGTGCTTCCACTGGAAATTTTTGAAAAGGCCCCAAATTAAGCAAAAAAATGGGCCCCGAATTGTAAGCTTGTGGTCTAAAAGCATTATCAGATTATAAAACGTCACAGTCCTACCTGACTGCACAACTATCATTTCTAGATTATATAGGATCATCATATATCATCTAACGAATAAATAAATAAATAAATAATCTATATGAAGAATCGAATTCGATATATGTATAAATATTAAACAACATTATAATTTTCAAAAACTATGTGGGTTGGCACTTTCATATTGCATTCGTACACCTACATTACTTCTCCTGATGAACAGTTATGTTCAATTATTTTGATTTGAAACAATTTTTGTGAGATTTTGCGATTTATAATATTGTTTACAAAGTTTGTATTCATTACATTTCTGTTTTATGCCCGTTCCGCATTACAGAAGATTTACTGTATGCATGCATATGAAATAAAAAATTAGTATGTTGTGTCCACACGATACTTTCTTCTATATATTATCTTATAAAAATTTAAGCAGCACCAAAATATTTATTAAATTATTATTTATTAAAATTACTTTCCATGATGAATGCAAACGATTTTTATATCAGAGAAGCAAAACATTAAATTCCGAATGAAAGTCAACTTGTGCTGACATCAAAAGAAAAGTATTTTTTTTTTTTTTTTTTTTTTTTCATTCCATTAAAAATGAAAAATGCGACTATTTTGTTTCAAATTATCCCAAATCTATAGTTTGACTATTTGTTTTAAAGGTGTTGCCGATTTCTTTTGAATGTTACCCATATTAAAAATGTAGCAGCCCCTGGGGAGGGGGGGGGGAATTCCCTCCAGAAGGAAAGCGATGTTCCTACACGCACGCAAACTTTTATCTAGTTTACTACTATTATCAATAATTAATTTTACAATCATTCATTAAAAATAACTCTCATTTTGTACATTATAGGAAATTTCGTCCTATACTGCCATCTTAAAAATTATAAGAAAATGAAACCATAGTGCGACCTCACCACGAACAGTTATTTGGTTTTTGTTTACATAGCTTTTTCAGCATTAAAATTCTGTATGCTTTCGTCAGTGACTCTGAAGAATTGTAAAAATTGGAGATGTTTCAGAAGAATGATATACACCTTTTAAATGTTTGAAGAAATATATGTTGTGCAGCTATGAAACTAGAAAAGAAGTTCGAAATTTTTCGGAAGGGGGAGGGGGCATATCTACGCCACTGTATGTCTGACACATTTATGATCCTCAAAATGGACGTTTATGCTCAATTTTACCCTATTCTGCCTTGTTAAGTAAATTGTAAATTCCAAATAACTTACGAAATTTTTAAATTAAAAAAATTATAGTCAGGGATGTCTATGCCAGTATATTAAATGATATTTTAAAAGTGTTCTGACAACTTTACGGTGAAAATATCCCTCAAAGTGAGCGTGCATGCGAAATTTTGCCCTATTCCGCCATATTAAGTAAATCGTAAATTTCCAGTGACTTACGAAATTTTTAAATTGGAAAATTCCAAGTCAAGGATGTTTATACCAGCATCTTATATAATATTTTAAAAGTAGTCTGACAACTTTAGTATGAAAATATACCTCAAAAGTGACAATTATGCGAAATTTTGCCCTATTCTGCCATGTTAAGAAATTCTTAAATTACGAATAATTTGCGAAAATTTCAAAGTAGCATGTTTTTAGTTAATGATGTTCATCCCGGCATTAAAACTGATATTTAAAAGTTTGTTCTTACATCTTTACGATAAAAATATTTCATTTCATGCACGTTTAAGTGAACTTTGCCCTATTCTCCCATGTTAAGATAATCGTAAATTTCGAATAACTTCTGAAGATTTTTAATTACAATGTTGCGAAAGAATAGGGTTCTTGCCAGTGTCGTACCAAATACGTTAAACTTGTCCGATCTCTCTGCGATCATTTGTTCGTGAGATATCGTGTACACAGACTAACATACTAACACAACAACGGACTAACAAACTAACAGACACCCTACAGACGGACAGCATACAAATTTTGTCAATTTCGAATTCCTCACACCTGAAAACGTGTAAAAAAGTCAAAAAACCGAGGTCGAAAATTTTCACGATTACCTAAGTTTCCCATACCTATAGTATGATGGGGAACTAAAAAAGATATTTTGTCAAAGAACACAATATGCTCAATTTGACTTATTTACTTTCTCTTACCCATATATATATGGCTGGTTGGTTGTAGGATTTAAGGCCGATTGACTCCTGATGTGTCCTAGGCCAAGAGGGGGAATGCCCTCCGTGGGGGTCTTTCTAAGGGGTCCTAGCCCGTATTTACGCGAGTTTCGGAGGAAACCACGGAAAACTCCGAACGGCTAGGCCGATGAGCGCGACCTGGGATCGAACCCGGCACCTCCCATCTACCAGCTTTGAGCGCAGAACCGCTCGGCCGCTGGTGGGCCCCATATATATATGGCAGAGAAAGTACTGGCTTTTAGGTTAAATTTTCGAGTTTTTGTTATATTTACTCGTTTTAAGGTCCCATGAATCCGAAAAACAGGTTTTTAGCGGTTGGTCTGTGTGTATATGATCATCATTTATCAAGGGGAAAAAAAAAAAAAAAACAGCATCAGGAAGTCCAAACTCGGTATTCTAAATCTGTGTCATATAGAGATGCTACACTAAACTTTTCGTTCAGAAAAAAAAAAAAAAAAAAAAAAAAATGGTTCGTGTACAGGGAAACACAAAAAAAAAAATTCAAATACATTACGTCTATGGGAGAAATTGCAATTAAGTAGAGTTTAACATCTATAGGCTGCACCCAAATTAAATGAATATATATATTTTATAGTCATAAAAGCATGTTTCATGTAGAATATGGTACGAAAATCATTACCCATTCATTTACAGGGCCACGCAAAGAAACTAGAATATTGTGCTATATGCTATTAATACAGGATTATATTTCAGTGCACAATGTGGTTTGTACATAACTTTTAGAAGATACACAGGGCTACCAATAGTTAATCGAAAACATTCTCTATTATTGAATGTAATTATTGGAAGTGCTTTACTATAATATTTTGCCCTATTCAGGAAAACTGATCAGAAATAAAAATCAATTCCTCATACCCATGTGGGGTGGTTTCCTCCGAAACTTGCGTAAATACGGGCTAGGACCCCTTAGAAAGACCTCCACGGAAGGCACTCCCCCTCAGGCCTAGGACCCCAGTGTTGTCAATCGGCCTTAATCCCTAACACCAACACCAACACCATACCCATGTGGTAAATAAAGTATTTTTAAAACTAAATATTTAGCGTTCTTTTTACTTCCATTACCCTACTATCGTAGGTAATGGAAGTATTGTATTCGGTCCAAAAAGTTCGATATCGAGTTTTCACCTGATTTACAGGTTTTAAGGCCTCATCGGTCGAAAAAAGTAGTTTTTGAAATTGGTCAGTGTGTGGCTGTCATCTGGCTATCATATCTCCGAAATTAATAAAAATAGAACTACGAAACTACACAATTGATATAGGTCCGGTGTACAGATGAATTTTCCAAATTTTGGTGAAAATTGGAAAACCGGAATTGGGTTATCGGAAACCGGAAATGGGACCGTAAGTCCGTATCTCAAAAACGGCTCCAGCGATTTTCTTCAAAGTTGCTATATAAAAACTCTATTAGAGGCTCTTTCGAATGATATAGTTTGTAAGTTCATGAAAATTGATAGGCGTCCTGCATAAATAACTCAATTTCAGGTATCGCAAGTGCGTTAATTAAAAAAGGGCTTTACGTTTTTTTTTTTTTTTTAACTCGCCATATTAACTCCCTTTTAAATATCCTTTTGTATGTAATTATTGTTTTCCGGTCAATAATTGAGAATACCAAGTTTTGGTAAAGTTGGTATCTCAAAAAAAAACGGCTCTAACGATTTTCTTGAAAATTGTTTCATTAATCCATTTTAGATACCCTTCCTCATGTATTACGTGGTTGTTACAAGAATATTAACGCTCATTCTGATTAGGTAGTTCAGTTTTAGATCTCGGAAGTTGATGTTTAAAAAAAATAACTGCTTTTTTTTTTCTTTTTGTTAACACGCTTATATTAGCTTCAACTGTATGTATGTATGAATGTTTGTTTGTAACTTCTCTGGGAGCAAAACGTGATTGCACAAAATCCTTCATATCTCAAACAAAAAAACAGATATCCGTGAAATTTTTGCTTTGAAATATAGCTAATACAAATGTCTCAAAATCGGTTTCTCGAATTTTTGAAATTTGGTCCCCAAGGGGGGCGGGGGGAGGGGTGGTAAAACGTGATTTCACATGCGTAACACGTGATTTCGCATAATCCTATGTATCCCAAACAAAAAAAAAATAGATATACGTGAAATTTTTGCTCTAAAATATAGCTAAGGCAACTATCTAAAAACCAATTTCTGGAATTTTAGAAATTCAGCCCCCAGGTGGGGCAGCAAGGGGGGGGGGGCTATGGAGCAAAAACAAATAGAAATACAGTTAGGCCGTTGAAAATTGGTACAGATAGGTTTTAAAGTTCTGCAAGTCGAATGGGGATATTTTCGATTGTGTAAAGTTATTAGGAGGGGCAACAGGGGGGTGGGGAGGGGGGGGGCAAAAAAATAAAAATAGTGTCAGATCGTTCAAAATTGGTACATAGAGGTTTTCGATACTTACAAATCGATTGCGGATATTTTTGAATTTGTAAAATTATTAGGAGGGGCGGGTAGGGGGATGAGGGGGTAAGGGGGGGCTATGGGGCAAAAACAAATAGAAATACAGTTAGGCCGTTCAAAATTGGTACAGATAGATTTAAGAGGCCTGCAAGTCGAATGGGGATATTTTCGATTGTGTAAAGTTATTAGGAGGGGCAAGAAGTGGGGGAGGGGAGGGGGGAGGCATAAAAATAAAAATAGTGTCAGATCGTTCAAAATTGGTACATAGAGGTTTTTGATACTTACAAATCGATTGCGGATATTTTTGAATTTGTAAAATTATTAGGAGGGGCGGGTAGGGGGGGGGAAGTCATGTGGTTGTTTCACAACAGATTTTTTTAAAATACTAACACGTTTTGAGGCTCCCTCAATATTGAAGACATGTTTTTAACGTTTAATCTTTGTCCATTACTTTTATCAGAATAACTTAAATAATTTCAGCCAATTCAAATGTTGTACTATTTTGAAGTCAATATAAGGTTGTTCCCCACGAAATTAGCTGTATATTTTTGGGTATGTATTCCGTTTGTAGTTCGTGTACAGGGACACCCCAAAATTTTTTTTATTATTACGGCATATGGGAAGAATTTGTATGTACCGCGATAGCGGCCGTAAAAGTCACGCTATTGACTTGCAATTTGGTACACATATTTATGAACCACACAGAATTTTTGCTGTATAGTTTTGGGTGAGTATTTCATTTGTAGTTCGTGTACAGGGACACACAAAATATTTTTTTTTATTATTACGGCCTATGGGAAGAATTTGTATGTACCGCGATAGCGGCCGTAAAAGTCACGCTATTGACTTGCAAATTGATACACACATTCAGACTCGGTATAGAAATAGCAATATAATTTTTTCTGTCTATAATTTTTATGGATTGTGCACAGGGACACGCCAAAATACTTAACATTACGGCGTATGGGGTGAATTTCGTTTAAACGCATTTTAACATCATTACTTTGCAACCAAGAAAATGAAACTAGCGTACACGTGAGTAAGATGCTTAAACTTATGTTCTTTGAAGAAAATATGTGCTCTTAAGCTTTCGAATTAATGTACAGGATCTTACAAAAGTGTTCTGACAATGTCACGTAGTCATCCAAACTATGTTAAATTTGGAACAATTATTAATTTTATACGCAAAATAAGCTGAATAGTTTTTACTGGTGTATATAATGTTTATGGTTCGTTTACAGAGACACATAAAAGAGTTTCGTAACATTAGAGCCTATGGACAAATTTTTAGCTAAGCGCGCACTTTAATACGTTTATGCTGCATTGAACTTAACAAAATTAACATACATTATAAAAATGCTTAAAATCATGTTTACTCTTAAAAAAGTGTATGTATAGACTAAATAATTTATGGGACCACACAAATTAATTCCGAGGAAATACTGTAATCATCCAAATGATGTCAAATCAATTTGAAAAATTAATGAGTTATAATTAATTAGGTGTATTCTTATTATTGGCGTTTATAATTACTGTGGCTACGTTTCCAGGATACATAATAGAATTTCGTACTATTACGATCTATAGTCGGTATTTCTTAAAAGTATATTTTAACATGGTTACACGCTCTTAAATATAATGAAATTTTATTAGAATTTTAAATGAATGTTTTTCTGTTGAAAATTGTAGGCATATAATTTGTAATTAGTTTACAGGGTTACGCAAAATATTTCCGATATGCTATGTATTTTATTTTATTTTTATTATTATTTTTTTTTTTTCATGAAATTTGGTATTTATGAAATTTGGTATTTATGAATTTCAGGAAAATAATACAAGACCGTCGTTTATTAAGAATACATATATATGATATACAGATAGGTATACAAAGAGAGATACAGCGGGGGGTTAAGGGGGCGGCAGTCCCCTCAGGAATGTATCTGATTATGGTAACATGTCGATCGAATCAATATATATTATATAATAATGAATAAATAAAAATGACTTATTGAATAATGTCTGATGCAAATAGGACGTTGAGGCTCCTGATCTACAGATCCACTAGTTTTATTTATTAAACTATTGAGGTATTGTTTTGATATAGTCAATGTCATTTGTTATTGAAGAGAAATTCATACACATCTCTTGATTGTCCCTGTATACGAACCATTTGCTTGATCTTAACGAAAAGCTTACTGTAGCACCCTATATGATACACATTTAGAATACCAAGTTTGGAATGTCTGCTACTATTTGTTCTTGAGATATGCTGATAACAGACAGACACACAGACATACACACAGACATGCACACAGACCATTTGCTAAAAACATGATTTTCGTATTCAGGGAACCTCAAAACGTGTACATATAACAAAATCTCGCGTTCGAAAATTTGACCCAAAAACAATACTTTCTCTACCTTATGGTAAGAGAAAGTAAAAAACAATACTTTCTCTAACTTATGGTAAGAGAAAGTAAATAATCTGGTGTGTCACTCACACGACTTTCTCTTACCCTGACATTTAATACTATAAATACAGGTTGGAGATTAAGAGTAAGATAACGAGTACTGTTATGTAAACCTATGTTAAACAATTCATATTAGGCTTCTGAAGAGTTTTATATGATAATTAGTTCTGTGTAGCCCCTCTCAAGCGCCCGTTTTATTAATGCACCTACATTTATATAGAATTTAATTCGGTTATTAAAAAATAATTTATTAAAATTATTATTTAAAAAAATTATCTTTCATGATAATGCAGACGATTTCCATATTAGAGAAGTAGTATAACACCAAATATCCAAAAAAAAAGTCCATTTTATTCTCAAAATTAAAAAAAAAAAAAAAAAAAAAAAAATACGGATTTTTTTTTTTTTCGTTAAAAGTAAAAAAAAATCGATAACTTTGTTTTAAATTATCACAGATCGATGGTTCAACCATTCGTTTTAAAGGTGTTGGCGAGCTCTTTTGAAAGATACCCATCATGAAAATTTACTCCCCTCGA